>WOXC01006802.1:0-187271 GCA_011680675.1 Gymnobelideus leadbeateri | reverse complement strand
AGAAATACAAACTCAAATTTCATAGAGACTTTGGATGCAATGACTATATCTTTAATAGAAAAATAAACAAATTTGAGATTGACAGTTAACTGCCATTAGAGAAAGTCTGTAAGAAACATGGACAGTTAACTGTCATTGAAGACAGAGTCTGTGAGAGACTGACAGTTAACTGCCATTGGAGAATGTCTATGAGTGACTTGGAAGTGAAATGCCATCTTTGAAAAGGCTTGAAGAGACACTTTGAGAAAAGTGAGTTTAATTGTCATTCTGATAGGGAATCGAGTGAATTTAACTGTCTTTCTCCTGGTTCAAATTGAATTAAATATTATTCTGAGGAGAAAACATTCTGATGAGAATTCCTAAGGGAAATTGAGAGACTTTAATTGGTATCTTGAGGTGAATTCAACAAACCATTAAATTCCAAAAGGAGAGGAACAGTTAACTGACATTGCTGGGGAGAACTGAATAAAATGTCTTTCTGAAAGAAACTGAGTTAAGACATTCTGAAGAGAACTAGTCTCTTCGGTATTTTGGAGGACTCAGCAGGTGCAATTGTTAGTGACAGAAGGCTAGTTAACGACTTCTTTGCCCTACTTTTCCAGTACACAGAATTGAACCTGGCTTTGATCTTTAAAGATTTAGTTATGTTTTTTTGCATTCTTTGATACTATTAAGAAATTACAAGGCTAGTAACATTGATGTTTCTTTAAACCTGTGGTCTTGTAGTTTTAGACTGAGAAAAGCTATAAGAAAAAAAATACCTTCCCAGTTTTACAAGAGAGAAGCTTAGAGATAATGATTGAGAGATATTTGAGGTAATTCCAAATCATGCCTACAAGATTCCTCAGGAGCCGATCGGGTTTTTGTCCTAGAGAGTACCTGAGATGTAATGAATGCACCCTGAACCCGACCACCCAAAGGGATTGCTATATGTGAGGTCTCATTAACAGAAGATAGCTACACTAACATATACAACAACTATGTGGTGGATAGAGGCCCAGAATCAAGAAGACCTGAGTTCAAACTCAGCCTCAGACACTTACTAGCTATGTGACCCTGGACAAACCACTTATCCCTGTTTGCCTCAGTTTCCTCATCTGTAAAATGAGCAGGAAGAAGGAAATGGAAAACCACTCCAGTATCTTTGCCAAGAAAATCCCAAATAGGGTCACAAAGAGTCAGATACAACTGAAAACAACTAAACAGAAACAAGATTTATCTCTTCCCTAAACTCTTAGAAAGTATAGTCTTATCTATCTATCCCCATGCATTCAATCATCATCTTTAGGCAGATGTATTTCATATTTATCTTTTTGACCTAATTACTTCTTTAAGCCTCATTTCTTCATCATCCACTGCCTCCTGGATGCTACCACTTGGATATTTTGCCAGTACCTCATACTCCTTCCTAAAGTCCTGAATCCCACCCCTAAAACTGTCCTGTCTACAAACTTCCCTATTTCTACTGATGGAAAAAAAAAAACCATCCTACCAGTTGTCTAGGCTCATAACCTCAGAGTCAGTTTTGATTCTTCTCTCACCCTCATTCAGCCAGACTCTATTCAATCTGCCTCTACATCATTTGCCTTCTCTCCACAACACTGTAACTAATCGAGTTCTGACTCTCATCTGCTCTTACCTGGATTATTTTAGTAGTTTCCTAATTGGTTTCTTTGCATTTAGCCTTGTCTGTCTCCAATCTACACTTCACATCACTGCCAAAATAATTTTTCCTGTATCACCAACAACATAAGCCAGGGAAAAGATCACTGGATTTGAAATCAGAAGATCTGAGTTCTAATCTGTATCTGTCGACAAGTCCTGTCAATCTTATCTTTGTAACATGTCTCATACACTCCCCCTTCTTTCCTCTAACATAGACATATGGTACAGCACCTCATCACCTCATCACCTGGACTAGTACAATACCCTATTGGTTTGTCTCCATGTTGTAAGTCTTGCTTCGCTCCAATCCATTCTCCATTCAGCTGTCAAAGTTATATTTCTAAAGCTCAGGTCTGACCACATTACCTCCCTGCTCAATAAAGTCTAGTGCCTCCTGATCTCCTGATTTGTATTTCTTTGTAGGTAGAAGGAAAATAGAGGGAAAGAACAGGGTAACAAAAACTCAAAAGAGAAGAAAGAATCCGGGAGGAGAATATGGTCAATGTAAATGATGCAGAGAAGCCAAGAAGGGGGAGACTGAGAAAAGATTAACAAATTTAGCAACTAAGAAATCACTGGTAACTTTAGAAAAACAGTCAATTAAATTATCAGGTTAGAAATCAGAATGCAAGAGGTTGAGATAGGAGTGAAAAAGAAGAAGGGAAAACATGAGTGTAGGAAGATCAAATGAGGTAATTTGTAAAGGGCTTGACACAGTTCCTGGCACACAGTAGGAGTTTAATCAATATTTGTACCTTCACCCTTTTCCCTAGAAAGTATTTCCAAAGACTTTGGATGAGAAAGAGGAGAGAGTTCCCAAACCTCACACTGCAGGGATAGTAGGCATTTTAAAGGATGGGAAAAACTTGGAGATATTTGTTGACAGCAGGGGAGAAACCAAGAGAGTAGAATATATAGAAGATTAAAGGGGATCATGATGATGAGGGTAAAATCAGCAGGGGAGGGAAGAAGGAGATGGAGTGAGAATAGATATGGAGGGACTGATATTGGTGAAGAGAAAGGTTATTTGTTAGAGCCTAGAGAAAAGGAGGCAGTGGCAGATGATATTAAGAATTGTGAGTTGAGAAGACAGAAGGAACAGGAAGCTGATTATGGGTGACGTCTATTTTCTCAGTGAAGTATGAGGTGGGGTCCTCAGTTGAGGTGAGAGTAGGTGGTATGGGAGGCTTGAAGAGAAAAGAGATGGTTTGAAATTGAAGAGTAGGCTAAAGCATCAATTGGTGGGGAATATATTGGCTTGCTTCAGTCAGGGCTAGGTTGTGATTAGATCACATAAGTTTGTAGAGGTCTCAGAACACTTCTATGACTTCTTATATTATTATGGATTTAGAACTTGAAAGGCCTTTGAAGGCCATTGAATCCAAGCCCCTTGTTTTACAGATGAGGAAACTGATGCTTAGAAAGCTTAGGGGACTTGTCCAGAGTCATACAGATTGTGTCTAAGGTAGATTTGAACACAATTCTTCATGGTTCCAGGTCTAATACCCTATCTACTATGCTATGCTGCTCAGCATATGAGTACAAGTGGAGAAGAATGGTGGAAGTAATCCAGGACTGGGGTTGGCAACAGGTGGGTGGTGATAGGACAACAGATCAAGAATTTAAAAGCAGAGGATTGTACAGATCTGAACTGGCAAACTAAAGAGTTGAGATAAGGAAACCAGGAGAGTGACCAGTGTACAATGTTGATGATCTGGGAAAGGACTGAGAAGAGGAAGGATTGGAGGGCATACTGAGGAGGATGAAGAGGTTTAGGAGGAATAAAGCAAAGAGAGAGAGATAGAATAATAGGTTATGATAAGAAAAAGGAATTTGGCAGCTCTTGAATACAGAAATAAATCCCTTGGGTTATGGCAAGGTCAAGAGTATGACCATCCATATGCGTATCTGAGATGAAGTAGCATGACTCAGGAAAATTTAATTGATCAAAGAAATTACAGGTTAGGGTGCTCAAAGGAGCCTCAACTTGTATGTTGAAATCCCTGAATATAAGGGCAGGAGGTGGGATGGAGAGGAAACAAGGGCTTTTTAAAATTTTTGTTTTGGTGTTTTTTTTTTTACTATACACAATTTGGAGTTACTTACATCATTGCTTCCTCTCATCCACTTTGAGATGGCTAACCTTTGCATGGCATATGCTTCAGAGCAATGAGGCATTAGCTACCACTCTCCATTCATCATGGACAGTCATCTTATTGAATTCTTTAAGCCCCAAAGGGTCTCCGAGGTGGCACACCTAGATGAAATGCAATACTTTCTACACCATCAATCCTCTCCCAGGGCAAGGGTCCCCACTGTGGCAAATGAAATATTTGCCTAATGAGTTATGAGCTAATTTGCTTTAAGAGTGGAAGCAAAAATGGCCTGGGCCCCTGTAAAATTCTGCCCATTGCCCTGGAATGCTGGAGGTTTGCCCAAGGCTGTGAGGAGCTTATTCTACCCTGACACCATCCTAATCAGAGAGAGGCAGTTTGCCAAATGTGAGTTAACATCTAAGAAAGTCCCTTTTCTCAGTGACCTCATTTGCTAGAAGCAGGGGCCCCAGCCCACAGTGCACCTTTCTCTAAGGAATGGAGGAAGAACTGAAGTACAAAGTACACAGTCTAAAAGGAACTGAAATGTTCATTTCAAGAAGCTTTTGTATTTCAAAGTTAATGCTTAGTGTAGGAAACCACCTCCCTGGTCCTTGAAAATAATTACAAAAGCAAAAGAAGAAGAAAGAGAACAGAAAGAACTTGTACAAAAGGGAAGGATGAAGATAATAAAGAAGGGCAGTCTGGGAAGAGGAAAAGCAGTATTCTGATCAGCTTAATTGTGTAACTTTCAGCAAATGTCTTGATTCCTCTGGGTCTCTTTTCCCACCCATAAAAGGAAACAATGACAGATGGCTGTGATCCTATGGAGATACTTATACTTAAGGAATATATGAGTTATAGAAGAATTGACTTTGGGTCCTGCATTTGTATGTGAGCATATACAGATATGTATACATACAGATAGATACATATATGTAGATATACATACACATGTACACAAGACTAGAACATTAAACTCTTCAAAGAGTTTAATGTAATTATCAGGTATTCTTACCACTCCCCTTTGGTGAACCCTACCTGGTTCTTGTCTTGTAACCACCATACAGGCTTATCTGTACTTGAAATGAGGCCATATACCCTTCAATGGCATTCAGTAAAAACCTGATAGATGACCAACAGATCAAGACATGTGCATGCATCTGCTTTGGAATGGTGTGATTTCTTCCTTATTTGTTATAACAAGAATCAGCAACCTCTTCCGCTCCGAAGGCCACCAACATAACTCATCATAGTTCATAGGGACATCTAAGACAATCATGAGAGAAGGAAAAATAGGAGCAGGAGAGAAGGGGAGAGGTGATTCTCCTTGTGTATTGAGGTAGCTAAATGACTCTGAAGTTAAGAAGAACTGAGTTTGAATCCAACCTCAGACTCCTACTAACTGTGTATGACCCTGGGTAAGCCACTTAACCTCTGTTTGCCACAGTTTCCACAACTATAAAATGGGATAATAATATCCCCTACTTCCCAAGGTGGTTGTGAGGATCAGGTAAGACAATATTTATACAGTTCTTAGCATAGTACATGGAGTGTACTAAGTGCTTAATAAATGCTTCCTTCCTTTTCCTCCTAATGGAAAGAGTACTACATATAGAGTTAGAGCAGTCGGGCTCAAATTACAAATTAGCCACTCACCACTTGTATGACCTTGTACAAGTCACTTTCCTACATCTCTGAGCCTTGTTTATTAACCTATACATGTTTGGGAGAGGTACAGATAGAAAGTCATGAATAAACATTTATTAAACAGCAACCCTGTGCCAGGCACTGCGCTAAGCCCTGCAGAGACAAATACACACACACACGCACACACACACACACACAAGCTCCTCGAAGGCAAGGAGTGCCTTTCTTTTATTTATATATATATAATTATAATACATTATAACATATACTATAATATATTAATACATAATTATATATTATATTATACTATGTATTATAATGTATTATATTTACATATTATTATATAATTATACATTATGTTATAAAAATACTATATAATTATATATTATAATATATAATATAACTCTATTTTACTTATATTATATGATGTATAATTTCTTTCTATTAAATATATATTTAAATTTTCTTTTAAATACATATATGATATTTATATATGTAAAATATATTTATTATGTTATATTATTACATATTATATTATAAAGTATATTATATATTGTCATATATAATATATAATTATTATAATATATACTTACATAATGTTATTATAATATATTTTATTTATAATATATTATAAATATATAATTAGAGAGAGAGAGAGAGAAATAAAAGAAAGACACTTCTTGTCTTCAAGGAACTTACAATCTAAAGGGGGGAGACAACACACAAAAGAAAGCCAAAAAGGTTGGAGAGGAGGCAAGGCAATCCTCTCCAGGAGCCATGGTGGAGAAAGTTAAAATGCCCCAAAGGAGGGCAGTCAGGTGGGAAATGAGATGATCTTTAAGGTCCCTTCTAAATCCTAGGATACTAGAAGAGAGGGTGGGAAAGATAGAAGGGGCGGGGGCAAGGAAATGCAAAGGGGAGTTTACAAAGCTATAAACTTTAAGGAACATTGAGATTCATCTTTATTTTCCCACTCTGCTCTTGCACATAGAAGGTGCCAAAGAAATCATTCAGGACTCCATCCCAAAGATTCTTTTTAAAAAGTTCTGATTTATTGTGATTCTACCATTCTATTCATGTTACAAGCAATGGTGCAGGCTCACTAACGATTGTCCTGGCTGTCCCAAAGTGGCAAATCTTTCATTGTATTTCTATTGTAAATATTCCTATGGATTTCTGCTTTTATTCCATTAAATTAAGTTTCCCTTAAGTAGTTAGGCAGCGGCCCTATCTAACCTTTCCCACCTAATCATGAATTACTCAGAACCATTAATCCTTCTGTTCCAACTAGACTAGCATGAAATCCATATTACTCTCTCTACCCCACCCTCACACCTCACATATTCCCAATATGACTTTGTTCTTCCCATCTCCACCCACGGAATTTACCCCATCCTCAACTCTGATCATTTAATTCCTGGCTTTTCTTCAAGGTCCAGCTCTAATCCTGATTCTTACATGAAGTTATCTCTTTACCATTTCAGCTTGTACTGATCTCTCTCCTCTTGCCTGTGACATGAAGAGTCTTCCTGCCCAGTTTAGCAGCTCATTTACTATGCCTTGCATCTTAATCTAATTATTTCATGTGTTTTAGTCCTGTTTTCCCTACAGAACTATAAGGAAGGCAGTGCTTATCTTGTCATGGACAGTCCTCCCACCCCCACTCCTTAAGATGTCTTCCCTTCCCTTTAAATGAATAGCTTTGATTTAACTAAGATTCTGGATAGTGTTTCTACTTACTTTGTAGATGCTCCATATCATCTAATTTAGGGCTTTAAATGTAAGGTGAGCTTAATCTATGTAGCAAGACTCACTGCCCTTTCAAGCAGGAAGCACACATAACCACTCTGGAGATGTATTTGGGACATTACAGCTGGGGGCAATGAGGAGAGTAATATTGTGCAGGGTTACTCAGGCTTAATTCCCTAATGTAATTCTAGAGGGAATTAAACGTGTTTAAGAACTTACTATGACTCTTGAGTAATTATGAATCTCATTTAGGAGACTCTTCAATATTCCAGGGTTTAATGCAATTGGCATCCTGGAATATCCCTCTACCAGGCCAGCCCCCTTCATCAATGGGTGAGTTCTTCCCATCATCTCCATTTTGGAAAGTGACCTAGGCCTACACCCCTCTATCCTTTCCTGGCTCTAATTTTAACTCTCCATCCTTACTATCCTGCTCCTGAATGGATAGCTGCTCTTCTTCCCATCCCATATCCTGTTTTTAACTCCCTTTCCCACCTCAGAATGTAATGTACTTGAGGGTAGGGATTATCTTTGTTTATATCTCTATCCCCAATGCTTAGAATGGTACCTGGCACATAGTAAGTACTTTAATAAATGTTTGTTGCTGTGTTTTGGTACAAGGTTATCTATGAACAGGAGCAACTGGGCAACTTCAACATTGATGTGGACTTTGAGCTAGACATCCTCCATGATAGCGGTAAGCACCTATAGCCAGCATATTTCTCCCTGTTTTATGCTTCACTTGATGTGAATAATTAGATAACCAAAAGGAATTATCTCTATTTTTGTATTTTTCAAGGAATCTTGTATGGTTTTAAAATGCACATAGGAGACATTTTGTTAAGGCAGCATTTTACTCTACTGCATCAAATTCCTTTCTATAGCCAACAAGCAATGAACACAATAGGATTTTGTTTTTTCTACACTTTTAAGTCAATTGCCTTATGGTCAAGAAATGCTCTACTGTGAAGTACCATACTAGAAAATCTGCCTATTTCCTAAGAGGAAACTTAACAAGGATAGGTAACCTAAATGCATGTATAAATTATTCTCATGAAATTGTTGTATAGATGGAAAAAGTAGGCATATGAGTTCGTAGGCATTACTCTTTTCTTGGTTAACCTTTGGGGTATGATAAGGTCCAAGGTACAAATTTTTTTTCTACTTCTTTGATAGCTTTCCCTCTTTTAGATACCTTAAGAACTGATCCCTCACTCAACCTCAAAATTGTATTCCCTTCTTTATAGACCTCCCCTGTATATATTTGATCTAGGTCAACTTCTTTTCTTCATTTTCATCAATGCCATTTTCATTTCCTCAAGAAAAATGTCCTTGACTATAAAATTAGAATCCAAATTAGAGTCCAGCTCCGCTGATTTGTCAGTCAAACGAGTTTGTTTTAAAAATTGCTGCATACATTGTCCATTTTTCCTCATTTGTTCTCTTTGTGGTTTTTGTCTTTAAATGCTCTCAGTATGACTTGGCTTATTTTGACTTTTCATCAAGTGTCCCTTAAATATGCTTTTCCTTATGCTGTTTCTTGATGTTTTATGGAATAATAGTGCTTATAATCTTCTACCATCCTTCTCCCTAAGATTTCACAAATGAGTTTGTCCTTAACTAGTATTGCCCTTGGCTGCCATAACTCTCTACTTGGCAAGATGATCTGAAATTTTCTGGCTGAGGCAGTTTTTAGGTCCTTTTGGTCCATAATGGTCTTCTCACTATGGAAGTTGATTTGCATCAGCTAAACTTCTATACAATACTGTTATAATCAGTGTCAATGACCTTTCCTTCATCCATTCTCCATTTTTTTGGCATCAAAAACATGTTTAGATAGGTTAGTTTGAGTTGGACTGATTGTGTTCCATGTCTTTTTTCCTTTGTTTTTTTTTCTGTTTTCTTCTACTTTTATGTCTGATCATGTAATATGTATGTATATATATATATATATATATGTGTGTGTGTGTGTGTGCATATGTGTGTCTACATATATATACATATGTATACCTACATATTTACATATACACATACACATATACATATGTGTATGTGTGTATGTATAGCCTGATTCAGGAATGACTGCCACTTTATTAACTGGTCATTTCCTTTTAACACATAATCAATTAATACAAAATATCCCTCAATCTGTGAGTGTGGGGTGACAAAAAAGACTTCAAAGGATGCTAATAATTACATAGTTTTCAACCAAGTGAAATACCTGTCTAATGAGCAACAGGGGGACACCCTACTGACGGAGATAAATCATATCAATCTTGATATTCCTGTTGTGAGTGAAACAAGACAAAAAGAATCTACTGCTTTATGACTGATGTGTTGTAGAAAATCTTAAATACTATGTAGATATGAGGGATTGTTAATCACAATTGATTTTATTTTTGTGATATTATCTGGTACTCAGATATCTAGTCCCTCCTAATTTTAGAATAAAATATTTGGGATTTCATAAGTCAACCAACAAGCATTCATTAAGCCTTTACCATATGCCAAGCACTGTGCTGAGCTCTGGGAATAGAAATATAAGCCAAAAGAAAGATAACCTCTGTCCTCAAGGAGTTTGCATTCTACTGTAGAATACAACATGTACAAAGAAGGTGAAAGGGATAACAAAAGAAAGATGAAGGTTCTTCATTCAAAGGCTTGGTAGAGAAAATCAGATTCAGGCTGGAGTAAAATGAAACATGGCTGCCCTGAATGATCTTCTTAAAAAGAGGTTCTAGAAGGAACCATCCAATTGCAGGGAGGGGGTGCAGGTACAGAGAATTCATCCAAGATGTAAATTTCAGGGAGAGAGAGAGCCTCTAGGATAAAGAAGCTTCTGGGTCATAGTAAAGAAAATCCAGAGTTCAGCTTGGAGAGGAATGACTTAGGTAAAAGAGCCTTGGAAAGTCAAGCAAAGTAATTGATGAAGTTGATATTTATCATTTACCTTAAGGGAATAAAAAACACCATTTTGAAGGATGAGATCATCTCCTGGCAGTGCTCATAAGGACTGACAAAAAATAATTGCAGTCCACATTCCAACAGCTGTTGCAGAGGATAAACAGGTAGAGAAATTCTACAAAGAACTTGATAAGATACTCCAAAATAAGTATAAGTACTCCAAAATAAGACATAAATATAAAGATGGACATGGTCAACGATAAAAAAATCATAAATTATTATTATTCAGAAACAAAGGGAAGCTAGGGGATGTCAAAGCAAGTGTTATCAATAACTTATTTAAAATGAAATTTTATTCAAAAGCAGAGAATGAAACAAAAGACTTGTTGAAGACTCATAGTAGACTCATACCTCCAAATCATGAATGCTATATTCTAGAAAAAAAAATTAGTAGACACTGGCTATGCTGAGCTCCAAATAATATCATAAAAACAATAAATCACATTCAACAACCACTCACTTTTACATAGTGCTTTAACACTTTCAACCACTTCTTGAGGTTGGGGGAACAAATATCATTACTGACAAGGAAATTAAGTGATATGCAAATGATAATATACCTATTGAACACCAGAGATAGGATACAAACCCTACTCTCCTGACTCCAAATCTAGTATTCTTTCCACTACACTGTTAATGCCCTGAAATGACTAACTACCAAGAACCCAAGAATTCAGACACAGGCATGCCTGAGAGAATAGAGGAGAGTTCAGGAGGTATTGTGAGGGACATAGCTGTTGCTGACCTAGTGACCTTGTGTCATCCCTGCCCATCCCTTTCATGTATTCTATGCCTAAGACCTCAATCAGCTGACACAGCTAGCCTGATAAATAAATTTTTCCCCAGGGATGCCACACTCGTGCATGTGCGCGTACACACACACACACACACACACACACACACACACACACACACACACCAAGCAGACACAAATATAGAAACACAGAGAAAAAGCAAGCAAGGTTTCCAGCCTCCCCATTGCTTCACCATTCTGCCATACTTTATCCTTACCTGGTGCTTGCTCCCAACACAGTTGGTTTTATAGCTACAATACAAGGTTCATTTAGGGAACACCAACCAAAAGGCTTGGAGTGGGTCTGCCTAGAGAAGATGCCTAAAGAATGCAAGACAGAATAATGCCAACATTAAGGCTATTGCTAATAATTGCTGCCTTTCTATTCTAAAAGATCAATTACTTCCTTTATTGGCATAAACACATGGATTGCTGCTGCTCAGGCAACATTTATATATTATGTACTAAATGCCAAGTATCAGTCCAGTCCTGGAGACAGAGAGACAAAAACTCAGCAGTTCTTGTCAGTATGTATTTCTGTTGCTTATATATCCCTAACACCAACACAATTTCTGGTACATAGTAGGTGCTTACCAATTGATCATTCTATTGCAGGAATTCTTAACCTAGGCTCCATGAACTTTTTTTGAAATTATTGATAACCATATTTCACTATATTTGGTTTCCTTTGTAAACTTGAATATTCTATTTAATGCTTTTAAAATATTATTCTGAGAAAGGTTCACCGGACTTCCAAAGGGGTCCAGAATATACACAAAAAGATTGAGAACCTCTTCACTAAAGGGCTACAATGTGTATACACATAGATAAATAAATACAAAGTTATTTGAACACTAACACTTAAGGGGATCAGACAACGCTTATGGAGAAGTAAGCACCCAATCTGATCCTTGGAGGAAGAAGATTTTAAGTGAGAGAAATAAATAAGGAGAGCACTCCAGGCATGGAAATAGCATCATTCCATCATTGCATCCTGGTTTTAATGCTGGAATGAAACATTGAGGTTGTCTACACCAACCTCCTCATTTTACAAAGGAGGAAACTGAAACTCAGGGAAGTGAAGGTCACACCTGATGCTAAGTGACAGAGTGAGAATGTGAATGTGCTCCCAGGTCCTGACATTCCACATCCTATACTCTTTCCATTGTATCAGGGAAGGCTAAGTTCCAATAACAGGTAGAGATCCAGATTGGGGTAGCACCTAACTAATGTGAAAGAAGTCTGGAAAGATAGAAGGAAGCCATATTGTGCAGGGTTTAAAATTCCAGACTGAAGAATTTTTTTTTCTTGGAAACAATAGGGAGCCATTGAAGAGTTTAGGGCAGGATAGTGATGGATCAAGGGCAGTAGTTGTGTCAAAATATTTGTTTACTTGCACAATGGGTGCCTATGTGTGTAGAGCTCTGGGCTTTCCAGCAGAAGATATTTCCCAGATTTCTATGTGATGTCTTGAGTAGAGAAAAGTGCTATAACTATGTCCTTCATGCTCCAAATGCCCTCTGGAACATGGGCTACTCATATTGCCCCATAGCAATACCCTGCTTCTTCTTCCAGCACCATAGATCAACCCTTTCAGAGAAGTATTGCTGGAGAGTAGGGGGTGGGGAGAAGAATGGAGGTTGCTGCCACCATAATCACTACTCATTCCCTCCCTGTTCCCCATGGAGACCATCAGGGCCGTTGTTAGGGATGGGCAGGCTGGATCTCTCTCTCTGGACTTGATGTACCTTCCCCCAGTGACACATTCTGTCTTAGCAGCTTGGTAGATTTCCAGAGCCCAAGCCATCTTCTGATTCAAGGTTCCCCCAGATGGTGCATACTGTGGAACACACTGTGATGGAAGCTTGGGAGGGCAGTTATTAATTCCTCCAAATCATTTGTCCCTCTAGGCTAAATTCACCAGTAGCCCCTCAGTAAGATGGCTTAGACCTACCAGGTGCCCTTCTGATGAAGAAATCCTTATCCATAGCCAACCTTAAAGCACTGGAGGGGATTGGGAAGGAAGAGGTTGCCTTCTCCCCATAGAGCCTTTCTCCCTCTCTCTGTCTGAGTTGGAAGGCTCTTGAAAGGTAACAGATTGCCAGCGCTGAAGGCTGGTGTCTTCTGTTTATCCACAGAACAAGGACATTGGCCAATGCAAGAGTCCCTGTACCATTCCTTCCATGTGCTCTTGGCTCTGAAGCCCACATTAAGCAGGCAGGGGCCCCAAGTTTTCTGAGACTCCAGCCCACTTCCTCATGCCACCCTCCCACAGCCCTGCTCTGTTTCAAAGGGAGAAGAAAATAGATTCCACTGGTAGGGGACTTCTAATCCCTACCATTCCACTCCACTCTTGCAGTCTGTAGACTTAAAGGAGGCTTCACAGAAGAACCATACAGGACAGGAATGTATAAAACAATAGGCTTTTGTTATAGTGTGCTTTAACTCACGCAAGGGAAAGTATGAGAGACCCAGTGCCAAAACAGTATTACCTTTAAAAATTATATAATTTTGTATTTACTTTCTTACATAAGTAAATGTTCTAAGCAATTGACTTCCAAATCTACAAAAGCCCTCATCTCTCTCCTGAACTATAACCTCAAACAACAACCCCAATGGCCACCTCCCTGAAAGTCCCATCAGCATTTCAAACTCATTGTGCCCCACATGGCCACTACACTCCTTTTCCTAAAGGGCACCACTATCATTCCAATCACTCAGGTTTGCAACCTTGGAATAATCTCAAATTCTTCATCTTTCTCACCTTAAACCCCTTCAGATGCCAACTCTTGATTCTGCCTCCAGAAACAACTCCCACCTGTCCCTGTCTCTCCACTTCTACAGATAGCACTCTAATTCAAGTCCTCATCACAAATGCCTCCTAATTGGTCTATCTGTCTCAGACCTTTTCACTTCATACTCCTGCCATACAGTTGCCAAATTTATATCCTGGAGCCCGGATCTGGCTATCATCTCCCAGCTCATGTCTCAGGAAGTTCCGATGGCTCCCTATCTATACCTTTAATATAAGCCTATGTATCTATAACCATATCTATATCTAGGATAAAATGTCAACTCATTTGCTTAAATCCCTTCATAAAGTTACTCCAACGTATCTTCCCAGATTTATTTCCTATTAGTTCCTTTCATGAATTGTAAGATGCAACCAAGTTGGTCTACTTACTATTCCCCATACATGGCATTCCATGTCCTCTCTCCAGGTCTTTATCTAAGCTATGTCCTATGCCCAGAATATTTCCTTTGTCTACTTCCTCATCCAAATCCCAGCTCCTTCCCATGAGGCCATTCCTCCTTCTTTCTCTAATCACCAGCAATTGCCATCACCCCAATTAGTTGGTATTTACTTATATGTGTACGTATCATTCCCTACCCTCCCCCCTCAAGTAGCATACAAGAACCTAAATGGCAGGGACTGTTGTGATTTTTTTGTTTTTGTCTTCAAAACAGTGCCCTAGGGGTGTGTTGTAAAATCAACATTTGCTTAATTAACTTGAGGGGCAGCAAAGGACAGATATAATAGAAGAGGTTTCTGGATACTAGTGTGATGGTGTTCATCCCACAGGAGGAGGAGGAAGGGGAGTTGACAATGACTCTCCAGATTTGTACTTTAGACTAGGCACACTCCACCGTCTTTTTGTCACTCCTTGTTTTCAATGTAATGAGACAGCATCAGAGCAACTTGATGATACAAGAAAGGTCCATGAGTTTTAGGAGGTGGAAGAACTGATTTTCATTCAGGAGAATCTGATTGGTTTCCCATAGGTGACAATCAGGGAAATGATTAGGCCATAGAAATGTCTAGAATGGAGAATGCAAACTTCTGGGAAAGGGCAAGAGAAAGCAGGCATGACTAAAGGCAGCATACTACAAATGATGGTTATCTGTCTCAGAACTCCAAAGAGACCTCCAGAGAGGTATTAAGAACTATTGGGTCTAATTAATAGTCCCTGAAGCCAGTCAAATACCCAGATAGGTCAGCATAGCCCCCTCCAAGCAGAACAATGCACAGGACCAGGATACCATAAAAAAACATCTAACCCTAGTGGATTAGATCAGGAGTCAGACCAGTCTAGTACTATCTCTGGCAAGATACTAAAGGAATGCTTTGGAAAAGAGCATCTCACTTGTTTTCCATAAAACAGTTGGCAATCATTAGGGATATGCCCTTGCCTTGCTTACATTACCAGAATACTAGGTAGCATTCCCAAGAGTTTACCCGTGGCCTCTCATTAAAAAAAAATGCAAGTTAATCTGATAAGTCCTTCAAAGATATTCTGCTGTCCTTTAAGGGAGACCATCCTTGTCAGGGCAATTTAGTTTTTGTCCATTTTACTCATAGTAATTCTTCTGGGATGAGGTTTATTTTTAAGTCCAGATGCCCTTGGGAGTAATCAGTAACTCAATACTCTCTTATCATGTTATGTGATGTATATAGCTAACTATTTTGGTGTTTTGTTTGTTCATTAGGTTGTAGGAAGACACAGCTTGGAGACTCAGTGGTTAGAAAGTTGGTCTCAGAGCAGCTAGGTGGTGCAGTGAATAGAGCACCGGCCCTGGAGTCAGGAGGACCTGAGTTCAGGTCCAGCCTCAGACACTGAACACAAAAACTAGCTGTGTGACCTTGGGCAAGTCACTTAACCCCAATTGCCCTCCAAAACACACAAAAAAAGAAAGTTGGTCTCAAAATCTGGTTTGGGTGCCACCTTTGACATATATTCACTGTATAACCACAATCAAGTCACTTCACTCCTATATTCTCTCAAAAATTGTCTAAGACTACAAGTTGCAGAGAAAATGCTGACTTACATTGGTACAGGTTGGTCCCTCACCAGAGTGTGATCAGTACCAATGATACCACAGATCTAGTCCTTACCCTTATTAGACTTTAAGCCCATTGAGAGAGGGGCCATTTCTTGTATTGTCTTGGAACCCTTCCCCTTTCCCTCTCTACCACAGCCAGTGCCAAGTATGGTGCTCTGCACACAGTAGGTACTTAGCAAATGTTGGATCCATTTGTATTAATAGCGACAGACAACTATACAAAAAGAACAATAATTAGATAGCAGCTTCTCAGACTTAAGGCAAAAAAAAAATAAATCTTGCTGCCCACTCACCTCTAGTATGTGTTCCACATCCCTGCTGACTCCCACAGATCTTCACTGAATCTGAGAAAAATAGATGTCCTCAGTCTGTGGAACACAGTGGGGGAAGGCCATCCCGACCAAACAAACTGAGCAGACCTCATGGATGGCTCTTCTGCTGTAAGAATAATGTGACGTGGAGCCACAGGACTATCCCATCTGAACTCTGTGGATGACACACCGTCTCTTCTCCTGTTGTCCTCTTGGTTTCCTTCGATGGTGTTCTTCAAACAGCTGGTTCATGTTGAAGCATGCTGTGTGCCAGGTGAGAAGTGCATTTTTGGCTAGAGAGTCCTGTGATTGAGGGCAGATGCCTCTGGTCTTTAAATCCACAACTTGCTGACTTTTCTATCATTTGATGGGATGTCCAATAACATTCTCTGTGCCTTAGCCTTGGTCCTGAAACTTCTTCTGAGAATTCCAAGTTTGCTATCATACCATGTCCTAGCCTGTATCTCCAGTCTCCTCTTATATCCCTCCCCTTTTCACACTCTGTGGTCCAGCTAGACTGGCCTATTGGGCATTCTTTACATTTAACATTCCATCTACTATGTCTGTACTTTTGTATTGGCTATCTCCTTTGCCTGGAATGCACTCTCTCTTCACCTAGGACTTTTACAATCCCTTGTGACCTTGAGAGCTGTATTCAAGAACCACTCTCAATATGAATCTATCAATCAACAAGCAACAAGTACGTAATATGTTCCAGACACTGTGCTAGATTCTGAGGATTCAAAGACAAAAAACCCCAAAACCCAAAATAAACAAACAATAACAACAACAACAAAAACCAGGTCCTTGCCCTCTAGAAGCTTGTAGTCTAGTCAGTAGAGACGATATACACACACGGGTAAATAAAAAATAGATGGAAGGTAATTTTGAGTGGAAGGTAATCAATAAATCCTTATTAAGGGCTCACTATATGTCAGGCATTGTGTTAAGTGCTGGGGATGCAAAGAAAGACAAAAGAAAATCCCTGCCATTGAAACAGCTGGAGACAACAGGAAAACTTCATATAGAATGGAGCAATGAGCTGAACCTTGAGAGAAAATGGGAACTATGATCATGAGCCAGAGATGAGGAAGAAGGACATTCCAGGGAAGGGAAGGCAACCAATGCAAAGACATAGAAGTAGAAATAGAATGCCATATATAAAGAACAAAAGGGCTAATTTGACTGAATCACAGTGTACATGAAGGGGGAGTGAAACAAAATAAAGTTCGAAAGGTAGGTTGAGGTCAGGTTAGAAGGGCTTTAAAAGTCAAAGTAATATATATATATATATTTGATCCTGAGAGCAAAAGGGAACCACTACAGTTTATGGAATTAAAGGAGTAATGTAGTCAGATCTACACACTAGAAAAATCACTTTGGCAGCTCTTTGAAGGATGGAAGGGAGAGGGAAGAAGCTTGAGGTAGAGATACCAATGGAAAGAATATGGCAATAGTCCAGGTAAGAGTTGACGAGGTTTTGAATTGGTGGCAGTAAGAGTAATAGGGAAACAGAGATATGCCAGACTTGTTGTAAAAGGTTGAAAGGACAAGGTTTGGCAAATGAGTGGAATGAGTGAGAGTGGGGTGTCAAAGAGTCAAAGAGGACAATGAGGTCATGAACCTGGGTGAGTGGAAAATGTTGATGCCTTTGACCAAACGAGGAAATTATGGAGTGGGCTTCAGGGAAAAGGGAATACACTCAGTTGTGGACCTATTGAATTTGAGGCCTCTCCATGTTATTTTATTTGAACTATTCAGGGGGCAGTTGGTGATGTGGGTCTGGAGTTCAAGAGAAAATAGAGGCTAAAAACATAGCTTTTGGAGTAATTAAAAATATATGTATATACATATGTTAATATGTGTGTGTGGATAAGGTCCTTCTATGTTTAAGAGAATATAGAAAAAGTAAAGAGGGCCTAGAATGGGGCCCAGGTGAAAGAACATGGCATGTATGATGATCCAACCAAGAAAACTAAAGGACGGGTAAAGGAGGTAGGATAGGAAAGACAAGTAGAAGAGGAAATTAAGAGTACAACAAAGGACCAGATGAAAGGAGAATATCTAGGATAAGGGGCTGCTCAATAGCATCTCACATGGCGCAGGAAGATCAAGAAGAATGAGGACTGACGTGGAAATTAGCTCATTGGTCACATTGGAACAATCACTGTTGGAACAATCACATTTGGAACAATCACAACTAAGGTCCCCTTAGTTGCTAATAGCTTCCCATTAATTTGATCAATATTCCATATATGTTTATAAGTATACATACTTCTCCCAATAAAATATAAGCTCCTTGAGGACAAGGACTCTTTCATTCTGTTTTTTGTATTCCCAGTGCTTAGCAACGTGCCTGACATATAGTAGGTACTTAATAAATATTTGTTGGTTGACTAATGGAGAAAAAACACTAGATTTGAAGTCAGACAACCTGAATTCAAGCCCCTGATCCATCACTAGCCAATTTCACAACCTTTGTCAAATCGCTTTATTTCTAGGAACTTTACTTTTCTCATCCATAAAATAGAAAAAAAAAATTCTTACCCTTCTATCACAAACTATTCATAAGGAAAGTGCTTTGTACACTGTACTGAAAAGCACTCAAGAATTATGATTACTGTAATAACATTTAAACTTGGTTTTGGAAAAATCGGGAAGTGAAGTTTGTCTTCCATGGTGCCCTGTTTCTTCTCTTTAGTGTGCCCCTATTCCCCTTCAAGTCTCTGCCTACCTGAAGTTCCAGCGTTCTCGTATTGCCCTAGGACATGCAAAGTTATCAGAGATTTGAGATGGTCCTTCCAGAGGTATAAAATATTACACAGACTTTTAGGGTTCGAGGTTATCTTGTATTAAGCCTTCTTTTTTCAGATGAGAAAATTGAAACTTACAAACATTAATTGACTTAACCAAGTTTATGTTGTGACGGTGTCAGAGTAATGTCTAGAAACCAGCCATCTGAGTACCCACTCCATTGTTCTTTCTACTAGAAGGTAATGCTTATCCCCAAAGGAAGCAATCTCTAATGGCATGATTTCAAGTGCTGTGGGATCTGAGTGGCAGAAATATTTTTGCTTAGGTGGGGTTCCTTAATGCCCTTGAAATCAGACCACATAATAACATTTTTCCCCTGGACAAGGTCAGCCCCATTGATATTTTCCATTCACAAGGTATGAGAATCTCAGTGAAAATTATCCAGCATCATAATGCATTAGAGCTAATGGGGTTCTTAGTGATCACCAGGTACAAGTCCCTAATTTTACTGAAGTTGAGAGGTTAAATGATTTTTCCTAAGGTCACAAAACTGGACAGTAGCATAGATGGACCTCCAGCCCATGTAAAATGACTTCCAGTTCATTTTATTTTTAATTATTTTTAGTTAACAAGAATTTTCCTCTTTCTCCCACTTTTCCTCCCCCCCCAAAAAAACCCCTTATCCAAAACCATACTTCTCTTGAGTCCCTCAATTCTCAGTCGGGAGGTGATTCATCCTAGGTCCTCTGGAAGCACACTTGGTCATTGTATTCCAATCCAAATTCCCAAGGTTTTTTCCAGTATCCTCATAGTCAACATATTCAGCAATACATTGGGAAGGAGGTACTTAGGCGTACTATAATTACCATCAACATCAAAACATTACAGATGTCTCAGGGCATAAGGAGGGAGTTTATCTTCAATATCTCAGGGAGAGATCTGGAGAGACACATAACTCAAACCTTGAGAAGGTGTGTGTTAAAAACAACAATAACAATGAAAACCCAACCCCATTAAACCAAACAGTTGCACTCGGAGATAGAAGCTATATGTTCTCTCTGTCTTCTACCACATAGTCAAATATATCAAGTTTACTTTGAGGAAACAAGAAAAAAAAAAAACTTCTTAAGATATTTCATTCCTTCAGCTGCCAAAGTAAATAGTCTGCATGATGCTTAATAAGGATGGCTCCCTATGGATTCCGTCCTTCCTTCCATGTGGTTGGATTTTGTTTTTATTTTAGTTGGTATTTTAAAATCTTGTCTCAGTTTATCATTTCAAAATCACTATAAGGAGTCAATTAGCTTTAAATGAATGAATGAATACATGAGGATGGTTTTTTAGGCCATATCACATAAGGTGAAATGAGAGAGAAACTTTAATATTGCTTTGGGGAAATAACTCTTACATATGCATGGAATGTGAACATTAGACAGTGCCATAACCACAATGTGGACATTCCTAAGTTCATTCCTTGTGCACGGTCTCATAACTAGCTTAGAGCTTGCTCTCTTGACTCCTGAGCCGGGTTTGCCTAGCAAGGCAAGCATTTCATTGATCATGATAGAAAACTGTAGATTTAAGCATTTAATGCTAGAAGTACCTGGGATGTTGCCCAGCACATAGTAGGTATTCAATAAATGACTATTGATTGGTTGATTAGAAGGGACCTTATAAATCTTCTAGTGCAAAGGTGTCAAACATACAACTACCATAACATTCCCAAGAGCTACTGATAATGTAAATGAGAAATATTTAATGAAATAAAAATACAATAGAATATAGATTGCACTAATGCTTGGCTTTCTGAATCAACCACAGGGAACCAGTTTAGTGGGCCCATTTCTGTTTGAGTTTGAAACCACTGATCTAGTCCAAACTTCTAATTTTACAGATGGAAAAACTGAGATCCATAAGGACAAAGTGACTAATCCAAGATCACATGGCTAGTAAACCTCACCCAGTTGTGACTTCTGACTCCAAATCCATCAGCCCTTCTACATCATGGCAATCTCTAAGTATTTCTGTAGCTTGTCTATTTTCCCATAAGGTCACTGTTACTGGCATTTTGTCTGCAAGATGCCACCGTAGCAAGAACAGTGTAACTGTGAAGGCAGTATAATACAATGGGAGTTAAGAGAGTCAAAGAACTATGGTTCAAATCCCCAGCACTGGTACTTGCTACCAGCATGGCTTTAGGAAAATCACTTAACTACTCTGGGCCTCAGTTTCCTCAGCTTTAAAAGGAGGATTTCGGTCTATATGACTCCTGATTGCCTTTCCAGCTCCATACCTCTGATCCTCTGACCCTAATTTAATAAATTCAACAGAGAGCAGTACCAAGAATGGGTCAGGGGATAGGACTAGGCTAGTGTGGCCCCACTGGCCTATAGCAGTGACTCCATTTCACTTGCCCGGTTGGATATATACATAAATAAACATGTTGGACTGCGACACATTAACCTCAGGACAATGATGCTTCCATCCTGGAGTGGCTCACATGTGTTAACCAGCCAACATACATTATATATTGTTTTCCTGCAATACAGGATAAGGGAAACACTTAAACAATCACTGTGGAGAGGAGTGTGCCTGAGTCCATAATCATCCTCCATGATGTTAATAAATCTCAAGCCTACCAACCAAAGTCTATTTGCCCTGAGGGAGATGGATTGGGTAATTATATAGGAAGCCTTAAGATGGACAAGGGTCAGGAAGCTAATCTACTGTAAGTCTGTTTCCTCTGGTGAGGTAGCATTTGTACCCTTGTTAATAGTCACTTCCGCCAACTATTCTCCCAATTCTTTTTTTTTTTTAATATGGATGAGTCCTTCCTCTGGATTCCCTTTGGAGGCTTATTTCACGCATTATATACTAGACTCTTGGAAATGGTGTTCAGTTCTTGTGGCTATGAAGCATCCACTAGCTTTTGGCAATCTTGCTGGGAAATAGGACCCCAGAATCTCTTTTTTGCTGTTTTGCTATATAATTATGACTGTATTTTTTTACAGATATAGGCTGCCTCAAAGGAGAGCATCTGTTGGGTGGCCTTTGAGTAGAGGCCTTTGTGTTTATTCTATCTAGCTCTCTTATTAGGAAAAAAGTACAAATCAATTCAGAAAATATTTTCTAATTTTTATAGTATTTTATTTTTTCAAATTACATGTAAAGATAGTTTTCAACATTGACTTTTATAAGATTTTTAGTTCCAAACTTTTTTCTCCCTCCCTTCCCTTCCCCCTCCCCAAGATGGAATGCAATCTGATATAGACTATCCATGTACTACATATTAAATATATTTTCACATTAGTCATGATATGAAAGAAGAATCAGAACAAAAGGGGAAAACCAAGAGAAAGAGAAAAAGAGAAAATAGTATGCTTCCATCTGCATTCAGACTCCATAGGTCTTTCTCTGGATATGGATAGCATTTTCCATCCAGGGCATCAGAAAACATTTTTTAAATGCCGATTAGGTAAGAGTTGCTAAGCATGCAAATATAAAAGTGAGATGATCCTTGCCAAGGAGAAGCTACATTCTAATGTGGCCGCTAAAGAATCATTTACTTAAAGGTGTTATGTCTCTCAAGGCTATGCAACAAATACCCTTAGCCCAAAGGAATGAATTGTGAAAATGTACTTTTAGGAACTATGGAAGCTGGAACGAGAGGAACCTTTTGGTGCCCCTCCAATTACACCCTGTCAGTGACCACCTATCGCTCCTGCCCACAAGGGCAACTTGTTCAGGTGGGAATCCCTAACTTTGCAGAGGACTGCAAATACAGGGAGAAATGGTCGAGAATCAGAGGAAAGGAGTAAGAGATCTGCCCCAAACTTTGGACCAATCCACTTGTCATTCAAACTAGAAATAGAACCCCCTCAGAAGGTATCTGGGCATTCATTCAATGACCTCTGAAATAGCTTGCACTTCTGAACTGAGTGAGTGTTATGTGTTAGGAGGAGGAGGGTGCAGAGGGCATTGTTGGGGAATAGAGAAACAGTTGCCCATTGTCTCTGGGAACTTTTCCAAGTTTCAACCTGGCATCACAGGGATTTTCCCAGCCTGCTTTTTATGCTGGTCACCCCACCCAATTTAGATTTCTCAATCTGTCATCCTCTTCTCTCTGCATCTCTCTGTCTCCCCTTCCACCAATGAATACCTTTACCTTCACCAAAATTCATACATGCTTTGCTTATGGGAATGTCAAATGTCTTCATTTCCTAGGTGTCTTCTTTCCCTGTTCTGTTCTTGAGTGTATGCCTAGAAACCCTTGTTGATCTTCCCAGAGAAAGAGAGGCAGAAGCTTTGCTCATGGGCCTTGTTATCCTGCATTTTCTAACAAGTGCTGAAATACATAGACACTCAGAATCAACTCTCATGTGCCTGTATTTTTTCCTTCCAAAATCTGGGAGGGACGTGCTAGCTCACACTGATCTCTCCTATCTCTGAATTCCCATAGCACTAATGGTCAGTCCCATGGAGTCTTATCTTACACATACCTGTTTACTTAGCTGTTTTCTGATTGTTTCTTGTGTTAGTTTTTCCCTCTGAGTAAGCCCCTGGATGTTGGAGATCTTGCCTTATGTGTTTTGGATGCCCCCTATGGTGCTGAGCCATAGCTGGAGCTTAATATGTATTGATTGAGAAGTGGAAAGAAAAGAAGGAAGGGGAGGGGAGGGGAGGGGAAGGGAGGGGAGGGGAAGGGAGGGGAGGGAAGGGAAGAGAAGGGGAGGGGAGGGGAGGGGAGGGAGGGGAGGGGAAGCAAGGGAAGGGGGGGAGGGGGGAAGGGAGGGAAGGGGGAAGGAAGGAAGGAAGGAAGGAAGGAAGGAAGGAAGGAAGGAAGGAAGGAAGGAAGGAAGGAAGGAAAAATTTATTAACTGTCTACTGTGTGCCTGGCACTGTGCTGTGCAATTTACAAATATTATCTCATTTGATCCTCACAACAAGTCTGAGAGGTGGGTACAATTATTATCCACATTTTATAGTTGAGGAGACTGAAGCAGGCAGAGGTTATGTGTCCAGAGTCATGCAGCAAGTCAGGACCTAAAGTTGGATTTGCTCTCAGATCTTCCTGACTCTAGGCCCAGTGCTCTATTTATCTACTCAGTTACTTAGCCACCTCTAGGCACATCCCACATCAGCACCAAGTGTCTTCAGCATGTCAACATGGAGGCAAGATAAGAAAAGTGATAAAGTAGAAAGAGCTCTGGATGTAGAGATATAGCTCCTGACCTCAGAAACTGGTTCTGCTACTTCTAGCCATGAGACCACAGTCAAGGCACTGTTCTGGGCCTCAATCCCACATCTGTACAATGAGTAGTAGGACTGGATGACTTCTTGGTCCCTTCCAGTTCTAAATCTATGGTATTACAAAACCATGGGAAGTGCTTCAGTGTATCTGAGCCTCTGTTCCCTTCCCTATAAAATGGAAGAGAGTTAAACTGAATAATCTTTAGCCTGTCTTCCATCTCTAAAGCTCCAATCCCAAGACTACTCAAATAATTATAGAATATGGAATATATAACCGTGAAACATGGTTTACTTACCTACCTACTTACTTTTTAATAGTAAAGTCCTTGAGGACAAGTTCCTTTTCATTTTTAACCTTCTTATCCCCAGAGCCTAGTATATTGCCTGACACATAGAAGTTGCTCTAATAAATCTTTGTTGATTGATTAACCCTGCTACTCGCTAGTGGTGAGATCTTAAGCAAGTTTACTTTCCTAGACATTGGTTTTTGGTTTTTTTTTTCCATCAGTAAAATGGGAGGGTTGAATGAGACAGTCTCTAAACTCTAAAATTCTAATTCTATTCTAATCTGTGAAATTATTTGATTCTGCCCCCCCCAAAGATTCCTGTGGGTGTGTCTTAGAGTAAACAAATCTTTGAAAATCTGGCCATGTCCACCCTTGCAAAAATTCTCCAGTGCACTAGAGGCCTCCCTCATGCAGAGTCCATAGTTTAAGGATGCCTTAGTTTGTTGCCTGAACTCTTATCAGCAGCAAGGGAGGTAATTATTGTCTTGTACACTGCTTCTCTAAGCAGTTATTGTTTAAGTATTTCCCTTATTCCTGCTTTGCCGGAAAACAATACCTTATAGAAAACAGCTGAGGAAGGCCCTAATAGCAACTTCAAAAGGGCAACATTCCTCTGGCCCTAATTTGAAAGGAGAAAGGAGACTGTTGGGAACAATGAGCTTGTGGCCAAGCTATCATAACGTTACAAAGGGAAGCCACTGGCGGGGCTTAGGAGAGGGGCACAGAACATTAGCGGGCCAGGGGCTATTGATAAGAGATCCCTTTCCTCAATTAATATCCCATGCTGACACTGTTTGCCAGTCCCAAAAGGTCGGAGGGCTAGCCACCAGAATAAGGATTTCTTTCCCTCTGATATTTCTTCTCCTTCCCTGGGGAAATTTGTGTCTTTCTGGTGTATGTCCTCTGCCCTTCTTTTGTGAGCACACCAAGGCTATGAATCCATTTAATTTTTCAGAAGCTGCATCTGTCAATAAATTACCTTTGCTCTGTCTTGGAGGGCCGCACCACTGCCTCTGCTGAGCCGAGGCTCCTTATGTACTTGAAGCATTTCTCATTATCTGTCTTAACCTCTTGTGCAATCTTCTTTTCATCCTCTCCTTGGCCCTTCTTATCATTTTCTCACACTCTCTCAACTTCATTCTGTAATCAGCCCCATCCCCCCCAGCACCTGACTCTGGCTTCCTTGCATATGTCCTCTATTATAACCTTGATGGTCTTCCCTGCTCATCTTTGCAGGCCTGCTGGCTTTGGAACATCCTCTGCTGCTGGGTCAAACCTGGGCCCTTCAAGTAATTCAAACCTCCTCCACCCCACCTCACAGTGAGATCAGGCAAAGTCAGAATAAGACGCTTGTGGTCCTACCCCACCTACAGCTTTTTCACTTTCTTGTTCCTGTTCTCACCCTATACACCCACCTCTGGCCCTGCCACTCAGTCACAGCCATAGATTCTCATACCACCATATTAGGGACTTGAACATGTGCAGAGAAGGGTGAACTGGGGACTCCATAGGTGGATTTTCCCCATATCTGCTCCCAGGGCTAATCACCTACAGCAATGACTTTCCCCAGGGCCACTGATTTTATACCTATACTGCGCCCTTTGAGCTGCTCATTCCTCATTCCCCTCCCCCAATTTCTTTGCCCAGTAAATCCTCTCCTAGGCAGTAAAGGAAAACAGGAATTCAAATTAAAACCAACCTATAGCACTAACCTTTCTCCATGTATCCCAGAGCCATAGGAGTAATCTATCTCCATTAAGTATATTTGTCCTGAAAATATAGAATAGCATCTCCTAGGATTGCAGAGATAAGGTCACCTGCCTGTCTGGGACAGCTCCAAGCACAATACCATACTAGATAATTATTAAAGACAAAAGAAAAGAAACCAGCAAATCTGTCATCCTCCCCCCACCTCCCCCTGTCCTCTCCAACATGCCATTCCCTCTATCTTCAGTGCATTACTTTGTCTCTAATGGGTATGTCTAATAGTGTCTCCTTGACATCTCCTACAAGATTTAGGGTCCCAGAAACTTAAGGGGAGGGAAGGTAAAAAAAAAGCACCTCAGAAGTCATAACATCAAGGCTGGGGAAAACAACACTTCAATCTGTTAATTCCTTCTACTGCAACTTCTTATAGGATCATAAATCATAAACAGAGACAGCTAGATGATCAAGTGAATAGAGGGTTGGACTTGGCATCAGGAAGACCAGAGTGCCAATCATGTCTTAGATGCTTAGCTATATAACCCAGTGTGAGTCCCTTAACCCTTCTCAGCCTCAATTTCCTCATCTATAAAATGGGGATAATAACAGAAACTATCTCACTAAGTTGTGAGGATCAGAGGAGATATCTAAGTGTTTTACAAATGTCTTAGAACACTCTATAAATGCTAGTTGTCATAATCTTAGACCTAGAAGGAACCTTAAGAGAGCATTGAATCCAATTCTTTCATTTTACAAATGAGGAAACTGAGGCTGGTAAAGGTTAAAATGACTTTCCTGATAAACATAGCTAATGAGTCTCTGAGGAAGGAAATTAACTCAAAGAGGGAGGAATGAAATCCAGCACACTATCTATACACTTTGGCACCCAGATGCCTCCCTTCAATAGGGGACATTTATAAAATATAATTAGAGACCTTTAAAGGTCCACAAAACTTTGCCCTGACATATAATATTCCCCTTTGCTAAATCTCTTTGGGAAGATCCTAGTTACTGAAAACCAGTTACTCCTGGAAATGGAATTCTTCCCCATCTGGGCAAAGAAGAACAGTTCTCCTTTCCTTTTTTCTATTGGCCAAATGCCCATGTAAGAGTCCCTGATAGGCAAGATAACAAGTGCTATCTTTACTTTGCCATGTTCTGGAAAGTCCTCTGGTATTATCAAGAAAGGAAACTCCTGGTGGGGAATGCAGATCATCATGTGCTCTCAAACTATTAACCTACTCTCTTTCGCCTACCTTGAACTCCCTGTCCTCACCACCAATGACAGTAATCCCTGACAAAATTTTCCAGATTCAACCTATCTCTTTATCTTCCTTCAACTCTCTGTATATTGCCTGTCTGCCACAAAGCATCTGATTTCATCTTCCCTGGAATGACCAACCTGTTTCCCCATTCTGATTCTTCACAAGGTCATATAATAGAACAATATTTAGGAAGCTCACAGGTAGAAAAGGATAACTTATACCTTTTTCTAGTTCTAAGTTACTCTGTCAAGAACCTAGAATTTTCTGAAGAATATCCAATACCAAGGGACAGGCTGTTAGGCACAAGAGCTAAATTATGATGATTGGAAAGAGGAAAACAGGGAGTTGTAAGGTTGAAACCCCATAAGGGAGGTGATGACACCCCAGCCCCTTTGCCAGGAAGCAGGACCAGAGAAGTCTAGTGAACCAGGATCTGCTAGGGAAATCCCCTCTTTGTGAAAAGGAAGCTGATTACTGAGCTCAGACAGAGCAACCAAGGTCAAAGTTGCCTTGTCAAGCCATTTGTAGGGAGCCAGGAGGTCAGACAGCTGGAAGAGGAAGGGGAAGGGATGCTGGGGATGTTGATTCCAAAAGCTAAGAGAGGAACAGGGAAGCCAGGAGTGAGCAACAGGTCATATATAGTGACGCAAAGAGCAGTACGTGAGGCAACCAACTAGGAATTCCTCGGAATCAATTGATAGCTCTGATCATGAACTTCTAAGTACAGTCTGTGGCCATCTACTTTTTAAGGTGTTTGAGACTTGCCCTGGCTTAGCATCTGGTCACGTTCTGGTACCTAAACTGCTAATGCTTCACTATTGAGGGAGGCGGAAGGTGAGGTGTGTGGTCTGGTCTAGGCAAATTGGCTTTATGCAGAAAGAGCATGTTGGCTCTGATTTTATTTAACAGATTAAATTGAGTTCAAGACCAGATTCCAGTTTTGCATTTATTTTGAGGAAAGAAGTGAAGAAAGGGGATACAGACAAGGATTAAAGAATTGTAATGGTTCCTCCCATAACCTGACATACATATATACATACTTACATACATATATACATACCTACATATACACACAATGCACATGCACACACCCACACATGCACCTATTACTTTTCAGCTTTGTGTAAAAGACATTAAAAAAGAAGTAAGAGGTAGGAGCGATTTAAGAGGAATGAAGAAATTGTAACTTCCAAAATATGTAGAAAATAGTGTTTATAGTTACTCTTTTCCCCTCACTCCCACTATCATATGATTCACAAAAAAAAAAATTAAGGAAAAAAAGATTCTAATAGATGTCACAGTACTAAATTCTCATAATCTCCATAGTATATGAAATGAAAAACTTTTGAAATATAGGAATGAGTGGAAGACAGAACAGATAGGGAGCCACTGTAATTTATTGAGTTGGGGAGGAGTAACATAATCACACCTGTGCTTCAGGAAAATCACTTTGGCAGCTGAGTGTAGAGTGGAGTGGCATGGGGAGAGATGTGTTGGCAGGGAAGCTGAACAGCAGGCTCTTGCAATACTCCAAGAGGGTGGTGATGGAGCCCTGCACCCGGGCAGTAGAATGTACTGAATGGTAGAGAGGAGAGTACACCCCAGTTTAAAAGGATGGGTTTGTATTTCTGCTCTTGCTGTATTTCCTCAGTAAATATCCCTTTGAAAATGCAAATTGAAAGTTATCTGTGAAAGTTACAGTGCTATTGTGGTATACACACACACACATAGGTATACATATAATTGTGTGTACATGTATATATGTATACGTTATGCATTGCCTGCATATATGCACTGCATACATGTATACATATAAATAATTTACTTTTTTAAAAGTCCTAATTTTCAGTTGTTTTCAGTCATGTCCAACTCTTTGTGACTCAATTTGAGGGTTTTTTTGGCAAAGATACTGGAGTGGTTTGCCATTTCCTTCTCCAACTCATTTTACAGATGAGGAAATTGAGGCAAACAGGGTTAAGTGACTTAAGTGCCGCTTAACTGCTCCCAAATACATATGTATATACATATATATATATGTATATATATGTGTGTGTGTGTGTGTGTGTGTGTGTGTGTATACACACACACATAAAAGTACTTATATAGAGATACATATAATATATAACTTACATTCTAAAAAGTACTTTCTTCACCAAAAACCTCTTAGGGAGATAGTACAAATATTGTGAACCTCATTTACAGATAAGAAACTAGGTTTCAGAGTGGTTAAGTGAAGTCATATAGCTAATAAGTAGGAGAGTCAGTTGACAAACCTAGGTCTTCTGACTCCAAGTCCAAGGCCATTTCCATGATGCTGGAGTAAATCATCACCAAATAACCAATGATGTGATTTCTATTCTCAAATATAAATATACAAAAGAATCACAGAAGTCCCGAGTTATCAAGACCATAGGGCAAAGAACATCAGAGCAGGTCAGAGAGACTCTCCTAAGAGGCATTACAACCTACTTTGTTGTTTCATCCTAAGGACCATGGGACCTTCGCAGCTGACTTTCAGCTGAAACACTGTATACACGATGTCTCCTCCATTCAAACATGAGCCCCTTGAGAGCAATGGGTATCTTGCTTCTTTATTCATATCCCTAGCCCTTTGCACAGTTCTTTGCATAGCACTTAATGGACAGGGTTTGTTTTTTTTAAATCATTCCTATGAATGAGCACTCCAGAGTTCCCACTGCCCAGGAAAGAAAGATGCTCCACAAATGAGATGTGAGGGGTTGGGTTTTGTTGTTGTTGTTTTGTTTGCTTTTTGGAGGAGGGAAGACAGGGCATTTGGGGTTAAGTGACTTGCCCAAGGTCACACTGCTAGTAAGTGTTAAGTGTCTGGGGTCATATTTGAACTCAGGTCTTCCTGATTCCAGGACCAGGGCTCTATTCATTGCACCACCTAGCCACCCTGAGATGAGAGTTTTTAACTTCTAAAGTCATACTCTTTAACATTAAGAACTCAAATCCACGCCTGGACAGTGCTAGGCTAACCTCCAAGGCAGGGAGGACCAAGGGGAGCAGAAGGAACGTGAGCCTCTTCTGAACTGTGCCTGAACCATATTGTTCTATCAGCTCAGTTCAAGAGTCATGGTCGTTTCTTTCATCGTCCCCATCGAATCCATACCCAATTCAAGAAATCTCATAATCAGTACAAATGACAGATTTGAAGGGGGAGAAATGAAGCAAAATCGCCAGCTAGAACAGATTTTCCTGTGATTGAAGGTGGCAATAATAAGACAAAAGACAGATTTTTGCCTTCAAGAAACTACCTCTTTTTTTGCAGCCAAAGCAATACAAAATTCAAGGCAAATAAACCATCTTTTCCCCCCTAGTGTTTGGAAATATAGCAAGGGGAAAAAAATCACCATTTTTTGTTTTTGTTTTTTAATTCTGCTGGTTTCACCAGAAGTGGCCCTTCCTCTCCCTCCCAGCTCTAATAAATATATTGAAGGTATCCCCTCTTTTGTGCTGGAAGTGGGGGAACTGTCATGGCACTGACAAGAGGCTGCATGAGGAAGAGATGATCTGTGGGAAGTTGTGAAATTGCTGAGAAAACAGGGTCCCCTCAATGGACTGCCTTCCCAACATAAATCTCTTTCATTATGGCGCAAATGCTATGGTAGTCTGATGGATCCCTGTATCCTGAAATGCTCCAGGGCTACTCATATCAAATGCAATCAGATATTGTAAATATGCAGAATAATGCCACATTAACCCAAATACCACCTGCAGTGGGTGATGCTTAGCCTCACACCAAGCATAGCAGGCTAATGGAAGGCTGGAGATTTTGTTTCATGTGAAATAGTTGTGAACTATGAAAAATTCAAAAAAAGAACCAAGACCTTCTAGTTGTTTCTAACACACAATACTCAATTTCTTATCTCTTGGCCTTTGCACTAGCCATACCAGTAATGAGGTCCCTCCTACCCTCCACTCTTAAAATCTCCTGTTTCCTTCAAAATTCCACCTAACCTTTCAAAAGAAGCTTTTCCTAATCTACTCACCTACTAGTGCCCTCCAACCAAAATTGACTTGAATTTCTTTTGTATGTTTTGTATTTATTTGTAAATACACATACTGCCCACCCCCCAAATAGAATATAAGCTCCTTGAGAGCAGGGACAGTTTGCTATTTTTATATCCCCAATTCTGGGCACATAGTAGGTATCTAATAAATGCTTACCAATTGATTAACTGATTGACTGTCTAGTCTTTCAGGATGGGAAGGCTGAGTTCTAGAGTTGGTTTTACTCAAGGAGTTCTCACTTTTTCTCCTACTTCTTTCCATTTGATTTGTGCAACACAAAAGTTGGCCTCAAAATGTCACAGGGTCTATGCCATTATAGAGTGACTAATTTTGCACAGTGAAAACCTCTCTTTTCTAGTCACAGACAGTACCCCCTCATCTAGGCCAGTGATTTCACATAAATGTGCCAATCAATAGTCCCATGGGACACCAGATAAAAGAATGCAGATGATTCTAAGGGATCCATCACCACTGAGGGGAAACTAATAAATCTGATAAATCTATGCCGTTTCCTGCATATATGCAAGATAGCAATATATTTCTTTTATCAAGAGGCATCTGTTAAACAATTCATGGTATCATACAGTTAGAATTTGAAGGGGCATTCAAGGGTATCTGGTTCAACCATTCCCCCTTACTTAATGGATAAGAAAACTGAGGCCTAGGGCAACCACGTTATTTGCCCAAGATCACATAAGGAAGTAAGTGGCAGTCAGGATTCAAATTCAACCCCTCTAATTCCAAATTCACTACTCTTTCATCTGTAGCTTAGCATCAGTAAAATTAAATTTCCTATTTACCTTTCCTTTTGTACATATTAGTATAATTTAGCTAAACATTAGGGTTTAAAAAAACTATTTCTGCAACTAAAGAGATTTTAAAAAAATAAAACCCTTCTTGCTATTACTTCATTTTTATTGTCTTTAAACATTGTGTCAAAGGACTAGAGTTAAGAAATCAGAAAGATCTGAGTCTGAATTTCACCTCAGTCACATTAGCTAGCTTTTCCACCTTAATCAGTCACTTAACTGCTCTCCCTCTCAGTTTCCCTACTTGTAAAATAGGGATAGTAATACCTGAAGAACTTGCCCTCTCAAGGATGTTATGAGGATCAAAGAAGATAATGCATTTAAAGCATTTTACAAAACTGATAGCATATATAAATTCCAGCTACTATGATTTAAAGCCTCTTTCTGTTGGTTACTATCTTGCCTATTCCTGCATTGAATTAGTCTATGAACATGTTTCCTAATTAACAACAATTTAATTAGATTCTCTTGGAAAGGGCCCACCATTCTGTTTCAACTGGTGCAGCTTATGCCACATTCATAAGTTGGTTCTGAACAGCATTCAATACTTTCTAAGTGAAATTGACCAGTTTTGGAGTCAGGAGACTTGAGTGCTTAATCCCAAATCTGCTATTGGTTTATAGTGTAATTTGGGGACCATTATTTAACCTCTCTGGACCTTGGTTTCTCCATTTCTCCTAATAAAACCTCCTGCTCCATACCACAAAAATATCTTTAATTTATCTCCTGAACTTGACATTACCCCAGATAATGAACCCTTCCTTCCTTGGTGTCCATGACATGGCTGAAGAGTCAATCTTTGACCTCTGTTCTTTTCCTTTGTTGTTGTTTGTCTTTCATTCTCGAAGAGGACCAATGGCATCAGGAGGGTGATGTCTTGACTTGTAAGTGAATTGGATTTAAGTGAGGCAGAGCTGTGTAAAATTATCAGCCTCACTCTGCTCCAGAGTTATGGGAGTCCAGTAGCAAGACATAGGTCGGGATGACGGGTGATGGCCCAGTTCTTTTTCTTTACACTCAGTTGGGAAGGCACAGCCAAAACCAAGAGAACTGGACTAGAAGAGGTTTTCTGTCCCTTGTAGATCGAAATTCTTTGGTTAAATGAACTTTTCCATTGATCATAATCATCATTGGCATGCCTTATTTCTATGTAACTTTTTTATAGTGTACAAGGTAGTTTTTATTCCTCAAATCTCTCCTTACTGCAGTCCATCTTCCATAAAACTGTCAAACTGATTTTCCTAAAGCTTAGGTTTGACTATATTTCCCCCTTTCCCAATCAACTCCAATGGTTCACACTACCTCCAAGATCAAATATGAAATCCTCTGTTTGTCTTTTAAAAACTATTCAAGACCGGGCCCCTTTTTATAGTTCATAACATGGTCCTCTTCCCATCACACAACACTCCATCTCTCAGCTCCAAGCATTTTAACTGAATGACCCCAAGTCTGGGGTCTCTGCCTCCTGGCCTCCCTTAAGTCTCAGCTAAAGTCCTACCTTCTGAATAACTTCTTTCCTAGTACTTCTTAATCTTAGAGTCTTCCTTCTAAACTTACCCTGCATATATCTTGCTTGTATATACATGTTTGCATGCTATCTCTCCCATTAGACTGTGAGTTCCTTGACTACAGGGACTGTCTTATGCCTTTCTTTGTATCTCTAACACATAGTGCAGCGCTTAACACATACTATGTGTTTAAATGCTACTTGACTGACCTACTGATCCTCCCAGATTTCCATGTTTTTGTCCCTTATACCACCCTTTGATTGAACCTACAGGTCTAAAATGTCATAATTATTCATGATTTCTCCCTATCTTTTATCCACCAAAACCAATCAGCCATCTAATACTGTCAAGTCTTACTTTGAAATATATTGCTTAATATCAGTCCGTATAGCTACTATCCTGGTCAGGAGACTCATAAACAGGCATATGGATCTCAACAATGGTCATCTGGTCTCTCACAATCCTGAATTCATATCACACACCAAACTAATCAGAAATTAATTAATTAACCACCTCAGATTAATCCCAAAGTCCCACTTTCATCACACCGTTCCTACGCTGAAGAACCTATAATGGCTCTCTTTTATTTACTGGGTCAAAAACAAACTTCTCACCCTTGGCATTCAAGACTCATACCATTTCAGTCTTATTATCAATAAGTTGCCTCTAAAAGTGCTGAGTAACCCATTGTTGTTGTTGTTGCTGTTACTGAGTTCTATGTGGCTCTTCATGACCCCATTTGGGGCTTTCCTGGCAAAGATATTAGTGTGGTCTACCATTCCCTTCTCCAGCTCATTTTACAGATGAAAAAACTGAGACAAACAGGGTTAAGTGACTTGCCCAGGATCATACTGCTACTATCTAAGGTCAGATTTGAACTCAGGAAGATGAGTCTTCTTAATTCCCCGGCCAGTGTGCCATCTACCGTACCACCTAGCTACCCAAAGGCTAGATGACCACTTCTCTAGGATGCTATGGAGAGAATTTCTTTTTAGACACAGTTGGTACTAGATAACTTCTTTAGCTCTCCTTCAATTTTGAGATTCTATATTTCAACTGTTACTCCCCAGAACATTCCCTTTGCTCTAGCCAGTCCAGTCTTCTGAATACCCTTTCCAAACTATTTGTTCAAAATTAATTCTTTGCTGTGAAACAATAGAATATCTGCTCTTCTCAGATAATCTAAATTTTTCAAGTTCAATTTTAGGGTTCCTTCCTCCATGAAGGCTTTCTGGATTAATTCTAATTCACAGTGATCACTCTCATATTCTAAGTTCTTGGCCCATTCATATTGCCTTAAAGAATTCCTCATCTGAACCATTAATAACCACTCTCTGAGTCAAATAATCCACAAAGCTTGGAATTTAAAATAATTTTGAACTTAGACTATTAAACATTTCTCCAACTTCTCAATGAGAGTAATGTGAGATACTTTATAAAATTCTTTGCTAGAAAACAGAAGCAAGTCCAGAAGGAAACACAGATAAACTGGACAGCTTTGAAAATAACATTTTGAATTTATTTAATACTTTTTAAAAAGCAAGCTATAGATAATAGAGATCTGAAGTTTCATATATAATCATTTTTTCTGTTCAATTTTGTGTATGGAACTTTTACATTTTTCTTTGTAATGAAATTTAAATGAAACAATTAAAACAAAAGAAAACATTTTGATAAAATCTAGGCAAACCACAGCTTGCAGCATTCATTTGATCTACCAAGTTAATAAATTTATCATAAAAAGGAAATAAGGCTAATCTACGTTTGTCTTTGAGGAAGGTGTTTTGACTGGTTATATCATCACAGCTTCTACAAAAACATTTCTTTTTCTTCTTTTTCTAACTCAGTAATAATTCAATCTGATCCCAGGAAACGGAGTCAAGATCACTGTACTACAATTTGGAGACCGTATTCTTTCCTTTTTCCAAAAATGGTAATATTTGCCCTTCTCCAGTTTTGCAGTCATTCTCCCATTCTCCATGATCTTCAAATAGCACAGGTGTTGGCTCAGTAGTTACATACACTAGCTCTTTCAGGACCCAAGAATGTAGCTCATTTAAATTAGGCAACCTACATTTTTCTTCAAGTGCTACTTATTGTTGTCATTCAGTCATTTTTTTCAGTCATGCCCTGACTCTTTGTGAGCCCATTTGGGGTTTTCTTGGCCGAGATGCTAGAATGGTTTGTCATTTCCTTCTCCAGTTCATTTATAGATGAGAAAACCAAGGGAAACAGGATGAAGTGACTTGCCCAGGGTCACACAGCTAGTGAGTGTTTGAGGCTAGATTTGAACTCAGGAGGAGAAATCTTCCTGACTACACCACTCTATCCATTGCAAAATCTAGCTGCCCTCAATGGCTTTAAGGTGTTATTGTTTTGTTGTTGTTATTTTGTTTTGCTTTTTATCTTCTTAATTATCTAAAGCATCAACTCTGTACTGGCCATTTTTGTTCTGTCATTTTCAGCATAAAGGTCATTCTCCTTGGCAGAGAAAAGAGAAACAAAATTAAAATAGAACAGTTCTACTTTCTCTCTGTTATAAATTATCATCATTTAATCTACCCAAGGAGATATTCCTCTTTCATTCCAATATAGGTTAAAAGGAAAAAAAAACTTTTGCAGTCCTTATTTTTCCTTTCTAAACAGCTCATTCTGAACTTTAGCACTTCTGAAACTATTTTTAAAGGGTTGTAGTTTCTTCTATAGTCATCCTCCATTATCTACCCCTAATGCCATCATCTGTGCATATCTTTAATATGATATATTTATGTGTCAATATAATAATATTAATCACATTGTGATATAGTGAACAAATATGATGAATGCTGGCAGAATAAATAGAAAAGGAATGGATGGATGGATAGATAGATGGATGAATACTGTAAGGCCATATAAGACAGGGAGAGAGGGAGGGAGAGAGGGAGGGAGGAAGAGAGGGGAAGGTAGAGAGAGGGGAGAGAGAGAGAGAGAGAGAGAGAGAGAGAGAGAGAGATCCCTTGAGAGTTCAAAGGTGATTCTCTAGTGTCATTGACTTCAATCCCTACCAGTACACTCCCCTCCAAGTCAACTTTTAGTAGCTTTAGAAAAGGATATTTATTAAAGTTGATAATTAGCACAAGATAACCTTCAAAGGTCTGTGATATACTATCCCAAAAATATATATAGAGTACAGGGGAAAGTGGACTCAAGCTTAGAGAGCACATGTGACAAAGTAATTACAGCTCTTGGTATCTAGGACTTTTCTTCAATTTGTGGAGTCCTCAAGAAGGCACCCTTGGGCATTATGTAATCCCTTTTGTGAGCTCTTAATAGAGCTGTGAGTCCAGTCTGTCCTCTTATCCCAATGATGTAGACATTGCTGAAAACTGATTCAGAGATGCTATTTAAGACACTGACTGGATGATGAGAAGTCCAACATACTCTGAACACTTTGAACCAGGAAGGTTATCCTCTAGTTAAGGGGAGAAGGGAGAAACTTGACCAAATCCAAAGCATTTCCTCCTCATCCCACCCCTTATCCTCCACAGTGGTTCCTCCTTTGTAATGTGCTAGAAAGCCACACTTTGTCCCATTCTGGAGGTGGGGGAAGAAGAAGAGGAAGCTTTTCATATATACATATATAGCCTCTTATACATATATATATATATATATACATATATATGTGTGTGTATGTGTGCAATATACACACAAACACATATTGTATACACACACATATATATTTCTCATCTAGTTTTGGTTTTTGGTAGTTTTTATCCCCCCCCCCACCCTTACTCTTTTATAATACAAAAACATTTCTATAATAACACATTTAAGCATATATCAATAGACATATATAACATGAAAGTGTGTTAAATGATTGATAAAAAGGACACCATAATCAATTCTTTACTTCCCATGCCAATGAGATAAATAATGGAAAACCCAGCTGCAAAATGGAAGAAATTCCTTCTCTGAGGAGTCCTTGCCTCCTGTAATGGCAAGCAAAGTAGTACTTTGCTGCTTGTTTCAGCTATGCAAGTGCCTTTGAGCCTCTCCTTTGATTGTGTCAAGTCTTTGTTGGAAACAGTATACATTGTGCTGCCCTTAATAGGCCTAAGGGAGTTTGGAGACCTTCCCTGGAGTTAATAGGCCTAACATCATCACATGGAGCACACAGTGGGAGGAGCTTGCTGAAAGAGCAGAACAGGAAGGAGAAGAGCAGATAAAAGTTCAAGCACAAACTGGGATCAAGCAGATCTGAGAGGGAGAACATTTGTTTTGTCGGCACTCTGCCTGTCTGTGTTGATGTTACTTTGTCAGACAGAAGCACTCTGTTGATTTGTGCTAATGTTACTTTATCAGGCAGAAGCACTCTGTCTATTGATTTGTGTTGATTTCTCAGACAGAAAGTGAATTGAGATGATAGTGCCTGCAAAGTGCATAAATATTGTTGTAGCCCTGTTGAGCTTTGTTTTCCTAGGAACAGAAACTGGGAAGAGCTTGGAGTGGGGCGTTCCCTATGAGCTGCAATATAGAACTGAAGCAAAGAGCTGCCTGCCTGTGAATCCAGGCAAGAGAAGGGAGAGCTGTCTACTTGTAAACTCAGGCAACAGTTGGGTGAATCCAGGTAAGAGCTAGGATCATGGAAGAGGAGCCATAGGGTTTGGAAGTTAGCCTCTTGAGTTAAGATGAAAGGAGACTTTACTTGGGTACTCATTGTTGACTGATGATATTGTAATTTACTTTGACCTAGGGGTAGATGGCCTTTGTACTTTCCACTACCCCTTAAGGATGATTGACTTAAGGATGATTGGAAGCCAGCCTAGAGTCAGGATGAAAGGAGACTTGATTTGGGTACTCTATGTGGATTGAGGAGATTATGACTTACTAAATGATGTGTTTTAAGATAATGTAATAAGTTGTCATGTTATGTTCTTGTGAATGTTGTGCTTTAGTTTCTTGAATGTTTTGCTTTTGTTTATTGCTAAATAAATAGACATTTCACTATACTATGCAATTAGATCCTTAAAGTTATTCACAGCAAGAGTCCTCAGGAGAGCTACTCAGTGAGATTGGCTTTATACTTCCCCCACTCACCTACAACTTTGGGGAATGTCAACTGAACTAAACACAGATAACAGAGAATTATCTGGATAGAAATTTAAATGTCATTATTCTTCCTGCTATTTTCCAGGGCCAAACAATTTTCTTACTATTTCCTTTTTTTCTCATCTATTTTGTTTTTTGGAGAGGGATAGGTAAGGCTTTTGGGGTTAAGTGCTTTCCATTTAATTTAACTCTATTTTCAATTCAGATTCTCTCCTTCCCTAACTCTTTACCACCCACTGTAAAGACAAAAACTACAAACCCATTAAGGAAAAAAAAGTACCCATATGTCCAGACATATTCATAGCAGCACTTTTTGTGGTGGCAAGAAAATAGACACTAAGGAGATAGCTATCCATTGGGGAATGACTGGAAAAGTTATGGTATATGAATGTAATGGAATACTGTTGTGCTGTAAGAGATGATGAAGGTGGATAGTTTTACTGTTTTCTCCTAAGAATGTCTTTATTCTTATCTGCTCTCTTTTAATGCTTTACGGAAATTGTCTTGGTTGACTGATGGAGAACAGTCCCTTTTAGAATCAATGATAATAATAACTGACATTTATTTAGCACTTTAAAATCCATACATTGTTTTATATACATTATCTCATTTGAGCCCCTTCCTCCAATAATCCTGTGAGGTAACCATCATAAGTATTATCCAATTTTAAAAATGAGGAAACTGAGTCCCAGAGAGTAAATTCAGTTGGTTATGTGAATTGGATAACCAACTCTTTTCACTCATCACAATTCCCTGTTTAATAATAATAATTCATATTTATATAATGCCTTTCAAAGCACTTGCCTAAGATAACCATGTGAAGTAGCTATTGTAAACCTTATACCTATTGTATAGATAAAGAAACCAAGGTTCAGAGAAGTTAAAGATTCAGGGGAGTTAGCTGACTTGTCCATGGTCCTGTTGCTAGTGTCAGAACTGGGACTTGAATCCAGATCTCTTAAGTCCAAATCCAAGGCTTTTCCCATAATACTCCAATGCCTCTTAGAATAATCCAAAAACAATCTATTACTCTCTAGTTATCATGAAATCACACACTTCTAGGAGTCATCTAGTCAAATTCTAAAAATCTCCTATGATAGGGATTAAGTTTAAAGGGAGAGTGAGGCCCTTATCAACTCAGGACCTAAATCCACTGTCACACTAAATGGCCTTCCTCCATGGCCTCCAATCAACCAAGGGAATAACCATCTGTTGATAACATCCTAAGGGCATGCCCAGCTGAGCATTGTAAGTTTTTATATCCCATTACCAAGATACCCTAAGCTCTGTAGTCCTCCCATAAAAGCTTGTCCTTTTCACAAAAGCCTTCAATTTAGGTTATAATCCTTTCTTCATCCTTTTGATCAAGTGATCCTTCACAAATTCCCACTATCGTCTTACCCCATTTGTGATTATCCTAAAGAGGTCTAAGCTCACAGAGGGAGAGAAGGAGAAACAAAGAGAGACAGATACAGAGAGGAGGGACAGACTGAAAAAGAGGAGAAAAAGAGAGGGGAGGAGAGAGAGAGAGAGAGAGAGAGAGAGAGAGAGAGAGAGAGAGAGAGAGAGAGAGAGAGAGAGAGAGAGAGAGGCTGGGGGCGGAGAGAAAGAGAGAAACAGAGAGACAGAGAGATTTCTCTACATCTATAGGCATATAAGCAGATATACCCTTTCAGGCTATATATGAGTTAGGGACAAGAGCTTAGAGCACTCTGGGATAATCATAAATGGAGTAAGATAATAGTGGGAATTTGTGAAGGATCATGGGGGGGCCATCTCTAGAGAAACAGAGATGTTTATAAACATCTCTATCTCGCTGTCTATCTATATAAATATAAGCAGAAATGCCCTTCAAGGCTAACACAAGAGTTTATTGCTCTCTGGAATAATCACAAATGAGGTAAGATGATAGTGAGACTTTGTGAAGGATCAGTTCATAGAGATATAAATAGCTCTATATCAAAGAGGGTGGGGGTAGAGAGTTTTTTTCTAATAAATATCTTTCTATTAAATATTGTTGATTTCATATAGCATAATGCAAAACATGGAAGTATCTTGTAGGCATTTAAAAGTGTGATTTAACAATAAAATCACCAGAAGGTATATTCTTCTTTTTTTTAATTAATTTATTAGTTTAGTTTGAGTTAACAAGATTCAATTCCATAGTTCCTTGATTTTCAAATTTCCTTTACTTCCCTCCCCCCACCCCCCCAGGACAGCATATAGTCCAGTATAAGATCTGCAAATACATTCATATTAGACATTAGTTCAATTACAAAGGCGTATTGTACTAGGTGGGATGAAAAATGGTAAATAAGAAATAAAACCAAACAATGAAAAGAAAAAGATCAATTAGTTTGCTTCCATCAGGATTCAAGCTCAGTTCTTGCTAGTTATATCTCTGGATGTCGCATTTCTCTCTTTCATGAGTCTTTCGGGATTGACTTATATCACTGCATTGCTGAGAAGAGTCTAGTCTGTCATAGTTGGTCATCACACATATGAAGGGTCTGTGATTGTGTGCAAATTTCTTCTTATTCTACTCTTCTTGCTCAGCATCAGTTTGTATAAGCCTCTCCAGGTAAATATGAAATCCGTCTCCTCCTCGTTTCTTATAGCACAATAATATTCCATTACATTCATATACCACAACTTGTTTAGCCATTCCCCAATTGATGGGCAGGGGGTAGAGAGTTCTTTCCCAGCTTTTCAATCACTTTGGGAGAGCTCATTAAAAAGTATATATTCACAGAAATTCAAACTGGAAAGAAAATTAAGAGTTCATCTAGCTCAATCCCCTCATTGTTCAGAGAAGGAAACTGAGCCCCAGAAAAGTTAAAAGAATCACCTAAGGTCTGGCTAAGTCAGAACTTGAAAGCAGGCCTTCATATTACAATCCCAGTTCTTTTTGTCCTATATCATTCTGTTTCTTGGGGTACTTGGTTTTGTGCCACACTTTTGCATCGGAGTTTCATCAGTAAATTGGGAAAGTTCTCACTGGGCCAGACTAAGGCTTGAAGTCAAGATATTTACTATTATAAATTCTTCATTCTTCAGCTTTCCTTGATCCCTCCCCCATCTTCCCATAAAAATTACCAATTTGCTTTGCATATACTTATTTTTGTGCATGTTGTCTCCCTTAATAGAATACAAAATCTTCAAAAGTGGGGACTTTCATTTCTGTCTTCATATCCCTAGTGCCTGGAATATAGTAGACCCTTAATAAATTCTGATTGGTTGATTAACTTTAATCTCTCTACAAAACCTTCCAGTTAAAGGATTTGTGTCCATTTAATGAAAAACTGGAGATATATTTTCAATAATACCTAAAATGTCCAATCATAAGGCAACATGGTAAAGTGGAAAGAATGCTGGATTTGTAATGAGTGAGTCAGGTTCAGAACTTAGCTCAGTTACTTACTACCCATATGACTTTGAAGGCACTTCATGTCTCTGGGTCTCAATTTTCTCTTCTATAAAATGGGGACAACATCTAAAATGTCCATCTCACAGGGATATAAAACAAGGGGACTGGACTCTATGACCTCTCAGATTGCTTCCAACTCTAATTCTATAATCCTATCATCCTAAGGTGAGTACATTAACAACTGAAAACATCTCAGGCTTATTGGGAGTAGGGATTGGGGAGGAAGAATTGGTCCTGAGGAACTCATGGTCAGGAAGGAGCCACCTGTGTGCCTGTCCATCCGCTCTCTTCTCACTCTCACCCCTTTGCAGAGGAAATGAAGTTGTAATGTCCTCTAGCCACAACAATGAAGAGAAGTGGACAAAGGGCTGCTTTATAGCCTTTCCCCCTTCCCTTATGTCCTGTCTGTGGCCAAAGGGCAAGTATAAAGTTATGTTTTGGAGCCCAACAAGAGGAAATCCTAGTCATCAATCCTCCCTGGGTCATTCAGGCAGGACACTAATGAGCTATGGAGCTAGGCTGCAAATGCTCAGAGGGGAAACTTTCTAACCAAAGACTGGTCGGTCATTATGTGCTTCTCTATATGTCCAGCAGAATATGGATCTGTATGCAATTCCATGTAAGCAATTGTCCCTTCCTTGAACCTCACTTGGAACATAATGTGTGCCTCCCTTAACATAGTTTATTTTGCATTGAAGTTAACCGTATTTGTGTTTGTTTTATATCATGGCATAAACTCAATGGAGGTAAGACATTGGTCTTCCTTTTTATTCATCTTTGCAGCTCTCATAGAGAGCCTAGTGATAATAGCTGGTATTTACATAGTGCCTTAAAATCTGAAAAATCCTTTATATACATTATCTCTATTTACCTACAAAATAACCCTGTGGATAGGTGCTAAAGTTATCTATAGTCCTACCTTATATAGAGATCACTGATCCAAGGAACTTGATAATTGGATAGGATCTCAACAGCTACCTACCTCAATATATGTGAGGAAACTGAGTCTCAAAGAGATTATGTGATCTGCCAAGTCAATATTAAAAGTAGGATTTGAACCCAAATCTTTATGACTCCCAATCCAGGGCACTGTCCATTGTGCTAAATTTCCTCTCTAGTGTGTACTCAGTAAACATTTATATTTGTCATGGTTGATGGTAACAATGTAACAACCATGTAACATGGTTGATGGTTCCTCTGTATTTATGAGAAAGACAAAAACAAAAGGTATTAGAAAGAGGCTAATGTTGAGATTTGATTGTGTCTCTGATTTGCTTCACAGGAATTTCAGAAGCCCAGCCTGCAACCACAGATTTGGCACAAATAAGAATCAAGCTGACTTTACCCAGCTTGAGATGGCCATAAGTCCTGGGAGAGCAGGGTCAGCAGTTTGCTAAAATGCCAAGTGGGCAACAAGTGTTTATTAAGTAGTTATTATTTGCCAGCCATATGCTGGCATGCTTGGCACCCAAATATAAGACAAAAGACCATCCCTGCCCGCCAGGAGCTTGCATTCTAATTGAAGAAGACAACATATAAAAGGGAGCAGAAAAGGAAAGAAAAGAGCATAGTTCGGGTATAATGACAAGATCTGGAGACTCAGAATCAGAGCTGGGAAAGGAATGGGAGATTTCATCCTGGACCCTTCCCCAAAATGGAGATCCCAGAAGGAACTTTAATGTGAGAAAGAGGAGAGCAAGGGAAAGGAATGCTTGGGAGGAAGAAGACCACTGAGGCACTAGAGCAAGGTTTAGAGAGCCAGAAGCCCAGGTAAGACTTCTACAAAGCTCTTTTGCCAACATTATTTTTCTCTTTTGATTTTCACCACACAGTAAGTAATGTAAATTTTATAAGCTCCATTTTACAGAGAAACAAATATTTCTTTTGACCCTCACAACCACTTTGCTAGGTAGATGTTATCATCATCCTCATTTTATAATAAGGAAACTAGGCAAACAGAGGTTAAGTGACTTGCCCAGGGTCACACAGTTAAGAAGTGTATGAGGTCACATTTGAACTCAGGTCTTTCCGATTCCAGCTAGGGGGCACAGTAGACAGAGTAGCAGGCCTGGAGTCAGGATGACTTATCTTCCTGAGTTCAAATCTGGTCTCAGACACTTACTATATGTGTGACCCTGGACAAATCACTTAACTCTATTTGCCTCAGTTTCTTCATCTATAAAATGAGCTGAAGAAGGAAATGACAAACCACTCTAGTCTCTTTGCCAAGAAAACCTCAAATGAGGTCACAAAGAGTCAGACAGTACTGAAACAAATGAACAATAACAACTTTCTGCCTCCCGGCCCTGACTCAATCTACCCCCCATTTTAGAGACTTTTATTATCTGAAGGTTTGTTGATCCTATTGTGGATTGTTTATAGAATTCTATAATATATATTATAGAATTATAGAATTTATAATTCTAGTCTAGATTGTCACGACCAGTCTACTCTGAAACCACTTTCTTTTTCCACCATCTGTCATATACAAAAGGTAGGTTAATTGGCAGTGGTTTGGATTCCAGCTCTGCTACTTAGTAGCTATGTATAACCGTGGACAAAATCATGCAACCACTCTGTACATCAGTCTTTCTATCTGTAAAATGGGGTAATAAGTGATACTTTCACAACTTCACAGAATTACTGTGAGGAAAGCACTCCGTAAACCCCAAAGTGCTATGCAAGTATGCTACATTGTCTAAAAATAAAGTATGTTCCAAAGTCAAGTTCTGATGCCATCCATTGCTTTGAATCACTCACCACTGAGAAAATCTTAGCCCCTTTGTTTGGTATCTGTTGCTTTCCATGGAAATGGAACAAATCTATTTGTTAACCCCCTCATCTTTCTGACCTTATCTCCTACTATCCAGTGTCATGCAGACCATTCTTTAAGCCAGAATGGATTATTTGTTCTTCCTCAAATGTATTCCCATGATTTCCTGCCTTCATGCTTGTTTTCATATTGTTCTCTCTGCCTGGAATGTCTGTCACCCCCTCCTCCCTCTCAGTACCGTCTACTCAGTCCCTAACCATCTTTTAAAACATTGATCAAATATAGCCTTCTCCATGAAGCTGCCCTTGTGCCCTACAGCCAAAAGTCATCTCTCCCTCCTCTGAACCACCTTTGTCATTCCTTTATTCATTTATCTTCTTTTAGTTTGCACTATAGTCATTGGCATATCTACTGGATTTGAAGATCCATAAGCACATGGTTATAGATATAGATGTAGGCATGTGGAGAGGTGGAGGGAAGGAGGAGAAAGGGAGGGGAGAGAGAGAGAGAGAGAGAGAGAGAGAGAGAGAGAGAGAGAGAGAGAGAGAGAGAGGAGGGAAGAGACAGGGAGAAGAGAGGAGAAAGAGAGATGAAGGGGCAGGAGAAGAAGATGAGAGGAGGGAGGGAGGAGAGGAGGAGAGGAGAGGAGAGGAGAGGAGAGGAGAGGAGAGGAGAGGAGAGGAGGAGAAGAAGGAGAGGAGAGAGAGAGAGAGAGAGAGAGAGAGAGAGAGAATTATATCTCTCCCAGTCCCAGCATAGTTCCTTGCAAACACTAAGTATGTTATACATATGTGGCAAGTAAATGAATGAATGCATATGTGAATTTTCTACCTGAATATTCCTTGATTTTGTGCTGAAAAGAGAGGACAAACTGGCTTCAAGTTCTGTGCATGAAAAGTTTTATATACAATTTCTATTTTTCCCAAATTAAAAAAATGGCAGTGACAAGGACAGCTTTTGTGTCTACGTTCTAGCCCTCAGCAGCCTATTTGCTGTTTGATTCTAAATTTGTCAGTCCCCTTCTCTAATCTAGTACCTGTCTCTGGACTATCCCATCTCTGTGACAGGATAGTAGATCAAGTCACTTAGAGACCAGAGGATCAGAGCTGCAAGGGGACTTAGAGCCCATCTAGTCCAATCTCTTCATCTTACAGATAAGGATCCCTGGCCCCCATATTAAGTAACTTAGCCAAGTTTTGTCCCACAGAGAGTAAATGGAACAGGCAGAATGTGAATCCAGTTCCTTTTGACTTCTCCTCCATCTGTGTCACTCCCCGATACTGAAGGCCTGCTCTAGACATGCTAATTCTACCCCAGTCACTTGCTTTGTTGCTTCCTGTTTCTGTATCTGTCTGTCTTAACACAAATCCATTCTGCTTTCTACTCTATCACTTAACTCTTGAATTCTTAGAGACGAGTAACATATCATGACCGAATGAGCTGATAGATCCCAAAGTCTGGCTCACCCTCACCCCTAGAAGACCAGTCCCTGGGATGCTCACTCACCAACTACTACCCACCTTAGAAAGATGGGTCTCTTTAATTGTACCTCTTCCAAGCCTGACCCTTATTTCTTCATTCCCTTAAAAAAAATCCAGAGAAAGAACTAGGACAGGTGAATTTTCTGATAATGGGACACATGCTCATAAGCACAAGATTTACACCCAAACCTGCATAAACAGATTTCTTTACTATCATTAATGCCTTCACTTTGCGCATTCCTTATAGATAAGACATCACTTTCTCCCCCGGCTGCTCACTGGAAATGTGATAGAGTGTAATCAGCTTGGCAAATGATTTTCAAAAGTCATGAGGCCACTAAAATTCTCTCCTGCTTGAAAAATTCCTATTTGCATTTTCCAATGTCACCCCCCTCACCCCTGCTTCCTAACGCTCCCCTCCCTCTCCTGCTCCCTGCATGTCTGGGATAAGAGAAGGAAGAACTCTTCCTAGAGAAATCCACAGTCTTTTTCAAAGCAGGCAAGAATGCAGCAGATAGCATTTCTTTTAGGTCCCTTGCTTGATTTCCCTTTTTCTGACCCCAGGAGCAAAGACCTGAGGTTATCTGTTATGGACTCTTTTCATCCATGCATAGATATACCCTGCATTGGAAATCAAAAGACCTGAGTTCTGGTCCTTCTCTGACACTGTGCACAACACTTAGACTAGCTCTCTGCATCTTACCGTATACATCAGTAAAGAAGAAGGATATTTCAATTAAATTAATTTCAATTCACTTAACTCATTTTCATTCAGCAAGCACTTATTAAGTACCTGCTAAGAACAAAGCACCAGGCACTGGAGACACAAAGACAAAATGAAATATGTCCTTGGTCTCAAGGAACTTCTATTCAGTTGCTAGTCCTACTTGTTTTAAAGGCAGTGGCAGGGGGTGGGGGGTGTTATGAGACTAAACTCAGGTAACATCTGTGGAAAAGAACTAAGTTCATGTAAACACAAGGAGTTTATTTCTTTATTCTCTTTGAACTTTGCCTTCATAATGTTTTATGCTGCTTTAAGAAAGCGTCTCAATTGAGGGGAGCACAAGTGAGTGCATTTCGGGGGGCTTAGGGCCCCTTCTGAGCCAACAGATGGGCTCTGCTGAGTGTTTAGAAAGCCTCCCTTGTCAGGTTCCCTCAAATCACCAGGGAAAGAAAAGCTTGAATGCCACAACTCTGCTGAGCTCTTCCTTCCTGCCTTCCTCTTCCCCAGTGGGAGACCAACCCAGGGGCTCCTCAGCTGACTTCTCCTAAGCCATTGCAGGGTCTGTCAGGAAAGGGTCCCACTCAGCATCTCACTGCCCTTTAATTTTCACAGATCTGGGCTGTGTCAACACATATCTCTATTTTTCTTATCAATTCACCCCCAACTCTGAAAGCAATGAGGGGGAAACACTCTCGAAGGAAAACAGGGCCCAAGCCAAGGGTCTATAACTTTCAAAGTTAGGAGGAAGGACAGGGAGAAGCAGTGAAAGGAGGACATCCAGACTTTTATCCTTACATTTTCCAGTCTGGATGGAAAATATTTTTCTTTTCTAGATCTCAGAGTATCAGAGTGGAAAGGGAGAAACAAAAGCTGGATGACTCATAGACTGTGTCCCTATGCTCTGTCCTGCCTGCATGAAAAGAGGACATGATCCTAGACTCTTAGGGTTCCTTCCTTTCCCTGCATACAGCTGCCACCCTAGTTCAGGCACTCATTGCCTCTTGACAAAAAGAACTATTATTATGGACTCCTCTTTGATCTCCCTGTCTCAAGTCTCATCTCATACCAAACTGTCACAGTGATTTTCCTAAATTTTGGTTCTGACCATGTCACACCCCAGCCCCTCCTATCCAAAAACTCCAAAAGCCTCTAGGAGCAAATGTAAAGCATTTAAAGCCCCTCACAACTTGCTCATAACCTCCCTTTTTAGCCTTATTACAGGTCACTGTCCTTCAGGCCTCAAAAGTCCAGTTAATCTTAATGTTCCTCATGTGAGATATTCACACTAGCTGTCCCTTATGCCTGGAAAGTATTTCTTCCTCAGCACCAGCTCTTAGACTACCTCATTTCCTACAAGATTCAACTCAAATGCCTCCTTCTACATAAAACCTTCCTAATCCTTACAGCTACTAGTGACTTCCCCCAATCAAATACCTTGTATCTATATACATGCTGTCTTCCTCAATAGATCATAAATTCTGGGAGGGTAGGACTGGTCTTACTTTTATCTTCATACCCATAGTGCCTACTACAGTACCTAGCAAATAGTAGATGGTACAGAACGTAAGACCTGGAGTCAAAAGGCCTGAGTTTAAACCCTGCCTTAGTCTCTTAATATCTACTTGCCCTGCTCCCTCCAAACATGTGCAAAAAGTAGGATTTATAGCTCTGTGTGCTATCAATTTTGTCAGTACCAGCAAAGCAAAAGTATAAAAGGTATAAAAGAGAAATGTAATCTTCATTCTTCACTACAGGGAGAATAAGAATAGGCCAGATGGCATGATGGATAGAGTGCTGGACTTGGAATGAGAACTACCTGAGTTCAAATCCTCTTTTGACACTTACTAGCTGTGTGACTTTGAGGAAGACACTTAACTTTTCTCAGCCTCAGTTTCCTCATCAGTAAAATGAAACAGTTGAACATGATGGTCTCTAGGGCCCTTTCTATCTCAAAAACTACAGTCCTACGGGGTTTATAAAGGGAGCCCTTAAAGTATCTAGAAATAAGGGGGAAAACTCCAGGACCAGAGCCTAGAGTTGTTTCACCCCACTCTTACAGTCCCTTCTTCAAGAGCTTGAGAATAGGGCAACAGCAGACGCAGAAAGAAAGTAAAAATAATTAGACTCAAGAGTACCAACCCACACGGGACTTTGTTGGGGAGCACCTCCAACTTTTCATCAGCAAGTAAGCCAACAAAATCACGCCGATGTTGTGGGAACCCCACCCCAAGCCAAGCACCCCCAGGGTTCTTCTCTTTCCCCATGCCCAGCACCTACACTTGCACATTCACCTGTTTCACTGGTGTGGCAGCTCTGGCAGGGGGAGGAGGAGGAGGAGGAAATGGCCTGACAGCCTAGAGAGATAACAACACCGAGACTTCAAAGAATGCAGGCCTTTGCCTCATTTGTCTCACTTTTATAACTTTGAGATCCTTCCTTCACTTTGCTAATAATGGAAAGTATCAACTAAAAATTGCAATGTATGCATTTCATTTGAGTTTTATTGCCCTAACAGACAGCATTAGATTACAAAAGAGGACATTTTTCTTCTCGGTTTTAGCTTATTCTGATGATTTATGATTAGATACAGCAAGAGTTCATAAACTTCCCTGACCTGCTGACAGATTTTACAGGCTCCTAGATTTATTTCCATCTCAAACTTAACAGCTTTCATGTGACTGATATTCCCAGAGTCGTGGTGTGGCCGCTCTTCAGCCTGAGACAGCGCCTCTAATCTCCATGTTACTAATTTAAATGAAGTCTTGGTCTGTTGTTTAAAAAAGACATCATTCATCTCGGGGAGGTTTACAGATCCTCTTGTAATGTAATGTCAGCCCCTTCTGAGATATGAGGTTTATAAAGCCTCCGATATTGAGTGTTGTCAGACATGCCAAGGTCACCGAATATGGCAAAGGGGAGGGAAGGGACTAGAGGAAGCTCTACAAAACAGGGAGGGAAGGATTCAGAAGAAAGTATGTCCCCACTGGGGAAATGGGGTCAGTCTGAGGAAGGCCCTGTTCTCAGCAAGAACATCACTGGCATATAGGGATGAGGGGTTGAGAGTGGGGAACAAGGAGGTAGAATCATCCATAAACTTAGACCTAAAAGAAAGCTTAGGGGAGTCATCTAATCCAGTCCCCTCATTTTATAGAAAAGGAAACTGAGGCCTAGGAAAATGAAGGGCCTTAACCAAAAGTACATTGGGAATAAGCATCAGAGTTAGAATCTGAACGTAGGTCTTATGACTTCAGTCAATGTTCTCTTCACTATGCCAGGAAGAAGAAGGTAAGATCCAATGATAATAAAGACTGAGAGCCCCAAGGGTCTGAGTTAGCCCAGATGACCCTGCTCCATACAGAATCTGTAGCTGCCTTGGGGTGTCCTAGGGGAGAACAGTTCTTGCCATAAAGATGCTACCTGCCCCCTTTTCAGCACTGTACAGGTTTCCAAAAAGAAAATGAGGGACAGACTGGGTCATACCAAGCATTCAAGACTGGGAGGAGAGAGTGCCTGAAAAGTGGGTGTCATACTGGCAATAGTGCATCTGCCCCCCCAAAGGAGAAACATATTCATATACCCAAGGGTTCCCCGAGGGGCAGAAGAAGAAAAGCAAAGCCCCATCCATAGGAGAATGAGCCAGAGCTAGGAAAATCCAGATTCCTTGAGCTTTCACAGTTCTTGCACATTCTCAGAGCCGGGTGTCTGAAGGTCACTTGTGATCAAGCTTTGGCTGGGACAGAATTGCTTTTGTTTTATTTGGATATCAGATAAGAAGTGACAAGTAGCAGTGAACTCTGGGACACTAAGGAGAAGGACACAAGTTACTGAGTGTTCCAAGACTAGCTGTACATTTTCACTTTTCCCTAAGGGGAACTGTGAAATCCATAAGGAGGGAGAGAAATCACTGCTCTCAGAAAACACTCTTTCAGCAGGGTTGGGAGAAAGGAATACTTTATTCCTTAACTTTCAAAATCCATATTTTGGAAAAGGAAATACAAGGAGTAAAGGATAAACACTCAGACTATTCTACCTGGTGTAATGGAAACTGACCAGCTGTCAGAAGACTGTGTGACCTTGAAAAGGATTGATTTAACATCTCTGGATCACCATTTCCCTGAGTATAAAGTATAGTTGATAAAACCTAACAAGCTTTGAAAAGGACAAATACTTCAGTTTATCTGTGGTTACTCCCTGCAAAGGTACAGATTGCAACCCATCTATCCTTTCCACATCCTGTATGTCTGGTGTTCAGAATATCTGAAGGGCTTCTGCCTAGCACGCCAATAGGCATTTCTCTAGGTCTTTAATTTTTTTTTTTAACCAGACCTGTGGTATCACTAGTGAGGGACTTCTTCCATCAAACCAGATCAATACCTTTTTCTGAAACTTATACGTGAAATAACTTACACAGATCCCCATAGACATTATGTATTAGAGGCAGGTCTTCCTAACTCTAAAGCCAGGTCTCTATCCACTAGGCCATGCCTCACATTGTGTGAGGTAAGAAGGAAACACAGACTGGGATGGGAATTTACTGTAAGGAGAAATTTCTAAGTGCTTGCTCCCACTACACCATGAGATTTCTTCGTTAATGGAGAGTGAATTCTTTTTATCATTCATTTCCTTCTACAAAATCCAAGGTATTCTTCTAAAAGCTAGGAGTTTGTATGTATTATTTTGTTTGGTCCAAACCAGTGATTTTATCAGTGAAGGGAAATTCCATTAGAACAATCACAATAATGTAGAAAACAGATCAAGAATTCATTTGTGATCATAGTCTGAGTTGAGAGGTTAAGGGACATTCTCAGAGTCACAGAGCCAGTGTGTGCCAAAACTGGCCTTGAATCTGTGTCTTCCTAACTCAAAGGTCAACCCCCTATTATTACACCATCCTGCCTCTTGCCTTGGAAAATGACTTGGAAAACAGTAACACACTTCTCAGAATGCTTTTGCTCTACAGTATGTGGTTGTGAGCAAGTCATCTGCCCTCTCTGAAACCTCAGTTTCCTCATTTGTAAAATGGAGATAATATTATCATTTAATATCGAGTCATTGTGAGAAAAACATTTTACATACCTTAAATAATGATGTAAATTAATTTCTATTGCTATTACTATTAATATATGTTGATCTTCACAATGATCCCTGTATAATATAAATTTCTTTACATCAAAAACTGTTTTTCCTTCCTTCTTGAATTCCTTCTTGAATTCCTTCCTTCCTTTTTCTTCCTTTTTTCTTTTCATTTTTTCCTTCCTTTCTTTTCTTCCATTTCTTCATCTTTCCTTTTTTCTCTATTTCTTTCTTATCTCCTCTCCTCTCTTCTCTTCTTCCTCCTTTTCTCCTTTATTCCCTTCCTCTCTTTTCTTTTCTTTCTTCCTTCCTTCTTTTCTGGCTTTATCTTCCTTTTTCTTTCTTCTTTTTACTCCCTTCTTTATTTGCTTGTCTTTCTTTCCTTTCCCCTTTTTCTTTCTTTCTTCTTTCTTATCTTCTCCTTCCTTCCCTCCTCCATTCTTTCCTCCCTCATACCTTGTTCCTTTTCTTCCTTCTTGTTTTACTTTCGTTCTATTTTCTTCTCTTCCCTCCCTTCCTTTTTCTTCTCTCCTCTCTCTCTCTCTCTCTCTCTCTCTCTCTCTCTCTCTCTCTCTCTCTGTCTGTCTCTCCTTTTCTCTCCCTCCCTTCTTCCTACTTAGAAGAATACTGGACTCATAGTAAGCACTTAGTAAATTCTTGTTGATTTTAATCTCATTGACCATTTCTATGATGCAGGAAGAACAAATATTACTAGCTCTATTTAACAGACAAAAAAGTAAATATTCAGAGAAGTTGATTTGTCCAAGTTCACACGCACACACAGCCACATATGACTAGTGCTGTGACTATAACTGAAGACCCCTTACACTTGATTTAGTGATCTCACCAGTAAGCCATATGGAAAACTCTACTAGACTGCTCTAAAGCCCTTACCCTGCTCTAGGCCAGAGGTTCTTTACCTTTCCTGTGCCATGGACCCACTTAACAATCTGACAAAATCTAAGGATTTTTTTTTCAAATAATGTTTTTTTAAAAACTTATAAAATTAAATAAATAATATTACAAAGGAAATAAATTATATTGAAATATAATCATCACTTAAAAAAAAAACCCAAGCTTTTTAAAATAACTAGCTCACAGACCCCAAGTTAAGTAGTCCTGCCCTAGATTATAAACACAGTTTATATACTCATATATTTATTGCTGGAAGAGGTCATCTCATGTAACCCCATAATGTTACAGAAGAAGAAAATGACACCCAGGAAGATTAAGTGACTTACCCACAGTCACAGAAGTAGTCCACAATAGATCTGAGGTTTTAAACCCAGTGCTCTGTCTCCAAATCCAGTTCTCTTTCCACCACACTAGGGCACCTCCTCACTATCAGTAGATGGGGGGTTGATAAGAATGAACATGCATCCTTCCTGCAGTTTCCCTTATTTCCATCATCAATCAGCAGGGTAGATAGAAAAACTTATCTTGGCAAAGGATACCAGGAGATCTACAAGCATAATATTTGACAAACTAATCAATTAGGCAGCAAGTGAGCAGAAACTGCCAAAGGAAGTTAGTAGCCTGGGTCTTCTTGGTCAACACTGTGAGTTGAAGGAACACAATACAAATATCAACTAACTGAGAGCTAGTGAATCTCCCTCCCTATTTCTTGCTCGGAACCATAATTAACAGCATGGTGGACAAGCAATCAAGTGCCCTCTGCCCACCAATGACACCTCTGGGAGTTCTCCAAGTCCCAGACCATTTCAAAAGTAATTTGTAGGCCCCTGAGGGTACCTAAGTATGGAACTATTCAGTGGACAATCTACAGTCATGTTAAGTTACAGAGCAAATGTACTTCATTAGGTAAAACCCTCAGCCGGACCTCTCTACACAGCTTTCCCTATACCCTACTACCAACTATGATGATAACATTTTAATCGGCTGGGATCTAAAGTTGGTGTAGTTACATCAAGGTTAAATTGGTTTCTTGTAGAAGGATAGGCAGCCCTCAACCATCGGTTGCTCAAGATTCTTGACAATTAACAACTATTCTGTTTAATTATCTGTTCTATTAATTGTTCCCACTTCTATTTTCTTTTTAATAATATGAAATTTAATTTTTTAGAAAATAATTTTAGTACTTAAGTATGAAATTAATTAAAAATGAATCATTTTGGGAAATGAGGTCATATTTCTTGTAAAGTACTTTGCAAACCATAAAATACTATGTAAATGCTAGATATTATTTTGATGTAATCTTCAGGGAAGTCCCTTGAAACCCAGACCCTTCACTGCTACCTTTTATCACTTCTACTCCAGGGACTCTATAAGACTTTAGAGTTAGCAGAGATATTATCTCATATGACTTGCTAATTTTACAGATGAGAAAACAGTGGCCCATAGAGGTTCGACTCAATTCAATAAATATTTGTCAAGTAGATACCATATGAAAGGCACTGTCTCAGTACTTACTACAGGTAAGGCACTGCCCATATTACTGGGAATAAAAATCGAAAATTACTCATTCCTGTTCTCAAAGAGTTTGCCACCTACTGGGACAATATACATACATACAAATATACGTTCACACATATCCATAGAGACTAATAGAGGCAACCAAGAATGCAAAGAGGTCAAGGAATAATTGAAGGATAAAAACCAAAATCCCACCCATGAGTGCTTCTGAAAGCAATCAGGAAAGACTTCATGCAGGAGCTGGTATCTGACCTGAGCCTCTGAGAAACATAAGGATTCTGAAAAGCAGAGAAGAGGAGAGGACACATTCCACGCATAGGACACAGGGCTGGAAGAGGGGGAAGGTAATAAGCATTTACTGTGCACTAGGCCCTGTGCTAAACATTTCACAAATATTATCTTATTTCATTCTCAAGACAACCCTCTGAGGTAGATGGTGTTGTTATGCCTATTTTATAGTTAAGGAAACTGAGGCAAACTGAGGTTAAGTAATTTGCCCAGGGTCACAAGTGGACAGTGGCAAGAAACAGGTCAAGTCTGAGGAAAAACAAGAAATTCAGTTTGGGAATCACAGAATCTAAGAGTTGCAAGTGATTTTAGAAATCACATAGTTTAACCCTTACCTGAAATGAAGCAATTCTTCCAGTTCTGTCCAAAAATGAGTCATCTGTCCAGCCTCCACCTAAATACCTCCAATGAGAAAGAGCTCATTACCTACAAAATCTAGCTGAGCTTTTGCCTCAGTAAAAGTAAGTAGACCTTACTCCACATAGTCTTTTGTCCAACAACTCAGTCCCCCCAAGCAGCACCCCTATGTGTTATATGACATTACCTTTAAACAACAAATAAATAAAAGTCTAAATTAAATGTTTCTATCAATTCAAAGACCCTAACTGTGATACACACAGAGGATGAGCTCACCATCTATAACTTGGGTTACCTTGAATAAGCAGGAAAGGCCTATGTGTCCAGCAGCAGTGGTTTTGAAGTCATTTAGTAGCCAATCAACAAAACACTTCTTGAAGCATGCTTGACTTTTGCAAAGTACAGGGATCACTAAGAACTTCCTAAAAACATAGTGTAGCTGCTATCTGTTCTGGTCACTTTCTGATGGATGGGTAAACACAGAGAGGTTAAGTAAGTGACTTTCCCAGTGTAACACAGGCATTTAGCAACTGAACAGGCTAAATAGAAGAATCCTCCCTATCCCAGCATTTGCATTAAAGAATGGCAATCAGGAAAACTTGTTCTCCACCAAGCCCTGTCTCTGCTGGTTGTCCTATGGCTTTATCGTGCATTGTGTCTTCTCTGTGTTCACCCATCAGAAGGGGGACAAAAACTCCTTAAGTTCCCTTAGAACACTGCACTATCACTAAGAATCAGGAACACAGATTGCTGGGGCAGTGGTCTCAGGTCAGTATAATTTTCCATCTGCAGGGTTTCAGATACATCAGGAGCCATGTTGGCACAGTTAGAATAATGAAAGGCAACCATTCAGGCCAGCTTTGCAGTGGTATTGTTGGCCAGGACAAGGGTGAGGCTGAAGTGGTGGTTGCCATGGGCACAGAGCAAGATGGGTGTAGTAAGGTCACTCTCCCTCCACACCCTCTCAGTGAATGTTTAGTCACTCAGGCTTTTGATCTGAGGGATGAAACTGGTCCAGAAAGATAGTCTCTGGTGTGCCATCTGCTCTTCCCTCAACTTCTCATCCATTTTAAAGCTTGCCCTTTAAAATACCTAGCCATGGAGGGATTTTATATAGGGATCTAGTCCAGCTTCCTATATTTAGGTATTTCTCACTTAAGCTATCTCAGAAGTGATAAGAATCTATCCTGATCTAGGAAAATGGTTCTACAAATGCCCTCAAATAATCAATTCCAGTGTGAGAGAATTCTATCAATCAGTAAACCCTTCTTGGTATCTAGCTTAAATTTTTTCCTACTGCAAGGTGAGGCCGTTGGTTGTTCCATTGGAAATTTGAAACCAACATGGACTGTCCATCTTTACCCATTGGGGTCAGTATCAGACTTCTATAGAAATCATCGGGGAGGGGGAAGGAGGCTGAATGGATTTTAATTCAATTCAACTAATATTTGTTAAATAGCTATTATGTGAAAGATACTAGAATCCACATTGGGAAATCAGAAACAAAGATCAAACATTTCCTATATTTAAGGAACTTGTGTTCCACCAGGGAGATACAACATGTGCACAAATGAATAAGACAAAGTACATACAAAGCAATTATGGGTGAAGCACTAACAATTGGGAAGTGGTCAGGAAAGGTTTCATATAGTAGCAAGGGTGGCCTGAACTGAGCACCTTGAAAGGAACTGGGGATTCCAAGAAGAAGAGAAGGAGGATAAGGAGAATAGCCAGAACAAAGGCCTGGAAGAAGGAAATGGAATATCATATATATGGTCCATTTTGTTGAGAAAATAGAATGCACGAATGGGAGTAATATAAAACCAATCTGAAGAGAGTCTGAACTTATCAAGGGCTTCAAATGCCAAGAAGAGGACTTTGTATTTAACCCTTTTTAAAAATTATTATTCCAGGGTGGCTAGATGATACAGTGAATAAAGCACTGGCCCTGGCGTTAGGAGGACCTGAGTTCAAATCCAACCCCAGACACTTAACACTTACTAGCCATGTGACCTTGGGCAAGTCACTTAACCCCAATTGCCCAGCCTTCCCCACTCCAAAAAAGAAAGCAAAATAAATTATTATTCCTTTTTTTATTTTAATGACAAATAGTTAATGATGCCAAGGAAGTAAGCAGAGCCACATGACTTACAGAGGTATTTTTATACTCTGTAGCTCTATGGAGACACTAAAATTTCTAGAGGGAAATGGGATTGTCAGACCTGGACTCTAGGAACATTAATTTGGCAGCTATATGCAGAGTAGATTGAAGAGCGGACAAACTGGGTCAATGGAGAGGCCATTCAATTAGTTCAAGTGAGAGGTGACAAGATACTGAATTTTGAACCAAAAGCAAATGCAAGATTATTATGATACCGTGTGCCTATTCATTCTTTGGCCAGTGATGGGGAAAAGAGATTCGGAGGGCTACCTATTGCCTCAAAGGAAAACCCATTAATTATGCTTGCTGTCCAAATGGACCCTAGGAAGAACAAAAAACAAGTGCTTTTTCCTGATCCCAGGCCCTCATCACTTCACTCAGGGATTGGTATTAATAGTTGCTGCCTCTAGTCCCACCCTGAACCAATTTCCCTGGTAAGGGTATAAGATTTGATGTTTTCATCACATTTCTCCCCAGTTCAGAATCCTACATAAGCTACCTACATTTACCTTCATGTGAGAGTCAAGGTCCTCTCTGCATCTGACTTCACCTAGCTATCCAAGAGTCCTGCATTCAGGAGCAGGGTTCAAACCCTTCGTTTGTTACTCACTAGCTGTATTACCTTGGGTTAGTCAGTTAAATTCACCAGGTCAGAATCTCCTTATCTAGAAAATGATGGAGTGGGACTAAATGATCTTGAAGGTCTTTTCAAGCTCTAAATTTATGACATGGCAAATTTCATGAACACAAAAACCTATGAGCATAAATTTCAAGACCTTCTACTTCCACTTAACCATCCTTATTTCAGAATATTCTCTAACATGATGTCAGTGGTTTCCCTCAAGGCAACCTCTTTGCTCTATCTCCAAACAAAGTATCATGAGATCAGGGATCTATAGCTGGAAAAGATCTTAATAGTCAATACCTACACATCTATGAAGTGTGTACTATGTGCCAGGCACTGTGCTAAGTGCTAGACATGCCAATATGAAAAAGACAGACAGCCCCTACTGCCCTCAAGGAGTTTACAATCTAATGGGGAAAGACAACCCACAAAAGAAAACTGAAAGGTGGAGTTGGAGAAGAGAAGAAGGTAAATAGGCATGAAAGAGAAGCAGATAGGTCCAAAATGAGTGCTTCTGGAGGAAAGCAGAGGGACAGAGGATACTAATAATGTCTGAGTAGCAAGGCTGTAAAATCTGGTTAGATGAGGAGATTTCCCAGTGATGAGTTTATTGGGAATATGATGGAGAAGGGGGAAAAAAGTACAACTTGAGTGGTGCTGGAAAAAGTCAAAGAAATCCAGAATGAATATAGTCATGTAGGAAATTATAGCACCAACATGATATTTACAGCACAAATGGTGACTATGAATATGCCAGCATAATCTTGAATTGCAAAATATAACAGACTCTCCATATATAAGACGGAAGGAAAACATTTATTCAGACACCAGAAAGTCAAATCCAGAAAACAGAATCCATCATAGCAACAAAGAAGTTAACACACCATAGCACAGTAGAGAGCCTGTCCTTTAGCATTCCCATAAACAAACACTCACAAGCCTAGCTGTCTGCTTGCCTGCATCTTCTCTCCTCCCTCAGTTCTAACTGCTCTCTCAGCTTCCTCTGGCCTCCACTACACCCTACCTGCTCCACGAATTCATCAAACACCTCCCACCACAGGTTCCATGTGATTACATTCAGCCTATTAAGAGGCAAAGAAGATCTTCAAATTCCTTTAGGCCTATTAAGGGGCAGGGAAGATCTTCAAATTCCCATTACCATTACAGAAATGAAGGGATCCAACCCTTTCATTTTATAGATGAGGAAACTAAGATCCAGAGTTTAACCAACTTGCCCAAGGTATAACAGATAGTAAGTGACAGAACCAGAATTTAAACCCAGGTCTTCTGACTCAAAATCTACTCCCTTTTGAGTTAAACCACATGATCTCCACAAAACTGACTTGCAAAATTGAAGTCTGTCATGAGCCTTCCTCTGACTCCATTGCCCTTCTGCTTTTCAGACCTGGTTCAGAAATATTCAACATTCCCCATGAAGGTTTGGCTGTTTGTATCATCCGCCAGTCTAACAAATGGCTCCAATCATATTACTCAGCACTGAACTTTTAGTTTATTCTGTATTTTCATGTATTTAGGGAGTGTCTGTGCATGTGTGTATATGCATACACTTATGTGTTTGGCTTCTCCCTAATTAGAATATGGGACATTTTTCTACCTCACACTAGGGTTCATCTCTCCCCAGTAGGTAAAGTAGGCTGAAGGGATGTGATATCAGGGGAATAGTTTTCCTACTGGTACACTGTTTCCTTACGTTCAGCAATTAGACATGTTCCTTTGGTTCAAACTCTGTTTTCTGTTAAAAATAGAAATATCCTAGTATTAAGTTCCATAGCAATCAGTGAACTCTTAATAAATACTAAGAATTTTTTTTCCCTTTCGGTGTTTCAGTCCTACCCTTAAAAGTTGGTCCAGGAGGACTAAAGCAACAGAACATGGATTTGGACTCCTCTAACTCTCAGATCTAGAGCTGCCTACCTGCCTGCCAGCCACTAAGCTTTATAGTCTCACCCAATAGGCCCCACCTCTAAAAGCCCCAATCCCGATCTCCTTCAAAGCCTGAAAAATTAAACCCAAGACTTTGCTTGGGCCTCACTGTCCCAAGTTCTTTCCAGACACAGCTCAAAAAGCGTCTGAAGCCCATGACCTACAACATATTGATTAGAAGGCTTTCATTTCCTGGAACAAAGACCTGGCCCCCTCTCTCTCACCCTCCTTTTCAAAGGTTATCCTGTCTGACTATGGCCTCAGAAACACATTGATATAATGCCCTAGGTTTCAGCAGTCTCTGGGTTTTATTCCAGGAAAAAGAAAAAAACATATATTCACCAGCAATTAAGCCATTTGCCGAGCACTTCAAATGGCATCACTAAGGTGATACCACAAAAAGCAACAAGCTTGTTTTTCCCTTTCCTTTCTGATGGCAAACAGTTAATGGTGCCCGAGGAAGCAGTCTGGTCCATGTGACTTGCAGAGATACTCTCCCACTATATCAACAGACTCTGAGGAAGGGGGGCCCTGGACAGTCACTAAAGAGTCAGTCACACCAAGCAAGGCACTTCCCTCTGTCTCTTTCCCTGGGATGAGAAAATATAATGAGCCCAGAGGGCCCCTGGGATTTTCTTAAATGTCTTACATTTCTTAAACTATTTTCTTCTGACTAATGGATGGCACTGCCAGGTCTCAGCCCTGAAAAGCCTCTCTTGGCCTGCCTTCTTTAATGTGGGGCGTTTCTAGGAGGCAGATGTTTTAACTAGCAGGGAAAAGAAAGGTCTGTTTCTTATTGACGAAGCCCTAGCATGTGTCACAGGACTTCAAAGATGCCAGGCCAGATTGGGCAGGCGACATCAAAAGCTTTTGACTCGTGCTGGGTAAACTTTGTATTCTAACATACAAGTTCTTATCTATTCTGCTCCAGACTTGAGAGGGGGAGGCTGAATCTAACCAAATCACATTGTTTTTCCTCACAGCTGCCAACTTGGAAAAACATCAGGGCACAAAGGGACCACTAAAAAAAGGGGAGGGGGGGAGATACACAGAAAGAGACATGTTTTGTTAGTTCCTAAGCAACACAATATTACCAAGATGGGGGCTCTTAGGGAAACAAGAAGATGTTAGCTACACTTCCTATTGAAACCACACAGTTACATTCTAATTTGTACCTTTTTTTTTTTTTAACAAATTAACAGAATATGTTTGAATAAAGTCTGACTCTGCCACCCTCAGAAATTCTTAGTGTACTGAAAACTCATTTTCAGTGAGTGCAGATCAGGCACTTTAACCCTAAGAGGGTTCAAATAAAATAAAGACACTGTTGTTGTTTTGTTGTTGTTGGTTTCTGCTACTGCTGCTTTTCTTGTGTTCTTTTAAACCTCATTCATTTAATATTATTTTGAAATAGTTCAAAGAAGTTTGTCGTGTCTTCAGAAGATTATTTTTTTTCATCATAAAAATTTTAGAATGTGTTTCATTTAAACATAATATACCAGACCTGTAACCACCCCATAATAGAACTTCCCTTATCCTTATAACCAGAGAAAAATACGGGTAACATCTTTTTACCAAAGTCTGTGTGTGCTTTGATCACATGGCTTTGATTAAAAATTGCCAGATTCATTTATTTATTTCCTCAGTGCAGTATGTGTCGGTGTGCGTAGGTTTGTCTTGGGGTCTACAGGGATTAGAGTGCCTCAGATGGAGTTTACCTATAAACCTGGGGATTTTATTCTATTTGTTGTTTGCTTTTTTTTTTTAGTCACGTCTGATTCTTGGTGAGCAATTAGAGATTTCCTTGACAAAAACTGGAGTGGTTTGCCATTTCCTTCTCCAGCTCCTTTGCAGATGAGGAAATTGAGGTGAACAAGTTTAAGTAATATGCCCAGGGTCACACTGATGGTAAATGTCTGAGGCCAGATTTGAACTCAGGAAGAAGAATCTTCCTGAATCCAGGCCCAGAGCTCTACCCACTGTGATACCTCACTGCTCCTTTAATTCTATAGTGTAGATATGTTTATTCTCCTAAAAGTCTTGATCTGCTGATATCACAAGGGATCAAGATGCTTTAGCATAATTTTCATACATCCCTTGAGTTACCCACCAAATTAGCTATCTCCTCTTTTTTCCAACTAAATAAGTTGAGGCTGAGAGGAGAATAATGAAGGAAATATACTTGATATATAGTCAAAGCAACTAGAGAATCAGGGCAATTATCAGGCCAAGAGTCTGCAAAGAAAAAACTAGAATTTGAGGCCAAATTCATTCTTTAATTGATTTATTCCACCAACATTTATTAAGTGACTTCTACTCCTATGGCACTGTGATCTACACTGAGGGAAATACCAAGATCTATTAGATATAGTTCCTGCCCTCAGACAAAGTACTGAGAACAGTCGTTTGGAGTCAGATTTCTTGGGAATTACATCACTATTACTCCTATACACAATAGGAGTAGTGGAAAGTGCTGGATATGGAGTAAGCCAGAAGTACTCACTTCAAAGCGTTGGTATTTACTATTTTACCCTTAGAGCCTGTCCCTAAAGTCTTCTGCCTCTTCAAATCCCTAGTTCCCTTCAAAATTCAGCTGAAGTACCTAGTTCTCTGGGCAGCTATGTGGAGAGAGTTCTGGGCTGGAAACCAGAAAGATTCATCTTCCTGAGTTCAAATGTGACCTCAGACATTCACTAGCTGTGGGATCCTGGGTGAGTCACTTTAACTCTGTTTGCCTCAGTCTTCTCAGCTATAAAATGAGCTAGAGAAGAAAATAGCCAACCAGTATCTTTGTCATGAAAACCCCAAATAGGGTCAGTTGGACCCAGCTGAAAAATGACCCAACAACACTTAACTCTGTACTTGTCACATAGTAAGTTATAGAATCCTGGGGTTATAAGGAAATTTAGAGGTCAGCCAGTTCAACCTCTGGCCTAGGGCATGAGTCCTTTCTATAACTCCTTCATCAAATGGCCATCTAGTCTCAGGCTGGGGATCTTCAATGATTAAGGAAGAATTTGGTAAATGTTCATTATTGAATGAATGATCATTGGCTCCTGTTTGGTTAATAACCACCCCATTCCTTTACTGCTCCAACCACAAATGATGAGTTGGTTCACAGACTCCTCAGTAGCTATCAAGATGCTTTCTGGCAGACTTACTAGTATCTTCTAAAACCAAAAATAAATAAACAAATAAACAAAAAATAAACACACAAAAAAACTTGGTCCTCTATATCCTGCACATGTCGTGAGCTATTATATCAAATACTGACTTCTTTAAAAACAGAAACAAGCAAACCAAAAAAAAAAGACAAAAACCAACTTCCCCATACAGCAGAAGAGCCTTGGATACACACAGAGTAGATACAGGTGACTTAGAAGTTCACACAAAAGGGCTCCTGACTTGGATGCAGCTGTTTCAGGAAAACATTGCTAAGTGAATTGAAGGAAGCCGAATAGGTAAATATTGGAATAGGCTTTAAAAGCAACCTTAATCACGGGATCCTTAGGATGTGTTTGTTCGGCAAGGACGCCCTAATAATGCTTAATATTGATATAGCACTTTACAATGCACCAGGAGAACAAGCAGGCCAGCAAGCAGAAGGAGGTTTTTTTTCTGAAGATGGGTTAGGGGAATTAGAGAGAACTTTTCATTCATCTTCTCTAGAGCAAAGAGGAAGGGAAAGACTGAAAATAGACCTAAACTGTATGAGCTGAAAGCCTAATCTCCTGAGGGGGCAAGGCTTTCCTGCCTATGGGATCATCATTTTATAATCCCATTAACACTTCGTAAAAGGTGAGTCAAACTAAAGAAAAATAGCAAGGGCTCAATTTGGACTTGACCCCTGGGGACCCTAATTACCCAATTATCTCCATCCCCTATGACAAGAAAGAAGAGAGAAGGTAGGCAAGGCATTGCAGAAGGGTCACTCACTTTGATCTTCCACATCACTCAATGCCCCCACCAACCAAAAAGCATTTATTCAGACCATTTAGCTTCCTCTTGTGTCTTGTCTTTAGAATATAAGTTCCTTGAGGACAGGGGTTTATTTGCTTGAACCAGTACTTGTATCCTTGGCACTTAACAGTGCCTGGCACGCAGTAAGTACTTAATAAATGTCCTGTTATCTAAGTGGTACAGTGGAAAAGAGGGCTGGGCCTGGAGTCAGGAAGGCTCATCTTCCTGAGTTCAAACCTGACCTCAGACACTTACTAGCTATGTGACCCTGGGCAAGTCACTTAACCCTATTTGCCTCAGTTTCCTCATTTATAAAATGATCCAAAGAAGGAAATGGCAAACCACTCCAGTATCTCTGCCAAGAAAACCCCAGATGGGATCACAAAGGGCCAGACATAACTGAAACAATCCAACAGCAACAATAAATCCGCTCATATACTCTATCCTCGAATTATTACATATTTATTTTATATTATCCTCTCTCCACCTCTGTATGTACATGCTGTATCTCTCTGCTAGACAGTAAACTCTTTAAGGGCAGAGACTGTTGCATTTCTTTCTTTGTTTCTGCAGTGCCTGGTACATAGTAAATGCCTAATAAATGCCTATCAATTGATTCTCGGGGCATTCTCTTTCAGCATAAAATAAAATGCAGTAGAGAGAATTCTGGATCTGGAATTGAATCCTGACTCTGTGACTTACTAACCATTTGATGCAGGGTAAATTATTTAACCTCTCTGGAGTTCTCTTTCCTGATCTATAATATTTAGAGGTTGTACTAGATAACTTTGAAGTTCCTCCTAGTTTCAAATCTATACTTCTTTAGTAAAGGATAACTAGAAGTGGCCCAGGTATCAACCATGCATAGCCAATCCGATACCATCATCAGTGCTTCCAACTTTTGCTATTTGCAAAGAATTTGCCCACCCTCTACTCCTTGCCCCAACTGCTAGTGTTTGTCTTCTTCCTTTCCCCTCCATACCTTCCATATATACTTTAGTCAGTTAGTCAATCAGCAGGTATTTGTTAAATATTTAACTGTGCACCAGGTGTTGTGCTAAGCCCCAAGGATACCCAGGGCAGGGGGAGGCAGAAAACAGTCCCTGATCTCAAGGAGCTCAGAATCTAAAGAGGGAGACAACATGTAAACAATTATGTACAAACCGGCTACATACAGGATAAATGAGGACTAATCAACAGAGGGCTCTAGCACTCAGGGGATCAGGAAAGGCTTCCTGTAAAAGGGGGATTTTAACTGGGACTTGAAGGAAGCCAGGAAAACCAAGAGGCAGAGATAAGAAGGAAGAGCATTCTTAAAGGAGGAAGGAAGCCAGGGAGGCTTCTAGGGAGGAAGCCAGAATTCAGGAGATGGAGAGTCTTGTGAGAGGAGGCCAGTGTTACTGGACTACAGAGTATTTACACATGTAGATGTTTTCTCCCACTACTGAATATAGGTTCTTCAAGGTTAGATACTGCAACATTTTTGGTTTTTGTTTCCCCAGTGCCTAGAATAGAGCTTGATGTGATAGATAGACAGATGATAGATAGATAGATAGATAGATAGATAGATAGATAGATAGATAGATAGATTGTTGTCATTCAGTCATGTTCAACTCTTTGTGACCTCATTAGAGATTTTCTTGGCAAAGATGCAGGAGTGGTTTGCCATTTCCTTCTCCAGTTCATTTTACAAGTAAGGAAACTGAAGCAAACAGGGTTAAGTGACTTGCCCAGGGTCACACAGTTAGGAAGTATCTGAAGCTGGATTTAAATTCAGCTTTTCCTGACTTCAGGCCCAGTGCTCTATCCACTGTGCCACCTAGCTGCCCTACTAGCAGACTAAGAGGTCAATTAAGGGTTGCCTGGAAATTGGATTATTGAAGGAAATAAAAGATTATTTGAGGTGGAGAGAAAGAGGGATTGAATTCCAAGTATAGGGGAAAGGTAATACAAAGGCACAGAGATGGAAGATGGCATGTCCTCTGCAAAGAACCAAAGAGGACCAGTTTGGCTAGACTTTAGATTGCAGGAAGGGGAGAAAAATACAGGTTGTCCCAAAAGCCTTAACTCTGATGGCGTGAAACGGCACTAAGACTTTTGGGATATGGGATAGTGATTCTGGAAAGGTAGATTGGGGTCAAAGAGTAAAGGGCTTTAAAAGACAGAATGAGATTGCTTTCTGTTTTCTAGTGTGGTAAAAATAATGATAAAAACTGACATTCATGCAACCATTGTCTTGCAATAGTTCAATGAGAGAGAAAATGCAAATATTATATTCACTTTTACAGATCAGGAAACTTAGGCTCAGAAAAATTGTTTATGTCAACTTGTCTACAAATTACACAACTACTAAATTCTGAAGTCAGGGTTTGAACCCAGGATTCCTCACTCCAAGCTGAACACTTCGAACTTCTGCTACCTCACACTGTCTTACTGAGACAGATGGGAGACTAACTGTCCCTTCTGTTTTACACACACACACACACACACACACACACACACACACACACACACACACCTACACAGCTCTGCCTAGACACATGTAGGTTCCTGTGGTTGGCACCTGTAGCTGCTATTTGTGTGGCCTGCTATTTGCACCTCAGACTTGTGACCAGTCCAAATCCTAGCTCCCACAGACAAGAGAACCCCTGTCTGATGAGAGCTGGTGACTGTCGGCTCACCGGGCTGCTCTGTGTGCCACTGCTGGGGTACAGCCATGAACAGCTGGGAAACAACATTTGCTGTTTTGCTTCAGTAAATCCTTAAAGCTTGTCTTCCATCCTCTGGGCTCCTGCTTTTACCATTAGACAATATTCCTTTCTCCTCCAAGGGCAGTTTGGAAACCACAGACCACTGCAGCCTCTTCTCCCTTTATGTCCCGAGTCTCCTAATGTCACTGTATCACTCCGTGAGACAGATGGCAAAGGGCCTGGGTCTGGTCTAGTTAAAAATACCCCTGAGTTGTCTACAGGGCAGTCCTAGAGCCAAAACAGAAGCACTGTTATAACTCTGATTCCCAAAGAAAAGCAAGTGCCTTAAGATAAAAATCAGTTGAGAACCAACTTGACATTTAGGAATCCAGTGTTTCCTTCCTCTCCTTGTAATAGAGCAGAGGGTCACTTGTACATATTCTCATGTAACCTCACACCCTGCTCTGCCAAGAGAACAATTATATGGGTATGACAGGCAAGGTGATGAGACATCTTGATCAGATGGGATGCAAAGGACTTTTTTTCCCCTCTATATCAAAAAGAACAATGTGCAGGATACATTGAACAAGAAGGTAACAATTGACATAATAATTCTAACAATAATAATAGCATTTTCCCAAGGAAACAATAGAATCTGTGCTACATATCACTATAATGGTCAAAAAATTTAGAACCTACAGAATACCTAGGAAGAAAGGACTTTGCAATCCTTCATAAACTAGCAGATGACAAATCTTCATACTATAAATAATGACTTCAAAATATTCTTAATGAACTAAATAAATGTGAAAAAAAGAAAATTACAAACACAAATTGTATTTAAGTTGGAGCATTATTAAGGACAAAACTGTCACTCATCATTGACTAGATATAACATGGATCCACAGGCATTTTAAAAATTTCATTTATTTTATTTTTAATTTATGAAACAAAATAATTATATCACAGGCATTTAAGAACAATAGAAGTTACTGTACTACACACCTCTAACCCTCAGACTCTGTGGATTGAAAAAGTCTCAAAATATACAGAACTAACAAAAGAATCCAAAGCTATGTGGCACCAGGAAGAAGTATATATTATCTCTGACATCCTTTCTACTACTGGATTTGTCCTGAAGACACTTCCAGTGAATCTCTAGAAAGTGAATTTGTATCTCAACATTTTCATTTGATTACAAAAAGCATTCATTTTGCCTATCTGAGTGATAGTTTACCAAATGTCAAACATAAAAGAATACACATAAGATAAAGACTTGTCCTATGACCATTTGTAGCTTAACTGTACCAAATATGAAGACGTAAAGAACAAAACAATAATAATAGGCAATGAAAGACAGCATTGAGAGATGGATTGAGAGATGTCTTCAAAGCCAGGATTACCTAGTTTCACATCCCGCTTTAGAAACATGGCTGTAACTTACCATAGGTGAGTTAACCCCACAGTGCTTTAGGCAACTCTCTAAGACAGAAATTGTTCTCCCTGTGGTGTATCTCAGACCCCATTGGCTGTCTAGTGAAGCCTATGGATCCCTTCTCATAATAATATTTTTAAATGCATAAAATGAAATACATAATCCAGGACCTAAGGGAACCCAACTAGAAAACACTTTTCACACAAATAAAGTCAGATCTAACTAACTGGAAAAACATCAACTGCTTGTGGTTGGATCAACCTAATATAATAAAAATGACATTTTTTCCTAAATTAAATTACATATTTAGTGCCATATCAATCTACCAAAAAATTACTTTATAGAGCTAGAAAAAATAGTAACAAAATTCGTTTGGAAGAAAAAAAGGTCCAGAATATCAAAGGAATTAATGAAAAGAAATGCTAGGGAAGATGGCCTAGCCATAGCAGATTGCAATCTGTATTATAAGCAACAGTCATCAAAACTACATGGTACTGGCTGAGGAATAGGGTAGTGGATCAGTGGAATAGATTGGGTACACAAAACTCAGCAGTCAATGACTATAGCAATCTACTGTTTGATAAACACAAAGACCCCAGTTTTGGGGATAAGAACTCACTATTTGACCAAAACTGCTGGGAAGACTGAAATATAGTATGGCAGAAACTGAGCATAGAACAATATCTAACACCGTACACCAAAATAAAGTTGAATTGGGTACATGATCCAGACATAAAGGCTGATACTGTAAGGAACCTGGGAAAGCAAGAAATAGTTTATCTGTCAGATTTATGGAGAAGGGAAGATTTTATGACCAAACAAGAGTTAGAGAGCATTATAAAACCCAAATGAAAATTCTGATTATATTAAATTGAAAAGTTTCTGTAAAAACAAAGCCAATGTGACCAAGATTAAGAGGGAAGTGGAAAATTGGGAAAGAATTTTTACAGCCAGTGTCTCTGATAAAGGCCTCATTTCTAAAATAAACAGAGAATTGAGTCAAATCTATAAGAATGCAAGTCATTCCCCAATTGACAAATGGTCAAAGGATATAAATGGGCAGTTTTCAGAGGAAGAAATTAAAGATATCTATAAGCATATGAAAAAATACTCTAAATCACTATTGATTAGAGAAATGCAAATCAAAACAACTCACCAGTCAGATTGGCTAAGATGACAAAACAGGAAAATGGTAAGTGCTGGGGAGGATATGGAAAAATTAGAACACTGATGCATTGTTGGTGGAGCTTCGAACTGATTCAACCATTCTGGAGAGCAATCTGAAACTATGCCCAAAGGGCTATAAATAAGTGTATACTCTTTGACCCAGCAATACCACTTCTAGGGTTGTATTCCAAAGAGATTATAGAAGTGGGAAGAGGCCCCATATGTACAAAAATGTTTATAGCAGCTCTTTTTATGGTAGCAAAGAACTGGAAATCAAGGGGATGCCCATCAATTGGGGAATGGCTAAACAAGTTGTGGTATATGAATGTAATGGAATACTATTATACTATAAGAAATGAGGAGCAGATGGACTTCATAATAACCTGGAGAGACTTATACAAACTGATGTTGAGTGAGAAGAGCAGAACCAGGAGAAATTTGTACACAATTACAGACACAATGTGTGTGTGTGACGACCAACTTTGACAGACTGGGCACTTCTCAGCAATGTAAGGTTATAAGACAGCTTCAAAAGGCTCATGATTGAAAGAGATATCCACATCCAGAGAAAGAACTACAGAGTCTGAATGCAGATTGAAGCAAACTACCTGCTCTCTTTCTTTTTCTTGTTTTTTGTTTTCTCTTTCCCATTGTTCATTCCATTGGTTATAATCCTTCTCTACAACCTGACTAATGCTTAATGTGAAGGTATTTGCAGATCCTATATTTGTTTGCATGCTGCTATGGGAGGGATGGGAGAGGGAAGGGGAGAAAATTTGAAACTCAAGTGATTGTGGAACTGAATGTTGTAAACTAAAAGTAAATAAATTAATTGAAAAAATGAAATACATAGGATTACAAAGGAAGCAGTTATATTAAGACGGCTGATGTTATTGACAGTCATTCATTTGGGTTTAACTCTTCATGACCCCGTGGACTATACTGTCCATAGGGTTTTCTTGGCAAAGATATTGGAGTGGTTTTCCATTTCCTTTTCCAGTTTGAAATAGCTATCAATGTTTAAAAAAGGTATACCTCGAGTTAAGAATCCCTTTCCTAAAATTTTAAGTTGGAGAAAAAGTGCTGGCCTGTATTGGTAGGAGTTCCCCTCACTTGGGAATTCTCTATGTTATTACAGTCCAGTCCTTGAAAAATAAAAATATTCTCTTGCACAGTGAGAGAATACTGAACTGTGAGTCAAAAGGCCCGAGTTCAAGTATTGATTCCACCCCTTACTTATTGTATTATTTTGATCCTTCAATCCCATTTTCCTTAGGTGTAAAATTAAATAACTAATATGTTCATGACCTTCCTCCCAGAACTCTAGTTAAGATCAAATGAGCTAGTTCACCTGCTGTGCTTTGTAAGTGAAAAACACTATATTAATGTGAGCTATCTTGCTCTTACTACATAAAGACATCACTACACACTCAGTTGGCAGCTAGGTGGTACAGTGGATAGAACACCCTGGCCTGGAGTCAGGAAGACTGGCATTCAAATCTGACCTCAGGTACTTATTAGCTGTGTGACCTTGGCCAAGTCACTTAACCCTGTTTGCCTCAGTTTCCTCATCTGTAAAATGAGCTGGAGAAGGAAATGACAAAGCACTGCAGTATTTTTGCCAAGAAAACTCCAAATGGGATTATGAAGAGTCAAACACAACTGAATAACAACACACTCTATAAGCAGAGATGCATTTTTCTAACAGTGGGGGCTGACTCCTTGTACCACTGCCCTGTGCCTCTGTGACTATGGGCAAGCATATTAGAAGTGGATAGTTAATTTAGTCCAACAATTACTTATTAAATATCTGCTATGGTCAGAGTTCTTTGCTGGGCTTTAGGTATGTAGTCCCTGCCCTCAAGGAGTTTACATTCTATTGGACAAGGGGAGTGTGACCATAGAGCCTTGATAGAGTCTTGGTTTAAATAAGCTCATCTTTAGGATCATAGTCTTGCCACCACAGCTAAGGAGCCCAGATAGGAGTGGTGCCCTCTAAGAATCAACAAGTATTTCTGATGAGTTGCTTCCCTATGTTAAATCCAGCTGAAGAAAAGAATTCTTTTTCATCTTATCTCCCCTAAGTAAATAAAACTATTCTAAGACTCTCTTGGGAAAATAGCAGTATTTTTACAGGATGTCAAAGTGTTCGAATGAGAACAGATTGAGGTATGCACAAGGTAGTGAAATGAAAATATTCTGGGTAGGTTAGAGGTAGCTTGGTTTGTCATAAGACTATAAGGCTGGAAAGGTCTTCAAGAGGTCATCTGGTCAACCTCTGCCCCCCTTAGTGGCACATATTGACTGATTATCCCTTGGATATAAGGTAGTGTTTGGCCTCCTATCAGAGTATGCTGGAGCCAGCTCATACCGGCTCATGAGAATTGTTAAAATTTTTAATAGAATCCTTTATACCTTAAGAAATTGGCAAATGCTACAAATTAGGGCTTAATTTATTATTTTGTTTATTGTATCAGATTTTTAAAAGTGATGGAGAAAATATTAATAAAGAAGATCAAACTTAAAAGTGTATTGAGGACATGTTTTCTCCCAGAAATTTATAGGTAAACAGGTTTATCCATTTATTAAAGGAGAATGGACATTTACCAGCACACCTCTGTGTCATATTAAGAGAAGCCATTGTCCCTTAAATTGAAAAAAAAATAATACTCCAGATAGGAGGATAAGGAGTAAAAATATGTGCAATTCAAAACTCTAAACTATGCAAACATAAGAACACAGGTGACTATTATATGAGTATGGATTATCCATAGTAAGTTTTCAATCCCATCTCTCCACAAGCCTGAACATTTGAGATGCCTAAGGAGCACCAAAAGGCCATGGTATTGATACCAGAAGCAGAGAGGCCAGCTCTCTAGAATTTTATTAATCAATTAGCAGTTATTGAACAACACATAATTTAACTTTTATTAAGTAACTTCTGAACATATTCAGTTGTGTCCAACTCTTTGTGACCCCATTTGGGATTTTCTTGTCAGATACTGGAGTAGTTTGCCATTTCTTTCTCCAGTTCATTTTACAGGATTAAGTGATTTGCCCTGGGTCACATATCTGGTAAGTGTCTGAGGCCAGATTTGAACTCAGGAAGATGAGTCTTCCTAACTTTAGGCCGAGTGCTGTTTCTATTATAATACCTGGCTCCTCCTCCTGAATGTATAGCCACGTGCTAAATGTCGAGGGACATATAAAATTTAGGTAAGGCACGGTCCCTGCCGTCATAGACTTTACATAGCATCAGATAGTTAGAGCTGGAAGGTATATTAGAGATCACCTATTGCAAGTCCTTTCAACAGATTTGCTTTTTTTTTCTTTCAGGGCAATTGGAGTTAAGTGACTTTCCCAAAGTCATATGGCTAAATTGTGTCAAAAGTCTGAGGCCAGATTTGAACTCAGGTTCTCCTGACTCCCAGGGCCAGTGCTCTATTAACTGTGCCATCTAGTCACCACCCCCCTTTCAACAAACAGATTTGGAAACTGAGGCTCAAAAAGCTTAACTTTCCCAAGTTCAGGCACCTTAGAGTAACAGAATGTGACATGAAGAGAGATAATACAATTTAAAGATAAATGCATTAGAGAGGAGAGGGAAAGAGGGAAAGGTCACCTAACATATGACGAGCACTGTTCCATGGTAAATACAAAAATGGCTTACAGTTTTGAGGAAGGGGAGATACATACACCTAAAAATAGCACTGGATAATATTATATTTTATAGTGGAAAGAATGGTCCATCTGAAATTGGAAGACCTGGTTTCAATACCCAGCTCTATTTTTTCCTAATCTATGACTTCTGCAAGTCACAAGACCTCAGTATACTCTTTTGTAAAATGAGAGAATTGGACTAAATGACTTTCAAGGTGAGAGAAATGATTATTTCTCTCTCATATTAATAGCCAATTATTAAAATTAAACCTCAGGGTTTTTTTTTCTCTCTCCCATGTCCTCGTCCAATCTCTCAAGGACAGGGTTGATGGAAGATGGGATTAACATTCTGCTCATTCTGGGTATTGCTACTTCACCCAAATAGCTCAGGATCATGTGGGAGATATATAGATTCTTGTCTACATTGCCAAAGACTGGGGGTGGTCTGAGTTCAGGGAGAGGCTCTCTGGCCAAGAACGACATGTCGTAACTCTCAGCCCCTCACTTCTCTGTAAAGTTCACCTTTCATTAATTACTAACCAACCAGAGTTGATTGCCACCCTCAAGAACACTCTTTTTCCAAAGGGCATATAAGCCATGATTGCCTTTGGCATTCAGAGAATGCCACTGGCCCTTTTATTAAAAATGCTAGCATTATTAATAAAATGATTAAATTACTCAGAAATTATATCTCTTGAACTTCTTAGACACCACAAAGGACTGTTCACCGCTCCCCCCACTCACATACCCTCTGCCAGCTCTAAATATGCGTTTATGACCATAGGAAATAGTAATTTAGAATAATAGAAAATAGTAAATAATTGCATGCTGAAAGACACATTTCAGGTTGAGCAATAATGAGAAGGGCAGCTAGATGGTGCAATGGATAGAGCACTGGGTTTGGAGTCAGGAAGACTCATTCTTGTGAGTTCAAATCCAGCCTTAGACACTTACTAGCTGCGTGATCCTCGGCAAGTCACTTAACCCTGTTTTCTTCAGTTTTCTCATCTATAAAATGAGATGAAGGAAATAGCAAACCACTCAAGTATCTTTGCCAAGAAAACCCCAAAATGGGGTCATGAAGAGTTGGAAGTGACTGACCAACAGTTTAATAATGATAGCAATAACAATATAGTAATAATAATGTTATTGTTGAATCTTAAGTGTCTGTGGTCAGATTTGAACTCAAGAAGATGAGTCATCCTGACTTCAGGGCTGGCACTCTATCCACTGAGTTACCTAGATGTCATCCTCATCATCATCATCATCATAAATAACATTTTATCACATTTTTGAGACTTACAAAGTGCTTACAAATATCATTTCATTTGAACTTTTCAACAGCCCTTTGGGGGGATGATTATTATCATCATCTCCATTTCACAGATTAGGAAACTGAGTCTTAAAGGCTTAGACACAGACACACTGCTACTAACTGTTAAGAGGTAGAATTCCATACAGCTGAGAAAGTGGTTTTCCCATAGTGCAAAGTCTGACCATGCTACTCCTCTACTCAATTCCAATGTTTTCCTACTGTCTCTTGGAACAAATATAAGCTGCTGTGTTTAGCATTTAAACCCCTTTAACACCTGGCCCAAACCCTCCTTTCCAACTTTATTTCATTTCACTTACATACTCCACAGAGCAGCCAAACTGACCTTCCTGCTGTTCATAACACATGACACTCCATTTCCCTTTCTTGGCTCCTTCACACTGGCTGTCCATCCCCTCTGCCTTAAATGTACTCCCACCTCATCATCACCTCTTAGAATTCCTGATTTCCTTTGAAACTCCACTCAAGTACCATCTTCTATGTGAAAACTTTCCTGATTCCCCCAGCAGCTAGTGCCCTCCCTTTTCAAATTTACCTTACATTTACTCTGCATATACTTCTGATGTATATGTCATTTCCCTAACAATTTATTTTCCTTGAGGGCAGGGGCTATTGACTTTTTGCTTTATATCCCAGCACTTTCCACTATATTATACTGCCCCTCAAATACTATAAGAAAAAGGGACAAAATTAAGTCAGTCAATGCAGTGAAGTAGTAAGAGAAGGTTGCATAGAACTGTTAGCCTTTCCTTCTTCTTGACTACTGCTGGCTATTGTTTTCCTAAGGAGATCCAACTAAGGAACATCTCCAATAGGTAGGTTGGTGGAAGAGGAACCCAAATGCATTGGCTAAAATGCTGTCCAGAAAGGCTTATGGATTTGAATAGTCCATGTTCTGACCCTGAACCCTAAATGATGGATAACAAGAGTTGATAGTGTTCCAGTTCTCCACATTTGCTTCTTCTCATCTTCCCTTCAATCTGACAATGGCTTTTCAAAGAATCCAGTGCAGATACTCAAAACTAAGCACTGGATCTATACGAACAGAGGCATACACCTGGCAGGTTACTGCTCTGTCTCTACCAATGGCATCGTTTTCATTATCTGAATTCTTTTAATTAAAAAACATCTGCCAACTCCTGTTAACTGGGGAGATGCACCACAGTGTCTCCCTTTGTAGGTCTTTTTTTGCAGCATATGCAAACAGGTGGAAGAAAAGCCTCTAAAGCCTCTCTGTGTCTGGGGAATGGGAAGGGAATAAAGAGGAGTTAGTTGTTGTATTGCACTGTATTGTATTATTTTTAAACAAAGGCAGAACAAGTTGGGTGGGTGGTCCAAGGCCCTATCCAGGAATCTATGTTTCTGGCTCCAAGGATCACACTGTAACCTCATCCACAGAGTTTGGGGGAATAAGAGAGAGTGAGAAATCTCGTCCCACACACAGTACAGAACAAAGATTAGTGCTTCATGTCAAGCCAATTGTATGGAGAAAAGAAGTGATAAAGTCTTGCTCCTCACTATTCAAGTCACTATTCGTTTGATTGGCTTTGTAAGAAGGACCGAACTGCCCTTGATCTCCAATGGATGGATAGATGCATCTAAAAGAAAATTCTTGATGCAATCTTTAAGTAGAAGAAACCAGAATACCATGTCCATCCAATCTTCCCACTCCCATCTCTTAGCCTTTTCCCAAGCTGTGTTTGTATGCCTCTTCTCCTCCTCTGCCTCTAAACCCGTTCACTCCCAATGACATTAAATGGTTAAAAATCCCTGAATTTGAACAGATATGAGTTGTCAGGCAAACTGAAAAAGTTCAAGGCAGGTACCCCCATCTTCTCATCCAAAGAAATCACCCCCAGGATTTTCAACAATCTTTCCCAGTCTTCCAGATTCTCCTCAGAAAACCTTTTAAAATCCTCTTTTTATAGTTGTCCCTTCTTTTCCTAGATAGGTCTGCCTTCACCACCATCACTTGACCCTGCTTTCCTTCTCATCCTAGCTAGCATCTCCAAAGCCCTTCTCTCTCTCTTCCCACTGCCCTCCATTTCTCTCCTTTTGCTTTGGTTCTTTCCCAATATCCATCTCAAGGCTTATTTTCATCACTTGGCCTTCTTCTTAGTCTACTTTCCTTGAACAGAGTTGAGAAGCTTTGTCTTACAGGACAGAGAGTTGGCCTGTCTTGGAGTCAAGAAAACCTTAGTTCAAGTGCCCCCCTGAATCCTATTGGCTGTGTGATCTAAGACATTTCACTTCCATTTTCCCAGGCAGCTCCCTATGACTAAGCTCCAGAACAGGTGTAGAAGTATCCTCCCTAGATGTTCCCAATGAAATCACAGGTCATGACCCCCCACAACCCCTGGAAATACTACTATTGGTACTGTAGGAAATACAATGCAGCTCCTGTTAACAAACTTGTTCACCTCCACATATTCTGTTCTTAATCACCCTCCAGGGGCTCTTGTGTCCCCTAATATCACCCCCTAGCACTTTCTTTTCTCATGCACAGGCTACTAAGGGACCAGAACTATGTGACACACACATGGCATCTGTCGGGGCTCTTATATCCACTATCCCAAATACTGGAATTGCTCTATAGGAAGGGAGACAGGACCCTATGCTCCCTTACTATTACCAGCTAACACCCTCCCACCCCCAGTTTGGGGTTGCCTGTTTCTGAGCTGTGCTCAATTTATTCTCAGCCCCCCAATCGTCTTACATCAATGTGTATCATAGGTGCAAACCCAACCATATAGAGATCTGCACCCAGGATCACCTCGAGATTGCTAGTGACTGATACTGAATACACCCACTGTCTCCTTACAATGACTCACACTATCTCAGATTCCAAATAGTCAAGTCCCATCACACACTCACCCTACTATTCCCACTCATCCTTTCACTCTCATTCTAGTATTCTACAATGTTTTCCACACACACTCAGTAACTGTCACTACACTTGATCACCAACACCCAGGGCCTGTTTCCTAGCCATGCCCACTCCACCAATTACCAGTGTCAGGAGAACATCCTGACCCACTCCTTTGTCGCCTGAGGGATAATTAACAGCTACGGGCAGCTGCAAGCCCTCTTAGACTTGGGCACCCAGCCATTCCCCCTTCAGAGTCTATCAGTATGCCTTCTTTTCTTTTTCCCTTCCTCTGCCTACCCCCACCTAGGGGAGCACAAAGAGGTGAATAAATACATGAAGGGGGTGGGGAAAGGAGGACTAAGGACCCCCCACTTCCATGCAGCCCTAGTGAACCTTAAAATGTTCACATAGTGCTGCAATCTATCTGAAAGTTTTCTCATTCAGGGGATTCATGGGGTCTCACTTCTTCCCCCACAATGTTAGACAGCTGGTTTCTCAACGTTTTCTCTCTGTTCTTCCCTTGTTTCTTCTGAGCCTCAGTCTCTGCCATCTTTCTGGCTGTCATCTTTTGTTTATTTGCTCTTTGGGAAGAAGAGCAAAGAGCAAGGAACATGTAGACACATGGGTGCACAGGTGCAAGGTGCTGGCAAACCCCACCTGTACTCTATGCACACTTCCCTATTAAGTGAAGATTCATGGGCGTGGCATGACTATCCAGCTGCAGCAGCCTGAACTCCAGGATGCACTACTTTCTTAGCTTTCTATGCATATAAATGGAAATGGCGGGACACAGATCCTCCCTCTGACCAGGAATCAAAGGGAACTCAGTAACCTCTGGGTTGTCTGTAGGGGTTGGTGCTACATTTCTGTTGTTCTGCCCCAGACTCTTGATATCACTAAAGGGGTTGAGTGACATTGTCATCTCCCAAATTCAAATGATTATATCTGTTGGAATTATTCTCCTCTCCCTGATCAAGTGAAGCACCCGTATTACAGGGCAGGTAGGTGGTACAGTGGATATGTCTGGAGGCAGGAAGACTAATCTTCTTGAGTTCAAATCAGGCCTTAGGCACTTACTAGCAGGGTGACCTTGGGCAAGTCACTTAATCCTGTTTGCCTCAGTTCCCCATCTTTCAAATGAGCTAGAGAACGAGAGGGAAAACTCCTGTATCTTTGCCAAGAAAACCCCAAATGGGGTCACAAATAGACACAACTGAAAAAATGGCCAAACAACAAAATACATATTACAAGAAGGAAAGAAGTCTAAGGTGGGGGTGGCAGGATGTGAGAGCTTTCTTCAAGCATTTGAAGGACTATGGTAGGACAAAGGGTATTTTTTTTCCTAGATGGTAAAATAAGGGGCAATGGGTGGAAGTTACATATAGTTTAATTTAGAATGGATGTCAGGGGGGAAAAGAACTTTCTAACAATTAGAGCTTTCCAAAAGTAGAATGCAGTGCCTCAAAAGGTGGGGGGCTTCAGAGGTCTTCAAGCAGACACTTGGAGGATCACGTGTGTCATGTCAAGTAGACGAGCATTTATTAAGAATTTACTAGGCATAAAGCACTGTGCTAAGAGCTTTGGATACAAAGAAGAGTAGAGTCCCTGCCCTCAAGGATTTGACAATATAATGGAGGAAACAACGCCTAAGTAACTATATACAAACAAGTTCTATACAGGGTAAAATGCAGATAATCCATAGAAGGAAGGTACTAATATTAAGAGGCATATGGAAAAGCTTCAGGTAGAGGGTAGGATTTAGTGGGGATTGCTTTTATATATGGTTTTAGCACAGTGCCTACTATTAAATAGGCACTTAATAAATGTTTATTGACTGACTAACTGGGCTGAACTAGATCACTGGGGAAGGAACCTTCCAGGTCTCAAATTCTGTGATTCTGTGATAAACAAATCCTTTGGGGGCAATAGAACATTATATTCCCTGGTAGTTGTTAAGATGAAGTAAATAAGAACAGTTGGTAAGATGAGGTAAAAAAATTAGTAAAAGAATGAATTCCCTGAATGGTGCATGTGATGTTTGTAGTGCTGCCATGACCAAGTGACACCTACTTATACTCAAAGTGCCCACTGGCCTCCTTCCTAAGAGGGGTAAATGGTCTCAAGGGAAGCTTTGCCACTCTCTAGGTTACTGGGAAGAATGAAGAGTTCCTATAAAGATGGACAGAGTATAGCAATGTAGAAACACAAAAGAGATCCTCAGGAGATTAGAAGGTAGAAGAGATTCACAGAAAAGACAATGAAGATGAAAGAACATTTGAAACAAAGAAAGAAGGATGAGGGTCTTCTGAAGAGGATAGAGTTGGGGCTTCTGGGAGGAAGCATCAGCTACATTCCCAAAGGATGATGAGGTTGATCAACACTTTGTCTTCAGATGAGAGGGCATCCACTAAAGGTCAGAGAAATGAGAGACAAGTCATTGGTGACTTCCTTTTGAGGGGAACAAGAGACCTGGAGTCTTAAAAACATCTCATCTGGGCGCAGCTAAGTGGCGCAGTGAGTAGAGCACTGGCCCCGGAGTCAGAAAGACCTGAGTTTGGATCAGGCCTCGGACACTGAATACACACAAACAAAAACCTAGCCATGTGACCGTGGGCAAGTTACTTAACCCCCAACTGCCCTCCAAAAACCAAAAAAAAAAACCCAAAACATCTCATCAAAAGGGATTTAAGCTAAAAATAAAGTGAGGGAAAATGTCTATATCCAGTGACCTTGGTACCACAGAAAATAACTATAATATAGGAAGAACAGCAATAAAAACACCCAGAAATTCATCCAAAAATCCAAGAAAGTAGCCGGTAACAAAACCCATGACCTCAGATATCTATACACAAATGCACGAAGTCTGAATAACACCAAGGGGTCTCAGAATTCTAAAGCAAGGAGGTAGATTTGATCTCATTGGTTTCACTGAAACTTGGTGAGATGGGATCCATGAATGGAACCTAGCTTGGAAAGGGTATGCCTTCTTCAAAAAGAATGTACTTGGTAAGAGTGGAGAACCATAATGAGAGCATTTATTTCTGAGGGACAATCCAGGGATCAAAAGAGCAGAGAACATTTGAATGAAGATCAACAGAGGCAGAAATGTAATCAAGACTGTCACTGGATTATACTATGGACCAGCTGTTCAGAATAAGGAAATGGATGCTTCAAGAATTACTTCAAGCACTGCCTTCTACAAGCACTATCTTTTCTCATTCCTCCTCACCCCACCTCCATGCATATGTGTTCACCCACACGTGCATGCACACACACACACACACACACACACACACACACACACACATGAGTGCACTAGGTCCATTCCCCCCTAAACGACCTTGTATTTATTCTGACGTGTGTGTGTGCACGCATTTGTGTATATGTGTGCATGTTGTCTTTCCTGATAGAATGTATGCTCTTTAGAAACAGAGACTAGTTTATTTATGAATTCATATTCTCAGACATCACATCTGACACATAGTATATGAGTAACCAATGCTTTTTGATTGATTGATTGATTGATTGAAGAGTTCAGGAATCTGATCACAAAGTACAGTAGCAATAGGGAACTTTGATTTTTTTTTGGACATCTATTGGAGCTTACTCTTTACCAAAAGCTGTCCTTCAAAAGGAGATGAACTGAGGGAAAAAATTATTCTGGATTCAATTCTCATCATCAAGCAATAACTGGTTGCAGAAACAACCACATTTCAGAAATTTCCACATGTTATTGCTCTTTCTGGTCTCTGGGAGCAATCAGAACTTCTCTTTCACATAACAACCCTTCAGATACTGGGAGAAGGCTTTCATTTTTCCCTAAACTTTGTCTTCTCCATTCCAAACATCCCTAGCTCCTTCAGCTGATCCTCATATGGTATGAACTGAAGGACTTTCACCTTCTTGGCCTTTCTCCACTAAACATTCCCCAGTTTATCAACATCCTCCCTAAAATGTGGTGCCTATGACTGAAGACAATCCTCTAGGTGTTGTCTGACAACAGGAGAGTTTAATGGGACTATTACTTCCCTCCCACTGGACACTTTGTTTAGTAAAGTTCAAGATCATGTTAGCTTTTATGGCTGCCGTATGACATTAGTTACAAGCTCATATTAAGGTTAAAGTCCATCAGAAAAAAAAAAACATATCTTTTCCATATGAGCTGTTATTTAACCACAGTTCTTCTATCTTATGCTTGTTGCTAAAATGGAGTGGGTCCAGGGGACAATGGGGATGGTGAAAGGCCTCAAGAATATGTCATATGAGAATCAGCTAAAATAGCTGGGGATGTTTAGACAGAAGAGAAGACCTGGGGAAGGGTGATGTGGGCTGTAATTCCTCTCTCTGAGTATTTTAGTGGAACAAAGATTAGAAACATTCTGCTTGGCTCCAGAGAACAACACTAGGATCGGGGCTGAGAGATAGATTTCAAGTTGATATAAGAAAAACTTCCTCACAATTAAAGCTATGCAAAAATGGAATAAGTTCCCATAGGAAACCTATGGAAGTAGTGAATTGCTCCTCCCTAGAGGTCTTCAAATAAAGGCTGAATAACGATTTGCTGGATATTTTGTAAAAAGAATCACTTTTCAGGAATAGGTTCAACTAAATACCTTCTAAAGTCCCTTTTAAATCTAATAATCTAAGTCCAATAAATGCTTCTAAATATAATAAATGCTTGTTGCTTATTGACTTGACTACTCAGTGCCTGAAAAACAATCCAGGATAGCCCACATAGATCATTCACCTTTATTCTTTCCAACATCGCCTCCTCTCCTTTTCTTTTTTCTTTTTCTTCTTTTCTCTTGTCCTCGTCTTTAGGACTAGAGTGCTAGGAAAGAGAGGAGAGAAAGAAGGTGAAAATAATCTCCTCCAAGTTTTAAAGAATTCCATCTCAAACCCTCCTAAAGAGAAACCATCCAATTAACAGTCTGGTCATTTCATCTATGGTTTTCCACCTATCCCAACAGTTCCAAGTATTTTATTAATAGTTCACAAACTCTTAGAATATCTTTCTAAGTTGAAAGAGACCTCAGCAGCCATCCAGAATGCCCTCTACAATATCTCCAGCAAGTGAACATCTAACCTCCAATGAAAGGGAAGTTAGTACTTCCCAAGGCAGCCTTTGCCCTGTTTACATAGCTCTGATTGTTAAGAAGTTTTTCCTCATATTATGTTGAAATATATCTCTCTGCAACTTTATCTTTTGCTTCTGGTCTTGCCCTTTGGCAGAACTGGCCCACTTTTTTGTTTTTTTTAAGATTTTGCTTTTTGGAGGGGGTAAGGTAGGGCAATTGGGGTTAAGTGACTTGCCCAAGGTCACACGGCTAGTTTTGTGTTAAGTGCCTGAGGCCGAATTTGAACTCAGGTCCTCCTGACTATAGGGCCAGTGCTCTATTCACTGCGCCATGAACTGGTCCACTTTGCAAAATGTCTATGACAAGGCAACATGAAAATGGACCTGCAACTAGGACAAGGCAACTGGAGCTATCCGAGGTGCCAAAAGGAGACTGAAGTTAGTTCATCCTCCCTGAAAGTGAGGCACACTTTGCACCCTATTCCACTGATCTAGAGGCTCTGAAAAGGACAAGATAATCCTGAAGGAAACAGAGAAACAACTACTTCTTTTCATCTGAAACTGAATATAAAACTTATCTATTCAAAGAGAGAAGTATTTTGCTCATTTTCTAAACACGTTTAAGATCAACTGTATTTGTCTCTGCCCAACTCAGTACTTGCATCTGACAAAAAATAAAAATTTAAAAATGGGGGAAAATGCTAATAATTAAAAAAAAATAAAATGACTCACAGAATATATGGTGGTTCCCCAAGACTAACTTTCCTAAGTTGGTTCGTCCATTGATCCAAGAGATCAATCTTGTAATGAGCTTTACAAGTTTGCACTAAGTGCTGTACAGAATGTGGAATTTTCTGGCACCATCTGCAGGGGGTGGAAGGGGGGGAAGATGTACTACTGCCAATGTTCTCATTTGCATAACACCAAGGAAGGGTACTGTGGGAAGAATGGTTGCAAGATTTGTTTTGACTATTCTAGGACCATTTCAAGTTTCAACATTGGAAAACAGTTCCCTTTGTGCCAATCCCTTTTGAGAAATGCTGGAAGACTTTCATTCTGGAATGAAATCAATTAAAACTAATTAATCACCCTGATTTGAGTATGAGAATCTGGGTTCAGTGTGGTGCAGTGGAAAGAGGGTTGGATTAGGAGTCAGAGGACCAGAGCTGGAGTCTTGGGTATGCCATTTAGTAGCTGTGTGACCTTGGGGGAGCCGCCTAACTTCTAGATTTAAATTTCCTAATCTGTAAAATGAAGGAGTTGAGCAAAGTGATCTCAAAAGTCTCTTCCAGCTCTACTTCTATCTTAACCCTTAATCTGGCATTCAAGTCCTTCCACAATAGGTCTACAAGCTATTTTTTCTCCTGGATTTACATTCCCATTTTCCAATTTGCATATTCTATGTACCAGCCAAACTGGATGTTCTAGCAACTACCATGATTCCTTACACATAATAGGCATTTAATATTTGTAAAATATACCTAATGACAGCTGATTTTTTTCCTTTGCAAGTTGCTATATTAGGACTGTATTTCTTTCCACCTGCCTCTCTACTTTCTATCTATAGTTCTTTCTATCTGGCTTCAACTCCACAAAACATGATACCTCGGTGCTTATTTTCCAGTTTCCTTTTGTGTGTTGTCTTCTCCCATTAGACTGTAAGCTACTTAAGGGCAGAGACTGTCTTTCTTTTTCTTATTTATATCTCCAACAACTAGTAAAATACACATAGTAGACACTTAATAAATATTTCTTGTATTTTATTATAATATTTTCTGTGGTCCTATGTATCTTGCATATGCACTTGCCAATAGTATTTCTAGATGCACTGTTTTCTCAGATGTGAATGGACAGCCCATTGTTATCCTAACACACATGACCTACTTCTACTATCAATGCCAGCTAATAAAGAGAAGTCAGTTCTGTGGAGTTGAAAAATGACATGGCATAATCCTCACTTTGAGTTCAGTGAGGGCTAATTGAAGTGGATACATATATCCCATGCATCTAACCTGAGAATTTGGAACCTAATATGAAAGGTGATAGCACATGGAGGACTGAAAGTAAATTAATTTAAGGGGCTCTTCAAAGTATAAACCCCCAACACAAGCCACACTTGGATGAGGTTTGAGGTTAAGTCTCCTAGTTTCCTGAAGGGCATATTTGTAGAAGAGAAAGGAGATGTTTAGCATCCAAACACTGAGATTTTCTGAGGTTGATGACTAAAGGAAGAGTGAGTGCATTAGCCAATCTAGCTATCCAAAAGTCAGAGGTAATGTTAACCAAGAAGTATATTACTATGATTCCATCAACATGTCCCATTATTTGTATAACTTTTCCATTTTCATTTTTTATTTGGGTAAGATAATTGACTGTGATAAGCTACCCAAGTAGAGGACTGGAGCATACAGAATGGTAAGATGTGAGATCCAGGCTAAGTCTGAGCAGCAGCACTAAGGCTGAGTGATGGTTAGCTCATATTAGCATATTGAAATGATCTCAATTAAAGCCCTGTAAGGAGATGACTCAAAAGGGAGGGCCTCTCCAAACTTAATAGCCTAATTTTTACAGGTACAGGAAATCTATTAGGGACATAATGTGTTGACCTGCCTGAGAAAAGAAGATATCTTCATAAGTGGCTTTTATAAGTAAAGAAAATTATGTTTCTTCCTCATGAGTTGTCACTATTATATTACTGGAAATTTCCAGCTACTCATCTGGGGACCTGTGCAGTCTTTTTTGTCACAGTGGAGAAAACTAAAAGTAGATAGATTTTGCCAACCTAGAAATCTTTTTTTGTGGAAGAGTCTTAGGTGGCTGATTAAATCCCACCCTCAACCTTTAATGTATTAAGTGGGACAAACACTGAGCTGGGTGTCAAGAAGGTCTGGGTTCTTATCTTAACTCTTCCACTAATTATCAATATGATGGAAGGAAAATAATATCATCTTGATGGTTCTTGGTTCCCTAATATGGATGAGATAATTAGACTAGATGACCTCTAAGGCCCTTTCTGATAGTCTATGATTCTGAGGGCTAAACCTCATTTCATTGATAACAATATCTCCCAAATTTCATTGAGACTCAAAATTGGACACTAATGGCCATTAAAACTATTAGACATAAAAGGAACTAAAATAAGATCTACTCTAATATTCACATTTAGAACTGGAAGGAACCTTAGAGATCATCTCATTTAATCCTTTTGTTTTATATATGATCCAAGAATTTAGAACCATGATTTTATCAATGGAGTCTGCCCTACAATTACGGAGATTGAAACCCATTCATGATACCTCAACCTGTGACCCTTACCCCCAAAGTGATATTTTAATGTCTTGCTCAGGCACAAAGGTAACTCTGTGCTCTCAAAGGCTGTGCCAGCTGACCACCATCTCTGACTGGTTCTAAAATTATGGAAAGGTTTCAAGTCCAGGTAATAGACTTTGCAAAGACCAGCCAAGCTAAGAATGATGGCCACTTGAAGATGAATCTTTTAGTCATGAAAGTCCATGAAACAGAATAAGTATTTGGAAATGGAAATTCACATGGAACAACAATGCTTACAATGTAGATATAGCCCTTGACCTTTAGGCTATGCGTGTGGGCATTCTAGGCCTTTCCCCTGGGGTTTCCTCCCCATTTCCACCTTCCTCTTGGCAATATGGGAAACAGCAGAGGCAGGTGGAAACTAACAACGCTGGAACTTTTTCTGGATGATTTAAGAGTTGGTGCCACTGAGTAGGAAGGCTACAATTTGAGCAGTGGTTGCATTAAAGAATACATTTTGAGTTATCAGGTGATGTGAGTTAGAAAAGTCTTTGTGGGGTACAAACCAATAAATATTGACAAATAAAGAGCAACCCCATGAGGTTGATCATAGATGTTGATCCAAAAAGGACCTTGGAGTTCATCTAACTTCCTCGTTTTATAAATGAGAAAACTGAGGCCCAGAGAGATTAAGTACCTTGTAATTTGCCCAAGTTCACACAGGTAGTAAGTAAAGCGACTCAAGGATCTGAACCCAGATACTCTGATTCCAAATTCTGAGTCCATTTAACTGTAATACCCTGAATCTCTTGATCATTAGTCTTTTTTCCAGCTGTCATCATCATGGAGGAAGGGGGTAGTGTGAGTGTGTGTTTATGTGTATTTTCAAGGGTGCCTACATGAGTCTAGGGTCAGGGTTTGTGCTGATCCAATATACCCACAGAAGACCCAGACAAAGTGTGCATCAGAAATGGAGAAGCAAATGATGGTGATGACTGTGTTCAAATCCAGGTCTAAATACTGCTTAGCTGAATGTACTAAATAAGTTTGTTTCTTTCTATACATTTAGATAAGTGGGTCTAGGGACATGGAGCACCTAACAAAGGTGTTGACACTGTAGTTATCACTTCTCTTTTCCTCTCTGAAGAGCTTTTCCTCCTAAAAGATTCTTCCTATCCCCCACACCAGAAATGTCAAACTTGCTGCCCCAATTGTATCTGAACCAGATTAAAATAAAATTGGGAAATATTTACCAAAACACATAAAAATACAATAGAACACAGATAACATTACATTTTAAAACTAAGTCAGGAAAGAGATTGGCAAGATGGAGGAGTCAAAGCAGGGACTTGCTTGAGATCTCCCCCAAACCCCTCAAAATACCTATAAAAATGACTCTAAACAAATTCTAGAGCAGCAGAACCCACAAAATGACAGAGTGAAACAAATTTCTATCCCAAGACAACCTGGAAGGTTGACAGGAAAAGTCCATTGCACCAGGTTGAGAGATGAGCACAGTCCAGCACAAAATGTGCCAATACAGACCAGGCCCCAGCAAACCTGGAGCAGGCCTCAGGGGACTGGATCATTGGCAGTTATGATGGTTTCCTGCCTTCTCAACCCACAAATGCCAACGACAGCTTAGAAGGTCAGTAAGAAAGGTCTGTCAGACTGGGGTGAGAGAGGAGCACAGTGCAGGCCTAGCTCCAGGGCAGTGGTGGCAGCTGCTTCCAGAGCTCTCAACCCACAGACTGTGGAGGGATCAAGAGCAGTTGATCAGAGGCGGATTGCAGGTATCTCTTTGCTGGCACTGAGGCAGGATTCTCTTGCTTTGCCTATGCTTGGATCTGGGTCACAGTCTTGGGTGGCAGTCCTGAGGCAAGGAGGAGTGCTGGCATGGCAGAGTTTACAATGGTGATGGAGATGGAATCCTCCTCACAGTTCTAGTGCAGAAAAGAGTGCTTGTGTTCACTCACAGACCAGAACACATACCAGGAGAGGAGCAACCACTTTTCCTTTGATCATACCACCTTGGAAGAACTGAAAATTTACAAGTCCCTAGAAGTATCTCTGAAAACAACTGCACAAAACCCCTGAAGACAGTACACCCTCTACACTGGAAGCAGAGTTCTACCTTAACAAAGAGTTAAAAATTCAAGTAAGTAGCTGGGAAAATGATCAAACAGCAGAAAATCTTCAGACTATAGAATTTTACTGTGGTGACAAAGAGGACCAGATCATACAACTACAAGAAAACAAAGTCACAGCTCCTACATCAAAAGCCTCCAAGAAAAATATGAATTTGTCTCAAGCCATGGAAGAGATCAAAAAAGATTTTTAAAATCAAGAAAAAGAGGTAGAGGGAAAATTGGGAAGAAAAATGAAAGTGATGTAAGAAAATCATGAAAAACAAGTCAAAAGTTTGCTAGAGGAGACTCAAAAAAAATACTGAAGAAAATAGCACCTTAAAAAATAGACTAGACCAAATGGCAAAAGAGGTCTAAAAAGTTAATGAGGAGAAGAATGCCTTAAAAAGCAGATTTGGCCAAATGGAAAAAGAAGTCCAAAAGTCCACTAAAGAAAATAATTCCTTAAAAATTATAATGGAGTGAATGGAAGCTACTGGCTCTATGAGGAATCAAGAAATTATAAAACAAAATCAAAAGAATGAAAAAAATAAAAGACAATGGGAAATATCTCATTGGAAAAACAACTAACCTGGAAAGTAGATCCAGGAGAGATAATTTAAAAATTATTGGACTACCTGAAATCTATTATCAATAAAAGAGCCTAGATATCATCTTTCAAGAAATTATCAAGGAAAACTGCCCTGATATTCTAGAACCAGAAAATGAAATAGAAATAAAAAAATCCACCAATTGCCTCTTGAAAGAGATCCCCAAAAGAAAACTTCTAGGAATATTGTAACCAAATTCTAGAGTTCCCATGTCAAGGAGAAAATATCGCAAGCAGTCAGAAAGAAACAATTCAAATATTGTAGAACCACAATCAGGATAACACAGGATTTAGCAGCTTCTACATTAAGGAATCAGATGGCTTGGAATATGATATTCTAGAGGTCAAAGGAGTTAGGATTAAAACCAAGAAACACCTACTCAGCAAAACTGAGTATAATCCTTCAGGGGAAAAAATGGGCATTCAATGAAATAAAGGACTTTCAAGCATTCTTGATGGAAAGACCAGAGCTCAATAGAAAATTTGACTTTCAAATACAAGATTCAAGAGAAGTATGAAAAGGTAAACAGGAAAGAAAAATCATAAGGGACTCATTAAAGTTGAACTGTTTGCATTCTTACATGGAAAGATGGTTATTTGTAACTCATGAGACCTTTCTCAGTATTAGCATAGTTGGAGGGAATATATATATATATATATATATAGAGAGAGAGAGAGAGAGAGAGAGAGAGAGAGAGAGAGAGACAGACAGACAGACAGACAGACAGAGAGACAGAGAGACAGAGAGAGACAGAGACAGAGAGACAGAGAGAGACAGACAGAGAGACAGAGAGAGACAGAGAGAGAGACAGAGAAAGAGAAAGAGAGAAAGACAGAGAGAGACAGAGAAAGAGAGACAGACAGAGGGCACAGGATGAGATGAATATGAAGGGATGATATCTAAAAAATAAAATTAAGAGATGAGAGAGGGGGGCGGCTAGGTGGCACAGTGAATAGAGCGCCGGCCCTGGAATCAGAAGGACCTGAGTTCGGAGCCGGCCTCAGTCACTTAATCCATACAAACAAAAAAACTTAGCCGTGTAACCTTGGGCAAGTTACTTAACCCCAATTGCTTAAAAAATAAAATGAAATAAAAAAAATAATAAAAAGAGATGAGAGAGGAATGTACTGGGAAAAATAGAAAGGGAGAGGTAGAATGGGGTAAATCATCTTACATAAAAGAGGCAAGAAAATTCTTTTACAGTGGAGGAGCAAAGGGGAGAGGTAAGAGGGAATAAGTGAACCTTATTCTTGTTGCTTTTGGCTTAAGGAGGGAATAACATACACACTCATTTGGGTATATAAATTTATTTTACCCTACAAGAAAGTAAGAGGGAAGGGGGAAAGGTGGAGAGTAATAGAAGGGAGGGCAGATTGGGGGAGGCGGTAATCAGAAGCAAACACTTTTGAGGAGGGACAAGGTCAAAGGAGAGAATAGAATAAATGGGAGGGGGTAGGATAGGATGGAGGAAAATATAATTAGTCTTTCATAACATGACTATTATGGAAGTGTTTTGCATGACTATACATGTATAGCCTATATCGAATTGCTTGCCTTCTCAGTGAGGGTGGGTGGGGAGGGAGGAAGGGAGAGAATTTGGAACTCAATTTTTTAAACTGAATGTTAAAAATTGTTTTTACATGCAACTGGGAAATAAGACATATAGGCTAAGGGGTATGGAAATCCATTCTGCCCTACAGGAAAATAGAAGGGAAGGGAATAAGAAAAGGGGGGCATAGAAGGGAGAGAAGACTGAGGAAAAGGGTAATTAGAATGCACACCATCTTGGGATAGGGTAAAGGAGAGATGGGAAGAAAATTTGGAACTCAAAATCTTGTGGAAGCGAATGTCAAAAACTAAAAATAAACTAATTAATAGGAAAAAAACTAAATCCATATGTGGCTGGCATACAATTCAAGGGATCTTTTGACACAGATTAGTGGCCCCCATTTCTATTTGAGTTTGTTTGACACCACTGCCCCAAGCTATACAATGGTTTTTGAAAATAGTTTGTAACTCTTCCATAGCATTTTGAGGACCCATGGTGTTATGGAAAAGACACCAAATCTTTGACACTGTGGTGGGTCATTGTGTTGATCAGAGTTGCTATTTGTTTTGCATGACTTCATATTTGTAATAGATGTTGTACTTCTTGTCTTTGCAATGGGTAGGGGAGCAGATGAAGAGAATCTGAAACTAAAAATAAAATAAAATTGAATAAAAGAAAGAAAGAAAAACATTAAACTAATAGACAGAAAACTTGGGTTCTACTCTTAGCTATGGTACTAGCTGGGTGAACATAGGTAAGAGACTTAAATTCTCTGGGCTTAAAGTCTTGAACTTGGACAATAGACTTAAATTCTCTCTATGATAATAACTGGTTGAACTTGGACAAGAGGCTTAAACTCTCCTAGGCCTCAGTTTACTCAATAGGAATTCTAAACTAGGTCTCTGAGATATCTTCTAGCTCCTTTATTCATGTCACAGATAAGAAAAAACTTGCTGAACTATTCAGGATAAAGCATAAACTATCATGACAGACTTGCCACTATTTATTGGCTTCAGAGTTAATGTTATGAACATTTAACGAACACTCTTTGGGTCCTGCCATTCAGTTAGGTCTGAATTCACTTAACCAAATCATCTCTCTATCAGATAGAGAATAGCACGAAACTCTGTCAAATGTTTTATTAAAGTTTAGGTAAATTCTATCTATGTAAATCCTCTAGTCTACCAGTCTAAGGACCTTGTCAAAAAGAGGTGAGGTTGAGAATGGCATAATGCATTCTTTGTGATCTCTGTTTACTTTCCTAGATGTTCACTAACTATCCTTTTAATGATATCTTATTCAATTTCTCAGGAATCAAAATCAAGCTTATTGGCCTATAATTGAAAGCCTCCACTCTCTTCCTTTTCTATCACAATTCAGATAATATTTACCATACTTAGGTTTTTCAGCACCTCTTCTGTTCTCCATTATCTTTTAAAGATCACCAACAGTGCCTCAGCATTTATATTTAGAGGCCCCCCAGAGTACTGAAAGAATTTCACATTTGAATCATAAGATCATGGATTTAGAGCTAGCAATTCTCTCTGATGTCATCCAGTTCAACTCTATGATTTTGCAGATGAGGACGCTCAAGTCTAGAGAAGCCAAGTGACTTGCCCAAGGTCACGGGCTTTCAAATGGCAGAGCCAGGCTTAAAAAGCAGGTACTGTGGTGACTTAAACTCATCGGGGACAGTGAGGTAATCACATATTATCCCTCTGCTTTTATTGGATTTCAACTCCCCATAAGCCATGTTTGTTCTTTCCTTTCCATTCCCAAGATTATTCTCCTTGGCAGAAAAACTGGAAGCAACATGATTTCAGTAACTGCCTCTTCTCTGATATCTGTTATTATCATCCCATTCACTCCAAGCAGCAATTCTTTCCTTTCTTTGATCTCCCTCTTTCCTCCAATATAAAAGAAAAATAAAACAGTCACTTTTTGTTATCCTTAGATTTCCTAAGCATTATCAGTTCCTTTAGAGCTTTAGAATCCCTGGTGCTATTTCTAGCTGACCATGTCACTCTTTTCTATTCATCCCTCATTATGCATCCTTCCTTCCAACTTCTATGCATAGTTTTTAAAAAATCTTAGTTGGTCAGGGAGTCCCTGAGTATTTACATTGATCTCTTTGGACAATTATCCCCTTTTCCTCATAGGAATTAATTCTCTTTGTGTTGTAATAATTTTATTATTGAAAACCTCTACTGGGCCGACTTCCCCTGTAGAATTTTAGTCTGTGAGATTCTACTGACCTTTTCTTAACCCTTTGAAATTCTCCTTCCCCAAACCTAGTATATGTCACACTTTGCCTGGATTTCCTCCCCTTATCTATTGCAAATTCTAACATGGCAGTGGTCACTGCTCTCTAAAAACCTCAACATTTTTATTTTAGCAACTAGTTCTTTCTTGTTGGTATGAATCAAGTCCATTATATCAGTTCTCCCCATTACTGCTTCTTCCTTCTGAATAAATGAAGTTTCCTCTAAGATAAGCTAAGAAATTGTTATCTGCTGTGCTTTAGCAGAAAAGGAGTAAGTGTCTGGATAATTGAAGCCACCCAATTTCTTCAATAGCATTTCTATTTTCTAAACCTTTAATCAATTTATTCTTCCTCCTCAGGTGTCTATAGTATACTCCGATAATAATCTCACTTCTTGTTTGGCTATCATTGGTCTTTACATAAATACTCTCTACCCGTGCTGCTTCTCTGTTCAGATTTCGAGAATCCTTGCATTTGAGTATATCTTCTAATTACAGTCTTACTCTGCTCACTCTGCTTTATGTATCATATGTCTTTTGAATAAAATATACCTATCCAAAACCATATTTCAATGATAGGTCCCATCACAGCAAGTATCAGTGATACCTGTGTGATCCATGCTATCTCCTTATATTAGACTCTCTGGCTCATTTTGTTTGATGGCTCTACTTTCTGAATTTATTTATGGAAATCTGAGATTCTGTGTTTTATTACTTACTCCTTTCTTGGTTTTGTCTCCTGTGGATTTGGGGTATATTTCTATTGCTATAATTTTCTCCTCTTTTTAGCTGTCAGTGGTATATGGCTTGATGGATATTCATAGACTTCTTCACCCTCCTTCCTTGTCAGTTTAAAGGTCCTTTGGTTGTATTTGCAAAATTTTATACAAATAAATTTGAGTAGCCCTTGCTAATTTCAGCGGTCATAATTTCCTGGTCAATAGCCTACATTTTTATATCTTAAATTATGTTTTAGAAATCCAAAACTGATACTCAGATATCATATCTTTCAACAGTTATTCACTTCCCAAATATGACTTTCTCTTCTCTATCCCTTGCCTTGAATTAGCAGCAGTGATGCAGATACCTTGTACCTCTAAGATCTTTAGTTTCTTCCCCAAGATTTCATAATTCTAGATTCTCTCTAATTCTAGATTCTATCTGTGCCCATGTCAATTACCATAAATAGGTAAGTAGCCTTAAAACCTTAATATCTAGTGATCTAAAAGTGACTGGAAGCAATAGAAAACATAACAAACTCTTGGTGATAGCGATGAATGGGAGAGACAGTTCTGGAATAACATGATCATCAGGAGATGGTAAGAGAGAAGTGTTAATGTAGCTTAGGGACTTCCCTGGCTAGAACCCCTCATTAATAAGACCAGGCTTAGAGTTACTTAAAGCATATTACAAAACAATGGCAAGGTCAAGGGTCTGATCTTGCTGTGGGCCATTTCAATCTGTTCCTATCTATGGTCACAGGTACACCATTCATTCTACAAATGGCAACCACTGCTCAAATATGAAACCTGACCAGAGAAAGTAGAGGCTTCAATATAGTCTACCCAAAAAAGCCAGTAAGTGCTTAATAAGGACTGATTATTTGAGTGGTGCCATCCCTAAGTACTGAAGATAAAAATTAAAAAGGAAAAACAACCCCTGCCCTCAAGGAGCTTATGGTTCTGGGGGTGGGAGAAGAGAAGCAATATTCACACAAATAAGTATATACATGATTGTTTGACTAACAAAGAGAGGCATCAGGAAATACTTGTGGTAGGAAATGACAGGGACTTGAAATAAACAAAGGACACTTAGCTTTTTGATCCAGAGCAAGTCACTTAACCCTGTTTGCCTCAGTTTCCTCATCTTTAAAATGAGCTGGAGAAGAAAATAGTAAACTGCTACAGTATCTTTGCTAAGAAAACCCCAAAATGGGGGCACAAGTCAGACATGACTGAAACACCTCAACAACAAGAAGGAAATCTAAAAGACAGAAGTGAGGAGAAAGTTCTTTCCAAGCATATAGAACAAGCACATGAGTGTAGTCTATAGAGGGTAATGCTAAGTTCAAGTAATAGTGCATCAGTTTGGCTGCATGTTGACTGAATGGAGGGGAACAAAGTGAAATAAATCTGGAAAAGGAACCAGGAGCCAAATTGTGAGAGGTTTTAAATGTCAAGCTGTGGAGTTTTTATTATTATTCTGGAGTAGGAGTTCTTAATCTTTTTTTTTTTTCTGTCATGGATCACTTTAGAAGTCTGGTAAAGCCTACAGACCACTTCTCAGAATGTTTTAGAAATCCATAATTAAAGTAAATGCTAATTTTCAGTTAAAGTTAGCAAAATTAAATTTGTATTTTTCCTTTGAGAGTTCAAGGACACCAAGGAGTCTATGGACACCGGGTTAAGAATGCTTCTAGGGTGCAGGTAGGTGGCACAGTGAATAGAGCACCAGCCCTGGAGTCAGTAGGATCTGAGTTCAAACCCAGCCTCAGACACTTGACACTTACTATCCGTGTGACCTTGGGCAAGTCACTTAATCCTAATTGCCTTACCTCCATGCTCCCAAAAAAAGAGACAGCCTAGAAGAAAAGCAAAAAAAATTAAACATTTAATTAAAAAAAAATAATGCTTCCCTAGATAAAAAAGGAGTCACTGAAGGTGCCTTCAGGAAGGAGAGGATGTATACAGGTTTGTACTTTATGAAGATTACTTTGGCAGCTATATGGAGAATGTATTAGGGAGGATAGAGACTATAAGATGGGAAACTAATTAGGAGGCTGTCACAATAGTGCTGGTGAGAGGAGAAGGGGGCTTAAAGTTGGATGATAGATGTGTGAGAAGGGGGCTGGGGGCAGAGGGGGCCAGTTAGGTGGCACAGGGGATAGAGTGCTAGACCTGGAATTAGGAGAACCTGAGTTCAAATCCAGCCTCAAACACTGTGTGACCCTGGGCAAGTCACTTAACCCTGACAGCCTTCCAAAAAAAGGAAGAAGGAAGGGATAAAGGAAAGAAGGAAGGGAAGGAGGGAGGGAAGAAAGGAAGGAAGGAAAGAAGGAAGGAAGGAAGGAAGGAAGGAGAGAGAGAGAGAGAGAGAGAGAGAGAGAGAGAGAGAGAGAGGCATCAGGGGAAGAATATAAAGTATATATGACTTGCTAAATACAGGGTTCTCTTCATCCATACATTTCATTACGATGTGCTTAGAAAATTCTATTTTGTTTCTACCTTGAGGATACAGATTAGGATTCTCATTTACTGCCAGCAGTCACCTTAATCAGACTAGCTACAGACATGGGTTTTAGCTATGACTGTTTGGACTAATGGGAGGAAAAAGGAGGCATTTACAGAGGGGTTTCCTAAAGAGATGCTTACATAATTTCCAGTTATAAAGTATCCAATGTCCAGGTCAGGAATGAAACTGATAGGTCCAATAAGAGGAAGATGCCCACCTGCCAGGCAGCCTGGAGAAGACATCAGTAGGGATCGGTTTAGATGTGCCAAGCACCTAACCCAGAGAGAGTCAGAGGTGACCAAGAAGAGACTGTGGTAAATGCATCATCACCAGGAAACAGAACTAGAAGCAGGGCTGAGAGGGGGAGGCACTCACCCAGGCTGTGGGAGAATACTGAGAATCAGACCTAATGTTCTCATCCTCTTTGTTTACTGCTTTCTTCTTGGAGTATGCCTATTCTAGCATACCACACACCGTGCTAATGAACTACACTGCTTTCTCCTTACTACGTTGTTTTAAAGTAATTCCTTTGTATAGTCTTGCAAGGCCAGTCGAACAGAAAGACTTAGGCAATAAGCGGCTTAGAGACAAGGATGCAAACGGAGAATGTCACAGAAGAACAGAAGATGCTCTAAAGGAAAACAATGGAATGATGCCAAGTAAGCTTTCTGAGAGACTAACAAATTCAGCAATGGCAGGTCAGGTAGACTGACACCAAAGAGGGCTGGGGGAAGGAGAACTGGAGAGAGGAGTATGTGGAATCTCACTCTCTGTGTACTAAGTTGTAATAAAGTGTGATATGTGAAACTAGGCAATAGACGTAAAACCTGTATAAATCGCTTCAAGGGGGGAGCTGACCAAATTTCCCAAGATGAAGCCCAGAGAGAGGGGCAGAATCAAAGCAGATAACTGGGATTTCAGACGGCAAACAGACATATTTGGCTATTTGGATTTCCTGAGTTGATAAAGACTCCAGAGAAGGAGAGCTTTGATGGATTCCATGGTAGGGTTTTATTTTGTGAGGATCTTGTTCCCCCTCTGTTTCCACCCCTGTCAAGCCATTATTGTTTCTATGTTCCTAAAAACTGACTCCATGCTTTTGGGGGAGCCTCTGTGAATAGTATAAGTTAATGATATTGTCTGTCCTGTAACCATCACTCATGGTTTTTTTTTTTTTTTACTGGGGAATTACCTCTCCACAACAATCTTCCCCATCTCCTCCCTACCCCCATCTCCTCCCTACCCTATCACCCTAACCACTTCTCCATTCTCTTCCCTCCGCCATAGCTACCTAAGGCTAAAGTTCAGCAATGAATGTTCTTTCAGTCCTGACCCTCACTGGTAGACCTGTTACTGGGGCAACCTTCCCTTCACTCTTTCCATTACATGGCCCTGACCTCCAGTGTACCCCTGTTTTCTTCCCCTACCCCTGTAAGCTTTTGCACATGCTCTGAGCTCCTCTAGAAATATTTTTGTGGTCCTGGTGTATTTAAAAGCAGTTTTGTCTATTTATTTTTTCTAGTGTCTGTGTGGTAGAAGGGAGGAGTAATGTACCATTGACCCCATTACATTAGTTATTTGAGTGCTACCTGAAATTCAGACTGGCTGGAGGGAAGGGGTAATAGAATATTACTGCCACTGCCTTTCCTAAGCACTAGACTTGGGATAGAACTGGCTAAGAGAAAATGGGTAATTGCAGCAGAATCGATTTAGGATCGATAGAAGAAAGGATTTCTAGAGGAGGGAAAAATTGTTTCAAACTGAATGGATCACGATAAAAAAGTTGAAGGACTGCCTCCTCTGTTAATTTTTATAACCCAGAGAAATTCCTTCTTGGTGGGGATAATTTGGATTTCAGATAGATGGGGACTGGAGGCAGGTCTTTAGGTCTTCCTAAAGGGATTCTCCACAGGGCCTTGCAAATACATGATGCTCCAGAAAGACTTTTGGGTTCCATTCTAAGGCAAAAACAGACCAAGCACCAGAAGCATCAGTTAAAGGGAATAATTCCAGGCAGAGCTGAAATGAAAAAAATTCCTCTTCCAATACCTTGACCTCCTTAATAAAAGCATCCGTTAAGTGTTTACTATATGCCAAGTATTATGCTAACTTCTGGAAATATAACTATATCTAGGTCCAGATTAATGAGCATAATGAATCCTGAGGAAACTGCTTCATTATTTGAATATGAAAGCAAAACAGTCCCAGACCTTAAAGAGCATACATTTTAATTATTGTTCAGTCATTTTCAGTTGTGCCCCACTCTTCATGATCCCATTTGGGGTTTTCTTAGCAAAGATACCAGAGTTATTTGCCATTTCCTTCTCCAATTCATTTTATAAATGAGGAAACTGAGGCAAACATGTTGAGTGACTTGCCCAAGGTAACACAGCTAGTAAGTGTCTGAGGTCAAATTTGAATTCAGATCCTCCTAAGTCCATACCCGGAGCTTCATCCACTTGTTCCACCTACCTGCCATTCACACTTTAATAGGAGAAGACAGTACATATAAGGGAGGGCTCACTGGGGAGGAGTTTGGGGTTTGGAAAGCTTTAGGGACAGTGAGAGGAGCCATGGGTTCCATACCCTTTCCAGCAACAACAATGGTAGTGATGATTCTATGATGGCTCCAGTTTGAAGTGGAGAGAGCAGGGAAGAAAAAGGTTGGGGTGTAATATGAAGCCTGGCTTGGACCAGCTTGCTCTAGCAGGCCATGTAAGGTACTCACCAGTCAGAACAATGGAGGCTTCAGGGCAGGGTATGCCATACACCATCCTGTGTATATGACACCACAACATGTCTTTATTTTCCCCACAGTCAGTATGTTTAGCTTTGAGCTGACCACACATTACCATCCTTGTGAGTGTGTGCTTGCTAAGGCAGCTGGGTTGCACAGTGGAGAGAGAGCTTGACTAAAGTCAGGAAAACCTGAATTCAAATCCAATCTTAGACAGTAGCCATAAAACCTTAGGCATATCACTTAGCTGCTGTCTGCCTCAGTTTCTCATTTATAAAATAAAAAGAGTACTATTTAAAAGAACCTACATCCCAGGGTTGTTATGAGGACAAAATAAGATAATCCTTATACAATATTTTGCCAGCCCTTGTTGTTGTTCATTCACATCCAACTCTTCATGATCCCATGGACCATTTCTTGCCAGTACTGTTCATGGTGTTTTTTTGGCAAAGATACTGGAGTGGTTGGCCATTTCCATCTCCAGTAGATTAAGGCAAGCAGAGGTTAAATGACTTGCCCAGGGTCACACAGCTAGTAAGTATCTAAGGCTAGATTTGATCATAAATAAGATCAGGTCTTATTTACTCCAGGCCACCTAGCTGCCTCCCTAAAGTGCCAACCAAAAAAAAAAAAATAGATGACTGAGGTCAGGGTTGCAGTATAGTATTATATAAAACAGTAGGAAGATAAGTTGCCCACAAGGCAGTCACCCATGCTTAGGGCTCACCTTGCTTCTAGCCCCATTGAATTCAGCTAAAGTATCTAGAGCAAGGCAGCTGCTCAAACTAAGTCTCAGTTTATGTATTTAGAATGTGGGAACAATGCTATTGCATTTAGTATGAGCAAATCTCCTTGCTATGTTTGTTCATTTGAAGTTCCAACAATCTCCTTTGTGCCTGCCTTTCCCTATGCACTGCATCTCCCAGATTACGCTCAGCTTTCCTCTTGAAAGAATGATATATACCCTTGGCTTCATTAGCACTGAGTGCCAACTAACTAAACTAAAAGGCCATAAATATCTGCATTATTATTCATAGCTTTGCATATCGATGGGGCCATGGGGTGTGTGTGTGTATGTGTGTGTGTGTGTGTGTGTGTGTGTGTGTGTGTGTGTGTGTGTGTAAGGGGAGTCAAAATTGTATTTTCCACCTTTTTCCACTACCACAACTCATCCCAGTTGAATGAGAAAGATATTTTCTTTCGTGCACTTAACTAATTATCCTACTCCAACCTCCTTTTTTGATTACTTGTTCTTTATATCCTTTCAGAAACAGAATAATGGAGAAAAAGTCAGTCATGGGATACTCTTTTCATGAAGATCTTCTTCTTCTTAATACTTTTTTATGTGATCTTGTTAAATGTCAAAATATGGCATCCTTCAAACTTCCCTGCCCTTACCCATCAAGAGGGCTCACTGTCAAAACCACCATTATCCTGCCACCAAAAGACAAAACAAACAAACAAGCAAAAAAAAACCCCACATATTTCCCTCTTGGTATCACAGTAGAAAATAAAGCCTAGGAAGAATGAAGGGAATGAGAAAAGGAAGAAGTAAGGAGACCTGTTTTCATATCCTAACTCTGCCACTTAATCTCTATGGGACCATGGAAAGGAACTTAACCTCCCTGAGTCTTACTTTTCTACAAAATTAGGATAAGAATATGCGTACTACCTACCTTATAGAGCTATCATGAAGAAGATAGCTTATAAACCTTAAAAGTGTTACATAAATGTGAGTTGTTAATGTTAAATATAAAATTCCCTTCTGGTTAATTATATCAAGCAAGACATAAAACAATGAGATGGTATGCCACTGTCACTGAGGAAGTCCAGCATAGAGGCCAAGTGAAAGTGGATTTCCCTATGGATGATAAAGCTCTTTAGAAACTCCTGTTTTCAGATGAAATTCTGCTCATTACATTAGACCCTAGACTACTGGAGATCCTCCTAACAAAATCCATGATCACTCAAAAGAATTTGACTCAACTATCCACACAGGAAGAAGCAAGTGGATGAAGAATGTCTATTATCCAAATTATGAAAGTCATATGTATGGACAATCCATAGTTTCATCTGTCATTAAATGCATCTCATACACATACTCCCACTCCAACCTTCTACAAGAATCAACTTGATTCATTCACCCTTTTTTTCTTTGCTCTGTAAGGTCACCCCTCAGCCACAGTAACCAAGGTCTTTAGAAAACACATCTTGAAAAAACAGTGTAAATGAACAATAAGCTGGACCCAGGGGGAAAAACATGAATAAAATGGACTGGACTCCCTTTGGAAAGGCACAATATTCTTTCAATGACCGTGAGTTTCCTAAAGAAAGGCATATCTTTTTTAATATCAATATTTTTCTTGTGATTTTAAAATGGAGTTTCTTTCTTAGCATTTTTTCCTCAAAAAAAAAAACACATCACTGTTGCTTTTTTTCCCCCTTCAGTTATTCTGTACTATACTCATGGCTGCAAATTAAAGGACATGGTAGCCTCCAGAGACTGAATTTAAGAACCCCAAGACAGCAACGGGAAGGTACAAGATGGGCTTAACCTGGTGATAACAAAAATACAAGCAAGAAATTTAAGAGGAAGAAGAATATAAGGATATCTTCAAAGGGATGTATGATAAGAAAAAAGTATGGGTCACTTATGAACAAAAAGTAAAGAATAACAAAATGGGGGGCCTTTGTGCTACATTGGTTTATATGAATGGTCAAGACCCCCAGAATACTGGCTGATCTCCTTGTGGTAAATTTATGGGAAGATATGAATAAGGGTTGCCCAAGATGGGCAAGCCTGTGTGGGTTGCTATTGTTGTTGTGTTTGTCTTTAGAAGAAATACCTACATCTATGAAATCACAAATCAATTGAAGTATCAGAGTATTGATAATTATGTTAATTAAAGAGTCACCCTATTCAAAGATATCCTCTGTCTCCCTTCCACCTAGCAGGAAGGGAGTTTTGACCTCAGTCTCCTCCGTGCTTTACCTTCTCCTATTTTATCATACTTTACCCACGGCCCTCCTGGAGGTATTATTCAATGTGGCCATGGTCTAAGGCAAATAAGGTTGTATGTTATTGTTGTTGTTCAGTCATTTCAGTAATGTCTAACTTTTCATGACACAATTTGGGGTTTTCTTGACAAAGATACTGGAGTGGTTTGCCATTTTCTTTTCTAGTTTATCTTACAGATGAGGAACTGAGACAAAAAGGGTTAAGTGACTTGCCCAGAATCACACAGCTAGTTAGAGTCGAGGTCAGATTTGAACTTACTAAGATGAGACATCTTGACTCCAGGCAGAGCACTTTTATCAACTTCAACACCTAGTTGACCAAAATAAAGTGTGTATAAAGGCTTTAAAGGATTTCTTCAGTGCCATCAATCACTTATTTAAAAGCTCCTGGGGGTGGGGTGATAAGAGGTACATCAGAAATTTGGGGGGAAAAGGTGGTAAGTAGGAGGCAGACCACAGACTGGTTCACTTATACCTTGATGATTATATCTTGACATAGGGGTCACCTGGCAGTCAAGAGTCTGGATAAGTTTCTATTATTCCTAGTTATATATGTATATATATATATGTGTGTGTGTGTGTGTGTGTGTGTTGTCTAATATTCCTAGTTATATACACGTTGTGTCCTCCATTAGAATGTAAATTCCTTAAAAGGAAGGATTGCTTTTATCTTTATATCCTCAGTTCTTAGCCCAGTGTCTAGCACATAGTAATTCCTTAATAACTGCCTTTTGACTGATTGATAAGAAGATATTCACATAGAGCAGATGTTCTTAACCTTTTTTTGTAATGGACCCCTTTGGCAGTCTTATGAAAATTATGGACCCCTTCTCAGAAAAATATGTGTTTAAGTGAATAAAATAAAAGACCAAGAATTACAAAGGAAACCAACTATATTGAAATACAGTTATCATATTAATAGAACAAGTTTACATATCCTAAGTCAAGAACCCCTGATGGAGAGTGAAGTAATAGTGAAGTATTCTATCCACTTTCTGATTGAATAAGCCAAGGCTGAGACTGAATAACGGTCTTGCCCCAGAGCACCTAATGTAGTTTGGTGGGGCTAAGACAAAGAGAGGTAGGTTGCATGGCTGAGTGAGTGCTTTCCTCCTCTCTCCTCCTGATTCCTTCACTAATGGTTAGAGGTGCTTGACTGTAACAAGGCTCCATCTCCTCCTCACCTTGCTGATCAGCAGCCCACTCATTGCTCCACAAATTGCCCATGCATCTTGTCCTTGAATCTGCATCTGCTTCCTAACTCACAATGTGTGGCTGCTGCAGTCAGAACAGAGGGACCAATCTGGAACAGGGCCCTTTAAAAAGAAGACTGGGGGAGGGGGAACCCACAGAAGAACACAGGGGGGAAAACAATCCCTTTTACTTTCCAACTGGAACGGCTTGTAAAAAAAGGAACTGCTGTGCTTCAGGTCAGACCAATTAGCTGAAGCGACAGCACCAACCGCAGAGAGTGAGGCTAACTAGTCTTGCTTGCGTGGAAGCTTCCATCATTGCAAAATATGCTTATTATTTTTTTGTATGGAAAGCAGGCCAGTTTGGTCTCTAGCTTATTCAAGCTGCTTCATGCAGAGGAGGGAGCAGAGAAGCTCCTCTAGACCCTATGCACCCCAATGCTGACTGTCAGCTTCTGGCAGACGGGCACCAGGGTAATGACTGTCAGGTGACCAAACTAGATGCTGGAAGGATGGGCATCAATACTGAGAAAATGACAAAGCTGACTAGCCCCTGCCCTTGCACTACTTCCAATCCAGTCCAGTGTAGGGGGACACCAAGACAAGCTAACTAGACTTATTCAGAGTTTCATTTTTCACAAAACTGTACCAATTCTCACGCTCTTTATCACAGAGAATGAGAAATGTCAAGGAAGATGGAGGGTTTGGGTTTGGGTTTTTTTTTTTGTATTTTTGTTTTTTTGGAGGAGGGAAGCAGGGCAACTGGGGTTAAGTGACTTGTCCAAGGTCACACAGCTAGTGTGTCAAGTATCTGAGGCCAGATTTGAACTCAGGTCCTCTTGACTCCAGAGTAGTGCTCTATTCACTGTGCCACCTAGTTGCCCCTAGGAAGGTATTTATCATCAAGAGGATAGAGAGTCATAATAATAATCACAATAAACAATAACAATGACTAGGATTTTATAGTATTTTAAGTTTTGCAAAGCTCTATCCATATGATTTCATTTGATCCTCTGCAGGGTAGGTTCTATTATTAGTTCCATTCTCCAGATGAACAAGTTAAAGCTGAAAGAGGTTAAATGATTTTCCCAGAGCCACACAACTAGCATGATGCCTGGGAGATCTGAGTTCAAATCAGACTTCATATATCTTCTAGCTCTGTGACCCTAGGCAAGTCCCTTCACTTCTGTTTCCTCATCTATAAAGTTAGGACAATAATAGTACCTATCTCCCAGGATTATTACGAGGATCAAGTGATGTAATAATTGTAAAATCCTTAGCACAGGGACTGCCACATGTTAAGTACTATATAAATGTTAGTTATCAATTAGTGTCTGAGGCAGGATTTGAACTCAGGACTTTCTGACTCCAATCCCAGGGCTCCATCCATAGCACCACCTAGCTAACCTAGTTAAGCCCTAAATATAATACACACAGAGAATAAGGGAAGTAGGGTAATGCTCACACCTAGACCAGGAGAATTGGGGAATACTGGGGTATCCTTGGAGCCTAAGAAGGGAGTGTGTCAGATTCTTCATTTGTATCCTATGTGATGGCCCTCGTTGAAATCTTACATGAGTAATAATGAAAGGGGCAGACACATCTGGATATAAGACTATCAGAGAAAATCTCAGGCAGAGGACCTTCAGCTCACCCTTAAGTGCTTGGTTCTTCCCACCTGGGGTAATCCCTCAAACACACAGGTACACACCCTATGTATATGTAAATATACAATCAACAAACCATTAGCTTGGTTGAGGCAGGGAAATAAGGATGGATTCCATGATGGGGATCCAAAAGTGTCAAGATGCTTTTCTTCTTACCGGAATAGCTATTCAACACCTTATGAAATGCCAGTGGTAAATGAAATGGGAACAGTGCCAGCTAACAGACACTTCACTTAGGAAGAAGCTGATGACAGTAGTGATAAATCAACAGCATTTATTTCTGTGTGCCAGGTGCTGAGAACACCAAGACAAAAGTGAAATACTCCCTGCCCTCAAGTAGCTTATCACCTACGTAAGGACAATGACATATACATATAACAACATGTAACAGGAATAAACAAAATAGATACAAAACTGATACAAAGAGTCCAGAAAGGAATGAGAGGTAAAAGTCACATGGGCTTGTGTAACCTCTAATGGCAACAGATGACTTGGTAATTTGTCTAGCTCCCACCCTTTGCCTGTTACTTAGCATCAAATTCCCCCCACCTGAAACCTAAACTTGCCTTGACAGCCTTCCTCTCAGATCTACTTGACAGTCAACAGTTTTGAGCAGCTGAAAAGGCTTTCTGTTTCTTCCACCTGCCCACCTGACACAGGCAGATTACTGAATGTGCCCAAATTTCTCCTTCATTGGCAAGACCCCCATTTTGCAGATTCTTGGTCTGAGTCAGTCTGAGAAGCATGATTCACAAAAATAAATGAATAAATAAATAAACAAACATCTAAATAAATTATTGTTTTTCTGCTAACACTGGCCAAAAGATTATAGCTAGAGAAAAGGGAGTTGTGGGGTGAAAGTATGGAAGGAGAGACATTCATAAGGAAAAAAGGGTTCTTTTATCATTAGCCTTCAGGGCTATCCCAAATAAAAGCTCCAGAATCCCCTATTGCCCTGCCCCCAACTTTTATTATTCTCCCTCCCAAAAATACAAACACACACACACACACACACACACACACACACACACACACACACACACACATCTTTGAGATTTTCCCACCAGTCACCCTCCCTCTGAGAAAATGATGCCTGGAATGTTTTTTCCTACTGCCTTGTAATTGTGAAGATGAAATAATGTGTGGTTAATTGCTGGGTAAGCCACAAACAGAGCAACCTTATGTGTAATTTCTGATTGGCAACAACTGTAAGTTATTGAAGATGATAACCAAATGATTAGAGCAAAGTATGGAAAGGAAAAGAATATTTCAGGGAGAGAGGAGGGAGGTTTTAAGACCACGAGAAATAGACCATCAGAGATAAAGTACTGTAAAAGAACGAGGTGATGCAATGTATCAAGTGCCTGGTCTGGAGTCAGGAAGACCTGAGTTCAAATCCAGCCTCAGACATTTAACTTGCTGTGTGACCCTGGGCAAGTCATTCAACCCATTTGCCTCCATTTCCTCATCCATAAAATGAGCTAGAAAAGGAAATGGCAAACTACTGTACTATCTTTACCAAGAAAATCCCAAATGTGTTCAGGAGGAGTCAGATATAACCAAAATGACTGAAGAATAATGAAAAGAGAAGAAAGCAGGTCAGACCAGAGGCTAGGTTAGGAGGCGAAGTTCAGGCATAGGAGATAAACCATTTGCTGCTGAGCTTGTTGGATGTACCTATTAACTGTAAAAGGGGGAATAATAACACCTACTTCCCAGAGTTCTTGTGCACTTAGCACAATGTTTGGCACATAGTAGGCACTTGAATACTTCCTTCCTTCCTACTTGTTATATCCCCAACAAGAATACAAGCTCCTTAAGGGTCATTTCTCAGGGATTATTTCCTTTTTCCTCCAATCCATCACCTCGCATATCGATAAACACTTGTCTTATAGTATTGTATTTCATTGTATTGATTGCATTATATTACACTGCATGGTATGCCTTTCCTCCAGATCAGTACTTCCTCTCTATCTCAGCCTATAGCACACTTATGGACTCTCTGAGCCCCATAAAATAAAAAATTGTGTGGTGTAACATGCAGTTCTCTTTAGACTTTTATAACTTTTGGTTGCTAAGGAATCAGCTTGTTCAGCCCTTTCATTTTTCAGGTGAGGAAACTGAGTTTAAGTGACTTATCTTGAGTCACACAGCTAGACAGTGTCAATGACAGAACTCGAACCCAGATCTTACTGAATCTGAGGTATATCAGTATGCCATATTGTCTCTCTTCTATAAGATTAAATTATATTCATTATATGCAGACATCTAAAATATATATGTATATATGCACATGTATATGCCTGTAAAATATAAGATCCTTGAAGGAATGAAAAAAATTTTGTTTTGTCTTTGTATCCAGACAATCTAGGACCTTGCACATTGTAGGTACTTAATAAATGCCTCATACACAAAAACAAACACAGATCTAGAGTTTTATCCTTCCTACAAACTTACTACTCTTTTAAAAGATAAAGAAAAGGGGCCAAGAATAGAGAATGGTAGAGAAAAACTGATTGATCAATGGTAGTAATGAAGAAGCAATTACAATAGAAGAGGGAAACTGGATTCCCACAATCTAGAGTAAACCTTGGTAGTGAAGTCAGGAAGGTTAAAACAAAAATACTAATAAAACAAAGATACTTACCCTTTAGAGCTCTAATTATGAGCCAGACCTGGGATGTTCCTTAATGACACTGGACTCCTGTTACGCTCCTGCCCTTAGTTCTTAGAATCTTAGAATCTTCCCAAGAGCTCTGCCCTTTCCATCACATTAACACCAAAGCTTTTCCTATGGAACACAACAGCCTAACACCAGCAAAAGGGTTTCTGCCATCCACTGACTTTCTCACACTAACCTTGGCTAGGCTGAGCTAGGGTGGACTGGGATAGAGATAAGAAAGGTTCCTTTGATATACCCTGTTTGGAAGATTGAGGTTGTGTCAGGGGTCAAGCCAGTCTCAGTAACTGAAAATCACATTTAAATACCCATCTATTCTCCTCTGTATAGTACCCGAATGAGAACTATGCCTCCATTCACACCCTACTCCAACCCTCTGGAATAATAGTCATGACCACATTTCTTTGAAATTAAAAACTAAAGCCCAGATAACTAACTGAACATCAGATTAAAGGGGAGATCCTATCTTTCCCCTTAAACTCTGGTCCTAAACATCTAAAATGGATAGAGGCAGACTAGAAATCATTGGGGCTTTTTGCACTTCTACCCCAGACCCTTCTACCCATCTGTTGAGATGGCATGGAGCCCACTCACATATTGTTTGGAGCCTATAAAGGTGCCAGGCTGCAATGTGTTTTGATGGGCATCCTGAAGAAGGTGGCAATCGCCATCCCTTTTGTAGTAAAGGCCATAGTCTATGCCAGGCCTGGCACTTCATGCCTCTGTACACTTATTCACACCTGTTGACACTCCGGTGCCAAAAAAGAATGTACTTGAGGCAAGAAGGATACCAGAAGCATTGTGGGGCTGGGGAGAGGGAAGAAGCAGGCATCAGAGTGTTCAGTCGCATTCAGGTTAGGGACAAACAGGGAATAGATAGTTTGAATTAGCCCATGAGCCAGACCCAAAATAACCCCTCAACCCCCCACCCCTTGCTTTCAGCTACTGTCTTCCCTCTGCAATTATATGGATATGGACACATACAGATGTAGATAATCTTTTTTGTACACTCAGTCAATTCTCAACTTTTTTGAAGATAGCATTTCTAGAAAATTTCATAAAAGTCAAGAATTTGAATGCTGGTACATTGAACCTATGGAAAATAGGAGATTGGGTTCCTGAACCTCTAAAAACTGTAATCTTTTGCTAGATATTGCTGAAAATACACTTGTCTGCCTACAGCCCTTTATAACAAAACACTAATTCAGATAATATATACTTTTCCTAACATCATAACCATGAAATAACCCATAAAACACAGTAAATAAAATAAAATTGATAACATGCAAAACATTTTTCTCACTAGCAATTCCCTAGAATTCTGTGACCTTTTATACTAATATCTCAATTTTTACAAAATACTGATTTTAGATAATACTATACTGCAGTAAACCTCTCTATCTTGGCTGCCCTTTGGAAACCGAGGGAGAGGTTGCTAAGATTTTAGTCACTGCTCTCAGAAGACACTGCAACTGGCAAGGTTTTCACATGACCTCCCACACCCCAGATACACAGGGAACTCTTTACAACAGTGGGGTGAACAAGACCAGTGAAGGACCTAGTAGAATACCAGCTGTTCCACAAACTTGCAGACATCATGCCTCTGATTGTTTTTCCTCTACAGTACATAGCCATGAATTTGCACAGTTGCCAACCCAAAAGTGAAAATGAGGCTACTAATAAAATCACAGGAATGCTTGAGTCAAAAGTTAAACACAAATGTTGAGGGTTGACTCTAATCATTTTTGTGTTTTCTCATCCTTTCAAATGTGAGCTTCTTAAGGTCTGAAATCTTGTTTGTGCCTTTCTTTGAATTTGCAGAATTTCATACAGTGCTTAGCATATAGTAGTCACTTAATAATTGATGATGATTAGGCTTATGATGAACCAAAGGCTGAATTCTGCATACTGAAATTAGTCTTTGACTGATTCCTCCTGAAAGATAGATATCCTACACTTTTGAAAATACTACACTAAATAAGAAGACCAAGATTCAAATCATACTTCTTCCCTTTACTAGCTATGTGAACTTGGACTTTAGACTTTCTTGTCCTCAGTCTCATTTGTAAAATGAGAGATGGACTAGATGAACTAGCTCTAATTCTATGATCTTTGTGATACTCAGCTACATGCAGAGGCAGAATGCCTTAAGCCACAGGTGAAGCCTATGTATCTCCTATTAGCTCTTCCCATTGAAACCTCATGATTCAATTCAAACTCGATGAAGGTTGACTAACTGCCTTCTCTGTAAAAAAGCACAAAGGGTGATACTGAAAGAAACAAAATGTCTAGATAAGACATTGTCCTGTGCCCTCATGGAATTTATGCACTAGAAAAGGGATAGGATGCAGACATTGATAAATCCAATAACGATCATCTAAAAGAGTATCAGAAAGGTACAACAAATGCTATCTAAAGCCAAGGAGTTGTAGGGAAGGGGTGGAAACACTGGTGGGATCAAAGAAGGATTCATGAAAGAGGTAACAATTAAAATAGAGCTTTGAAGGATGGGTAGAAATTCAATAAGCAGGGGGGCAGAGTCAAGATGGCGGAGTAGAAACAGCATTTCCAATGTGCTCTGCCCCACACAAATTTCAAACAATGTGAAAGGGAGCTCCGAACAATTTCTGGAGCCACAGCACCCACAGAATGGCACAGAGAAGCTAACCTCCTGCTGAGGACAGCCCAGCAGCCCTGCAGGGAGTGGCCAGCCCAGCCCTCTGAGAGCAGGCAGCACAGCACGCTGGGAACCTACAGCACAGCATGCAGAGCCAAGCCCAGGTCCGCGGTTTTAGCCCCAGGGTGGCCGGGCCTTCAGCCAGCTGGAGGGACCCCAGAACACCAGAAATTGTGGCGATTCCAGAACTATCAGCACAGATATGCCTAGGACAAAGTGAGAGGTTAGTGCCCTATGGACTTTGGGACCAGCATTTCGGGAACTCGTGGCTTCCTCCCCTGGGGGCGAAAAGCTGCTGAATAAACAGCAGCACAGAAGCCATTTTGCAGCCTCAGTAGTGGCTCTAGCTCCTGGTATGTGAACTGTAGGGAGATCTAGCAATCAGTCTGGGGGTTAATCGCTTTTGCTTTAAACTGCCTGGATCTGGATTGTGGTCTGGGGGGGAAGTTTGGGGTGGGTATCCAGCTTGCCAGAGTGGGTGGAGGCTTTACAGAGGCCACCCAACTGGAGGAAGTTGTGAAGACCCCACATTTGGGCAGAAGCTCCTCTGTCTGGTGGCAGAGTCCTACTGTGGCAACAAGCCCAAAAATCAAGTAATTAAGTGGCAACATGCCTAGGCAAATGAAACAAAATAAACAGAAAAGTTCAACATTGGACTCCTATTTTAGGGACAAAGAGGCTCAAAGCATGGAGGAGGACTGTGAGGTCAGAACTCCTGCACCAAAAGCCCCAAATGAACATACAAACTGGCTACAGGCCATAGAGGACCTTAAGAAGCAGATAAGAGAAGTGGGGGAAAATTGGGGAAGATAAATGAAAAAGATGCAAGAAAAGTATGAAATGACAGTCAACAGCCTGACTGAGGAAAATAACACCTTAAAAAACAGACTAACTCAAATGGCAAAAGAGGCTCAGAAAGGCAAAGAGGAGAAGAATGCCTTAAAAAGTCGAATTTGCCAGATGGAAAAAAATCTCAAAAGCTCACTGAGGAGATTCATTCCTTCAGAGTTAGACTGGAGCAAATGGAAGCTAGTGACTTTATGAGAAATCAAGATACTATTAAACAGATCTAAACAAATGAAAGAATAGAAGGCAATGTGAAATATCTCATGGGAAAAACCACTGACCTGGAAAATAGATCCAGGAGAGATAATTTAAAAATTATTGGACTACCTGAAAGCCATGATCAAAGAAAGGACCTAGAAATCATCCTTAAAGAAATTCTCAAGGAAAATTGCCCTGATGTTTTAGACCCAGAGGGCAAAATAGAGGTTGAAAGAATCCACAGATCACCTCCTGAAAAAGATCCCCAAAAGAAAACTCCCAGGAATATTATAGCCAGGTTCCAGAATCCCCAGATCAAGGAGAAAATACTACAAGCAGCCAGGAAGAAACAATTTCAATATTGTGGAAACACAATCAGAATAGCCCAGGACCTGGCAGCTTCTACACTGAGGGATCAAAGAGCATGGAATATGATATTCCAGAGGGCAAAAGAGCTGGTATTGAAGCCAAGGGTCACCTACCCAGCAAAACTGAGTATCTTGTTTCAGGGGAAAATATGGTCATTCAGTGGAATAGAGGACTTTCAAGCATTCTTGATGAAAAAACCAGAGTTGAATAGAAAATTTGACATTCAGATGCAAGAAGCAAGATATGCTTGAGAAGATAATCAAGGAAAAGAAATCAAAAGGAACTTATCAAAGTTGGACTATTTACATTCCTACATGGAAAAACAATAACTGTGTTTGATGAAACCTTTTTCATTTTGAAAATAATTGAAGAAGGGTACATGGCATATGTTCACAGGTATACATGGATAGAGGGCACTGGTTGAATTTGATGGGAAGGGATGATTCTTTTTTTCTTTTTTTTTTTTTTTTGGAGGGCAATTGGGGTTGGGTGACTTACCCGGGGTCATGCAGCTGGGTTTTTGTTTGTGTGTTGGGTGTCTGGGGCCGGATTCGAGCTCCGGTCCTTCTGGCTCCAGGGCCGGCGCTCTGCTCTCTGCAAGCCACCTAGCCGCCTGAAGGAAGGGATGATTCTTAAGGGGTGAAGTCAAGAGGTGAGAGAGGAAAGTGGCAAGAGGAGATGGAGAGAGACAGGGTAGGGTAAACTATCTCATGTAGAAGAGGCAAGGGGAAGTAGTTGCAGGGGAGGGGAAGAACAGGAAGGCAAAAAGGCAAAAGCATATTCTCATTGAAGTTGGCTCAAGGAGAGAATCACATACATACTAAATGGAATATCTTACCCTCACTCACTCTCCTGAGTAGGGGAAAGGGGGATGAGAGGGGGGATGATGGAGGGGAGGGCATTCTGGGGGGAGGGGAGGTTGGAAGTACCCACTATCAAAGAGGGACAGGATCAAAGTAGGGAATGGACCAGGTGGGAGGTGAGACGGGTGGGAGGGAAATATAAGCAGTCTTTTACAATATATCTACTATGGTAATGTTTTGCATAGCTATACATGTACAACAATACTGAATTGCTTATCTTCTCAGAGGGAGTGGGTGACAAGGGAGGAAGGGAATGAATCTGAAAATCGAAGTTTTAAAATTAAATGTTTCATAAGATGTCCAGGCATTGGGGCTCAGAGATTCACCTTGCCCTAATGGCAAAGTCGAAGGGGGTATAGGAGAAGATATGAGAGAGATCAGATTGGATGAGGGGATATCTAGTGGGACTGCTATTCTGGGGTGGTAGATAGGGAAAATGGGGGGAAAATGTAACTCATAATCTGGTGGAAATGAATGATGTAAACCAGAAGTTAATAAAGCATTTGTTTAATTAATTAAAAAAAAAGAAATTCAATAAGCAGATGGGAAGAGGACATTAAACACTTAAGGAATCTGAAAAATGTACATAGAATATAGACCAGTTTGACTAGAGCTTAGAGTGTATAATGGGGAGCTTAGAGTACAAGAGGTGGCTGGAAAGGTAGGATGGCACCTGATTGTGCAATGCCTTGAACACTAAGCTTAGGAGTTTGAATTCCTTAATTCAAAAGAGCCATTGAAAGATTTTCAGAAGAGCCAGTGCTGTGACCAGATCCAAAAGTGAGTGAATGTGATGGAGGGGTAAGTTAAGGATATAGAAGAACAAAGGAAGATGATATCTCAGAAGTCAAGGAAAGAGAAAACATCAAGAAGGAAACCTTTATCAATAGTGTCAGATATTACCAGAAGCTCTAATAAGATGGGAACTAAAAAAAAGTGCGATAGTGGATAGAACAGTGGTTCTGGAATGAGGAGGACTTGAACTCAAATCTGACCTCAGACACTTACTAGCTGTATGACCCTGAGCAAGTCACTTAACTTCAATTGCCTCTAAGAAAGAAAGAAAGAAAGAAAGGAGGAAAGGAGGAAAGGGAAAGAAAGAAAGAAAGAAAGAAAACAAAGAAGGGAAGAGAAAGAAAGAAAAAAGAAAAAGAAAACAAGGGAAAAGAAAGAAAGAAAGAAGGAAAGAAAGAAAAGAAGAAGGGAGGGAAAAAGAAAAAGGAAACAAGGGAAGAGAAAGAAAGAAAAGAAGAGAAAAAGAAAGGAAGGAAACAAAGAAGGGAAGAAGAAGAAGAAGAAGAAGAAGAAGAAGAAGAAGAAGAAGAAGAAGAAGAAGAAGAAGAAGAAGAAGCAGCAGCAGCAGCCCAGGTCAAAGAGAAAATATAGCAAACAGCCAGAAAGAAACATTTCAAATATCATGAGACCACAGTCAGGATAACACAAGATTCTGCAGCTTCTCCATCAAAGGAACAGAGGGTTTTTAATATGATATTTTGGAGAGCAAAGGAGCTAAAATTACAACCAAGAATCATCTACCTAGCAAAACAACATAATCCTTCAGGGTGAAAAAGTGGACATTCAGTGAAACAGAGAACTATCTAGCCTTCCTGATGAAAAGACCAGAGCTGAATAGAAAATTTAAGTTTCAAGTGTAACACTCAAGAAAAGCATTTTTAAAAAGGTAAACAGGAGGGAGAAACCATAAGAAATTGAATAAGATTAAACTGTTTACATTCCTACATGAGAAGATAATACTTGTAACTCCTAAGAATGTTGTTATTATTAGGGCAGTTAGAAGGAGTACTCATAGACAAAGGGCATGGATGTGAGTTGAATATGAGATGATATCTAAAAACATAAAATTGGGGGGTAAAAAGAGGGATGCATTTGGAAGAAGGTGAAAGGGAGAGGTAGAATGGAGTGAATTATCTCTCATAAAAGAGGCACTAAAGTGGAGGAGAAAATGGAGAAGGTGGGAGTGGGACATTTAAACCTAACTCATCAGAATTGGCTCAAAGAGTAAATAACATACACACACACACACACACACACACACACACACACACACAGTTGGGGATAGAAATCTCTATTATCCTATAGTAGAGTAGTAGGGGAAAGGAAGAGGGAAAGAGGTGGGGATGATAGAAGGGAGAACAGATTGAGGGAGGTGGTAGTCAGAAACAAAACACTTTGGAGGATGGACAGGGTGAAAGGAAGAGAGAAAATAGAATGAGGGGGAAATAGGGTGAAGGGGATAATACAGTAATCATAACTGTGGAAATATTTTTACAGTAAGTTTCTGTGATAAAGACTTCATTTCTCAAATAGAGAACAGAGTCAAATTTATAAAAATAAGACCCATTCCCCAATTGACAAATGGTCAAAGGATATGAACAGCTGTTTTCAGATGAAATGATCAAAGTTATCTATATTCATATGAAAAGATACTCTGTCACCATTGATTAGAGAAATGAAAATTAAAACATTTATGAGGTACCACCTCACACCTATCAGAATGTTTAATATGACAGAAAAAGAAAATGACAACTGTTAAAGGGGAGATGTGGGTAGATTGAGGCATTAATGTTCTGTTGATGGAGTTGTAAACTGATTTAACCATTCAGGAGAGCAATTTGGAACAATGCCCAAAGGGCTATCAATCTGTGTATGTCCTTTAATCTGGCAGTAACACTACAAGGTCTATATGCCAAATATTTTTTAAAAGGAAAAGAACATATATGTAGAAGATACTTATAGACCTTCTTTTTATGGTGGCAAAGAACTGGAAATTGAGGAGATGCCTATCAATTGGGGAATGGTGGAACAAGTTTGATTGTGATGGAATACTGTATGATATTATTAGCAGGCAGCTTTCAGAAAAACCTAGAAAGACCTACGGACCAGATTCAAAGTGAAATGAGCAGAACCAGAACATTGTACACAGTAAGAGCAACATTGTGCAATGATTAATTGTAAATGATAATTATTCTCAGTAATACAATGATCCAAAAAAATCCTTAAGGACTTACAATGAAAAATGCAATCCATCTCCAATGGAGTCTGAATGCAAATGGAAGCATACTTTTTAAAACTTTTATTTTTCTTTGGGTTTTTTTTGTCTGTGTTTTCTTTCACAACATAACTAATATGGAAATATGTTTTGCATGATTATACATGTATAATCTGTATCAAATTGTTTGCCTTCTCAACAAGGGGGGAGAAGAAGAAGGGAAGGAGAGAATTTGAAATTCAAAATTTTAAAAAAACAAATGTTAATTGTTTTTACATGTAATCAGGAAAAATAAAACATTAAATAAAGAGAAAATAAAATGAGGATAATAACAGCATCTTGTTTTAAGAAGCAAATAAAATTCTATTTATATACACATATATTTTAGCATCACATAAATGCTAGGTGATATTATTATTTGTTGTTGTTTAGCCATTTCCAGTCATGTTCAACTCTTCATGACCCCATTTGGGGTTTTCTTGGCAAAGATACTGGAGTGGTTTGCCATTTCCTTCTCCATCTCATTTTATAGATGAGACAAACAGGACTAAATGACTTGCCCAAGGTCACACAGCTAGTAAATATCTGATGCCCAATTTGAATTCAGAGATTTGAGTCTTCCTGATTTTAAGCCTAGTGTGCTGTTCACTTTGCCACCTATCTTCCCCATAACTGCATATGTCCCTTAAAATCTCTGTAGAATGAAAGTATTGGACTCTGTTTCCTCATCTGTAAAATGAGTAGAATGAACTACATGATCTCTAAAGATCCTTTCTAGCTCAAAATCCTTTGATTTCAGCAAAATAGGAGCTTAAGGCATCCACACCAAGAATGGTGGTGTATCTGGGAGCTTGAAAAAAGAAAAGATTTAGAAGCTTTGTGAAGAATAAGATAGACAATGAGTAAACAAGAGTAGAAAAGGATTACTGAATGTAAGTAGTAAAGGCCCAGCTAAAGTTATGCCTCATAAACTCATAAAGGATGAAATCAACTCAATTTCATGACTTTCTCCAGCAAAGCTCAGGGGATCATTGAACCATAGATAATTCTAAGGTTGTGGCTAGTAAATCATTGAAGTGACAGAGAATGGGGTCAAGGCCAGATATGGAAGCAAGTGAAGCCAGAGTCAGAGAGAGATTGGGAGAATAAGGACTCAATGGAACAGAGGTCACAATGAGAGTGACAAGTGGATTTAGGAAGTGGAGGGCATAAAGAAGAGAACCAGTCTTCTGGGGAAAACGCAATTGCAATGATAATGAATCTCCCAAAGGGGCCCTGGATGCTTAGGATATCTAATAACTTCTGGCCTCAAAAGAAACTCTGAAAGGGAATATTAGTGCTGTAGACTTAGATCACAAACTTCAAGAGGAGTAAAAGGCATAAGAATCATGGAGTATGGGGCATATTGTCCAAAGCACAAAGGCAGCCTCCCTGTCCCACAGACGTTCCAGAGAGATGTTAACCCACCAAAAGGTGGCTAAAATTGATCTCAAAGGGAGAAGTCAGGCCCTGGCCCTGAAAAGGACAATGAGGCTAAGAGAAACATCTGGACACAGGCTGGCCTTTTAAGTAAGCCAAGGGGAATGAAAGTCTGTGCCTTCTCAGTGTGTAATATGCCCTTCCTTTTATAGGGCAGCTCAGCCAAAAGGAGATCCAGGAACATAAGCTATGCTCTTTGCCCATGGCATTACGATGTCGACAGTCAACCAACACTATGCCACCATGATCCAGGATTGATAAATCGCATGTATGTCAGCAAAGTCCAGGCATGCAGCCAGGCCTAAAATAAATAAACAAAGGTCTACTGCCCCTCATTCCTTCTAATTGACACTTAGGAAACTTTCTTCCCTGACTTCTGCCCACATCTAATCAGTCCCTTTGTGCTCTGATTTCTTCTGGATGGGTTCAGACTGACCTCACCAGTCTAGGCTTCCCAGTCTCTTGGATTGAACACCAAACCGCCTCAATCCAAGGGAACTAGTTTCCATGGCTCAGGGAAACAGCTGTTCTCCCTTCTAAGGGCCTGGCCCATGCTCCTGGTGAGTAATACATAGGACTTATTTCCTGGCCTTCATCCAAGGACTTCAGAACACTTGACATCACTCATTCAGGAGGAGGAAGAAGAAAAAGGTTGTCCGTGTTTTAGAAATAATAATAGTAACTCACATCTATAAACAGGAAATGTATAAGTGGGAAAACTATGCCAAGTAAGTAAAATAACTTTGTGACCCATTCATCCTGCTCCTATCTTCAAGGCCTCTCCTGATCCCAACTAACCAAGTTCTTTCCCATTATATCGTTGAAATAGAAGTATTCTAAAGAACTGCTATTGACTGCTAGATAGAAAGAACAATGAACCTAGAATCAGGAAGACTCATCTTCCTGAGTTCAAATGTGGCCTCAAACACTTACTGTGTGACCCTGGGCAAGTCCCTTAACCCTGTTTGCTTCAGTTTCCTCATCTGTAAAATGAGCTAGAGAAGTAAATGGCAAACCACTCCAGTATCTCTGCCAAGAAAAACCCAAATAAAGAATTGGACACAACTGAAAAACAACTGAACAAATAAACTGTTGATGAAGCTGTGAATTGGTGTTACATTTTGGAAATCAATTGGAAATAAAACTAAGAACATGACTAACTAAAATCTCTATATTCTTTCACCTAAAGATTCAGTGCTAGATATGTTTCACTCAAGAAAGTCGGAGAGATTACAAAGTCCCCAAATGCAACAAAATACTTAAGGCAACACATTTTGAAGTAGCAAAAGACTAGAAACAAATTAGATGCCTATACATGAGGTAGGTCCTGGTTAATACAATTAATAAGTTCCTTGAAATGGTCATGTCTATTTGAATTCACACTATCCAAAGTTATAGTTTTTTTTAATATGATAATTGGTCCTACCTAATGGAACTATGCAATGTGAATTGAAATAATCTGATTACTTCAGGGGATTCATTATTTATACTAACTGGGACCTAGTTAGTGGGAAATAAGACTAGAAAGGTCTTTGAATGCCAGGATAGGTTGTTCAGTAGGTAGTGGAGTATAACTGAATTTTTTTGCAGGAAAGTGATATGCCAGAACTATGGATTAGAAAAATAGATCTGACAGTGGTTATTTAGTATGGAAAAAGGGAGCTAAAGGTAGGAAGTCCTGTTACCATTTGATTTCAATAATCCAGGTAAAGGAGAATAGAAGCCTATACAAGGGGTAGGCTCAATGAGGAAACAACAAAATTTGTGCCACAGCCCAGGACTCCATCAACAGGTAGGCCAATGATGGGATGTTTAAAGGCATATAATGTATACAGTAAGTGCTTGGAGATTGATCCTCACCAAAACAAAACTACTACTACAACATAATAGATGAAACAGACAATAACAATAGCTGACTTTCATACAGTACCTTACACTTGACAAAATAATTACCTGGTGAAGTAGGCAGTGAAACATCATTAGTCCCCCTTTTACAGGTGGGGAAATTGAGGCTCAAAGTAGGTCAAATGACATGCCAATAGAAGAGACTGGTAAGTAGGAATGCCTTGGGTAACAGAAATGTTTACAAGACTCTTTTAAAGATCAAACCCTAATCCATTCCCTAAACCACCAGTATGGACTTGGACACAGTCTTTTCCCTGGAAACCACATTTTTGAGTGATCACATGTTGTGGTAGAAAAAAGTAACACTTAGGAGAATTGGCTTCTATTTCTAACTCTCACAATAACCAACTGTTTGCTTGTCAAGTCACTATTCCTATCTAGACTTTAGTGTCCTCGCCTATAAAATGAGCAGATTGAACCAGGAGCCCTCTGAACCCTCTTCCTGCTCTGACAACCCATGTTCCTTTTGATTAGACATAGTTCTCTTATTAGGGCAGCTGGGGATAGAGCACCAGGCCTGGAATCAGGAGGATCTGAGTTCAAATCCAGCCTCTGGCATTTACTAGGTATATGACCCTGGGCAAGCCACTTAACCCTGTTTGTCTCAGTTTCCTCATCTGTAAAATAAGCTGGGGAAAGAAATGGCAGACCACTCCACTGTCTCTGCCAAGAAGACCCCAAATGGAGTCACTAAGAGTTGGACACAAATGAAATGACTCAACAAAATTTCCCCTGTTGGATAATAAAACCCTTGGAGGGGAGAGATGTTCTTTACACCCTACTTTTTCTACACTGAGGGTATTCAACAGAACACTGTTGGTGTATGATCAAGTTTCAATAAAGAATCACACTCACCCAGGCTTCCTAAAGCTCTGCCAGAATATATTGATTATCCTTCTGCCTTTTCTAAATCCCCAGTCAAATCCCTAAGCAGTTCCAGAGATGAATTAGAATGAGCAGAAGACTCCATTGTTTGTAGACACAATGAGAAACCTGGGGCTTGAGATGGAGCAGATGGGGAACTCAGTTCTGGAGCCTCAACATCTGAGTCCATTCATGAGTCAATAGGAAACTACGATAGATCAGAGAACTAGGCTTGGAACTGGATAGAGCAATGGGTTTGGAATCAGGAGTTCAAATCCAGCTTCAGACACTTACTAGCTGTGTGACCCTGGGTAAGTTTCTTAACCCCATTTGCCTCAGTTTCCTTTTCTGTAAAATGAGCTGGAGAAGGAAATGGCAAATGACTCCAGTATATCTGCCATGAAAACCACAAATGGGGTCACAAAGAGTCAGTCATGATTGAAATGACTCAACAACAAAATGAAACCACTTAAGATCCTTCTCCTGCATTTCCTCTCATCTTGTTTTCCTCTCTTCTCCCATCTCTTCTCTTTTAGGATGGAGGTGGGTATCAGGGTCAGGGTTGGTCTCTGAGAGGGCTATTGGCTGCAGGTATCAGGCAGAGTTAGTCTGAAGTAAGGGGAAAGAAAACCAAGACAATTCAATTCATTTATTTATTTTTTCTTTTCCTGGCTTAAGTCCTGGCACATGTTAACAGGAAGGTGTTGAGGGCAGAGGCAAGGTCAAGAAGAGATCCTCCCCAGATGAATCCTATTGCTTTTTTGACAGGGTTTCTAGACTCATAGATCAAAACAACGCTGTAGATGTAGCTTACCTATATATCAGAAGTCTTTTCTCTCCTTATTGGATGTCATTAAGCAAAAACTGCATAACAAATAATAAATAAGCAAACATTTGCTAATTGTCTACTAGTGCAAGGAGCTATGCTAAATGCTAAATTTAGAAAGAAAAAAGTGAAATTATCCTTGCCCTCAATGTGTTGACATGGTAATGAAAGAGACAACATGCCATCATATAGGCATATACAAAACAGATGGGAGGGGGCACCAACAGTTGGGAAACAAAGCCTTTATGAAAAAGTTAGTGCTTGAGTACTTAGGGGAGCAGAAGGGCAGCTAGATGGTACAGTGGATAGAGTGTTGCACCTAGAATCAGAAAGACTCATTTTCCTGAGTTCAAATCTGGTCTCAGATACTAACTGTGTGACCCTGGACAAGTCACTTAACCATGTTTGCCTTAGTTTCTCAGCTATAAAATGAGCTGGAGAAGGAAATGGAAAAAAAAAACTTTCCAATATCTTTGCCAAGAAAAGTCCCAAATTAGGTCATGAAGAATCAGAAATGATTGAACAACAACATATGGGAGCCTAGGACCTAGATCTAGAACTAGAAAGGGTTTTAGAGGCCTCACTTTAAAAGACCCTCACTTTAAAAATTAAGAAACCAAGGCACCAAATATATAAGTGGCTTACCAATGGTCACAAAGCTAATAAGTATCAAAGGCAGGATTTGAACCCAGACTCTCCTGACTTCTGGTCTAATGCCTTGTCCACTATGCTAACACTTCATCTCCGGGTATTCAGTAACTTAAATTGTTCCTTGTTCAGGTACTTAGACTGGATAGTTGTTGAGGTCTCTTTCAATTTTGAGAGTCTATGATTCAAAGATGCTGTGAAATGTTGTTGAGCTGAGGGTACTTTGTGATGCCTGCTCTTATATCTATTCCTGAGATAGAGAAGAGAATAGTTATCACTGTATCTGCTATTATTCAGCTGCCATTTTGTTTGGACCAATCATTTCATCCTGCTCTCTCACATTCAATCTCTCCCAGTCAAGATTGGTTCCTTAACCTCTACCTACAAATGTATTCAGGTCTCCCCCATCCTAAAAAGCCTTACTTGATTCTCAGATTGTTGTATTGGCTCTCTTTCCTCCCCTTCACTGCCCTCTGTCTGTAAAGAGTACGTTTGCTGCTTCTACTTATTCCCCATCAATTTACTCTTGAACTCACTAATCTTCCTTCTATCTTCACTAATCTGCTGAAACTACTTTCTCTAAGAGGTTACTAATGACCTCATTGTCTTTTTCTTACACTTCACGAACAATCCGCAGCATGAAGACTATTGACCATCAGTCCTTTTGGTAACTCCTCTGTGACATTGAATTCTGTTGGTTCTTCTCTATCTGTGATTATTTCTTTTGTCTTCTCTTATTTATAGAGTCATAGATCATGGAAACTAGAACATTATAAAGTCACCTAGTCCAAAGGTGTCAAATACATGACCTACAGTCTGCTTGGGGCCCATAATCCTCCTATGTGTGGTAGGAACCAGATTAAATTGTAATTGGGAAACATCTAAAAAAATAAATAAAAAATATAATAGAGCATAGATAACATTCATATGTGGTTTTCTAAGATCTTTATGTTTGATTTAGTGGCCCCATTTTCTGAGATTAACACCACTGGTCTAGTTTGAACCCTTCATTTTATAAATGAAGAAACTACAATTCAGAGAAGAAGAATTTTCCTAAATTTACACATCAGAATCAGAATTTAAATCTAAATTTATTGAATCAAGATCAATGTTCTCTATAGTATGTTTCCTCTGCTTCTTAAAAGCAAACATTTCCTGCAACTCTATTCTTGGCTGTCTTTTTTCTTTTAAATTCCTTGGGCAATCTTGCTCTCCACTCCAATTGACTAAGTATTTATTAAGTACCTACTATGTTCCAGGCACTAGGGATACAATTAATAAAAAGAAAGACAGTCCCTGACCTGAAGGGACTTAAAATCTAATGGAGGTGGGGGAGAAGACACAGAAGGAGCAAAGAAAGCGGGGAAGGGAGGGAATTAGTGAAGAAAGGAGGAACACTGAGAACCAGGGCATCTTGTTCCATGGAGTTGAAACCAGGAAGAGTACTACATGCAGAGTAGAGTGAGTGCAAAACTCTAGTTTCTGGGATCTATAAAGAAGGGTTTGGGAGGAGTTTGGGCCTCTACCCTCTCGTCCAGTTTCTTCTCCTATACTCCAGTCCTACATTTCCAACTGCCAAAATGACTTATCTACCAGAATTTCCTCCTGTTCTAACAAACACAGTATGTCTTACAATGTACCCATCATTTTCTTCCCATACCATGCCTTTCTTTCTAACTTCCACATTTCTGCTGATAGCACCATTACTCTCCTAGAAAAACCTTGGGGTCATCCATAACTTTGCCTCTTTCTCTCTAGCCCTCTCCCATCTTCATGTCCAGTCATCTGCCAGGTCACATACAGCTGTGCCAAAAAGTCTTAGCGCAGTTTTAAGTTTTCTAACAAAATTCTACTGAGATTTTTAGAACACCCTGTATATTTGACCTCCACAGTAATCCCTTTCATTTGCATTCTCCTTTCCTTTTTCACTGTAATCACCCTAGTTTCAGCTCTGATTACCTAAATTATTATTATTTATGTTATATTTATGTACTATTTTCTTTAATTGATTATTAATTATTAAAATACTCCTAACTAATTTGTGAAATCCAGCCTTCACAGCACTTTCAGAGACCTCCTCCTAATGCACAGAACTAATGGTATGACTCTCCTGCTCAAAAATCTTCCATGGCTCCCTATTATCAACCAAATAAAATATAAGGTTTACACCCTGGCAATAAGGATCTTCCACCACTTAATTCCAACTTATTGAAGAGTCAGTGTGGTTCAGTAGCAAAAGACATTGGCTTTGGAATCAGAGAACTTGGTTTTGAATCCTGCTTCTGATACTTACTATTTGTAGGACACTTAAACTCCCCAGGCCTTCAGTTTCCTTATCTTTTATAAAATGATGGAGTTGTAAGTCCCTTCCAAGATCTGATCTAGATCTATGATCCTGCTTTTCCAGTCTGATGGCATAGTAATCCTTCCCATGTGTTCCTTTGTCCTAACAAAACTCTTCTAATGTATTTCCCCATATTACTGTGTATTCCAGTTTTCTGTTAACATATCTTATTCCTGCACCAAGCTGTGTGCTCTGTGTAAGCAGGGACTCTGTCTTAGCTCAACTTCATATCTCTCCTAGTGCATGGCACAGTGCTCTGCTCACTGGGCATTTAATGAACATTTGTGGAACTGAATTGCATTCAGCAAAAAATGGTCGGATAAATAACTCAAGTTTCATTTACAGTTAAAAACATGAATGTATGCAAGGGAGGGGTGGGAGACGGGGGAAGCCAGAACCACCACAGCTGCTATGGCTGTGAAAATTCAACCTCAAGCAGCCTAAACATTCATTTGACAATGTACACTGCTGATTACTTAATTATGTCTAAAATATAAGTCAGACACACTACAAACCCCAGGGAGTAAATTACCCAGATCCAGGAAGCCACATCCATGCACTCAGTCTAGTTTCCCATTTCTAAATTATCTTTTTTCCCCCTTTTTAACCAGTGAATTTTGAAAAAAAAATAATAACAACATTCCTCCTCTGCAAAGCGTGCGTGCAGATGCTACAAACAAGTGAACATTTTCTAAGTGACATCAGCTTTGCCGGAGAGCCACCATCTTCAGTCCAACACTGGGGGCTCTTATCAACAGGCTATTATCTTTATGGATATTTGAACGAGAGCATCTACATATGCTTGATCTCAGTATGAACCTCCTTGTGACCTGATTTTGTTACCATGGTCACCAATTAGACACGTCATGTTGGTTGCAAAACAACAGTTGAAGCATCTCTATTAAGTTGGGGGTTGTTTGGGGGTTTTTTAAAGGTGTCATATTTTATGAACATACTTTGCAGACTTTCTTTCCCATGGGGTCACTCCAGCTCTCCTCCTCATATACTTCTGGTACCATTTCTAGGAAGGCTGGACCTTATTAAATTTACCACATCTTAGGAACTAGACTTGAAAAGGGCCATGGGATATGGGGAAACTGAGGCCTAGAGAGGGAATAGGACAAAACTAATTAATGTTTCTGATAAAAAAAATGTCCATGAGGAGAGGACCAGAGGGAGAGAGAGGAAAAGGTCGCTGGGTTTTGGTACCAGGAAACACAAGTTTCAGTGCTGCTTTCATTGTAAAATCATTTTGTGATTTGAAGAAAAATCATTTAAGCTTTATCACTTAATCTTAGGAAGGCAGTGTGATAGATTACTGGGCTTGGTCACATATGAACTGAGGTCTTTCTCTCTCCAGGTCCAGCACATCATCTAAGAAAGACACTAGAGTTCTAAGCCCTGAAAGCATGACTTCGGTCTCTCTGGCAGCAGATCATTGTTGCTTGCTATGTATAGAGGGTGAACAGTAGAATGTAAGCTTCTCAACAGTGGAAATATTTTTGTTATGTTCCTTAGCCACTGTAAGCATATAAAAATATTTGTAGAACTGAACAGAGATTTCAAGGATCATGTTGTATCCAAGGGATGATCCCTTTGTGGAGTCAAGGGGAAGGATCTTCAAAACCCTGGGTAGGGTTTGAAACTAAATTCTGTGCTATTTAAAGTAGTCAGGAAAAGATGCAGCATGATGCCTCCATAGTAGAAAGAGCAGTGGTTTAAGAGCCACAGGACTTGAATTCAAATCCCGTCCCTGAAATTACCATCTGGGAGAGTAATTTCATTGCCTTCTGGAATTAGTTTCCTCATCTATGAAAGGTGGCATAGCTTATATGACCTCTGAAGTTCCTTCATGAGTTTGAATCCAGCCTTAGACACATAACTAGCTGTGTGACCCTGGGCAAGTCACTTAACCCTATTTGCCTCAATTTTCTCATCTGTAAAATGAGCTGGAGAAGGAAATGGCAAACCACCCTTGTATGTCTGGAAAAGAAAACCCCTAATGGGGTCACCAAGAGCCAGACACAATGTAGTGACTAAATGACAACACAAGTACCTTCTAGATATATTATCTAAATCAGAATAATATGATATTTTCAGCCAATTATATTTATAGGAATGATCACAGATACAGAGCTGGAAAGAACCTCAGAGACCACCCAAGGAATCTCCCTCATTTTTATCAAGAAGAAAATTGAAGCCCAGGAAATTATAATGACTTGCCCAGGGTCACTGAGGCAGTAAGCTTCATATAAGATTTTTTTTTACATTTTTGTTTTATTCTGAACTTAAGAAATAAAAAATATTTCCATAACATGTAAGATTTGGACCCTGGGCTCCTGAGGCCCTGAATTTTCCACAGTGCCACAAGGTATCTCCATCACCATCAGGATAGTTGGCACATAGTCAGACCTTTAAGGTTCACAAAATACCATATATACACACATATGTATGTATGTGTGTAGATACACATATATAAGCACATATACATACATTATCATATGTATAGTGTGTATTTAATATACAATTTCAAATACAGTGGGGTAAGTAGTATAGCTATCATGATCCCATTTTGCAGATTAGCAAATAGAGATGCAAAGGGATCAATCTAGTTACTAAGTGGTTCAGTGGATAGAACACCATTGAGCCTAGAGTCAGGAAGACTTGAGTTCAAATATAGCCTCAGATATTTCCTAGTTGTTTGACCCCAGACAAGCCATTTTAACCTCTGTTTGCCTCAACTTCCTCAACTGTAAAAGGGGGATAATTACATCAAATACCTCCCAAAGTTGTGGGAATCAAATGAAATCATCATTGTAAAGTGTCTGGCACACAGTAGGCTCTATGTCAATGCTAGCTGTCATTATACCATTATTGTTACCTGCTGGAAGGACCAGAGCAGGAATCTGATGCAGATCTGGTTTCCTTCCTCCTAAAGCTAGAAATCTGTAATTTATACCAGCTAAAAAGCACTTGCATGCTTCTGCATTGGCTGGAAGTAAAAAGCATTGTGGTTGTCTATGGGTATGTTTTAAGGAAATCTGGTGGACATCTGACCTTATGAAACAGATTAATAGCAGAAATCCTTTATCGTGGCACAGAAGCCAGCCCCAGGCCTGCTGATGCTCTCTGCAGCAACCACTTCTTAAGTAGCTATTAATGAGCTAAAGCAGCTGCTAATGAGCTAATGAGCTGCCCATTAACCGTTCCTTAAGTAGTGGCTGAGGGCAGCTCTGCTAGCCCAGCTGTAGCTTTGGAAAGCCAAGTTGAGAAAGGGTCTTGGCAAATCCAGTCTATAAGCCCGATGTCCCCGCTAGAGACTTTCAGACGTGGCCACCGTAGGATGATGTAAAGACCACTAGGCTGGGAGTCAAGAAAACCTGGGCTCAAATCTATACCACCCCACCCCCCTTTACATTCACTACTGGTGGTGTAACTCTGGGTCAGTAACTTCACCTTTCTGGGTCCCAGCTGATGACAACAGCACTCATCTGGCAGGGTTCTCAGGAGGATCTAAGGATATCAGGCAGCTAGGCATCACAGGGGTTAGAGCTGGATTTGAAAGTTGGGAAGTTATTGCTGTACAGTCATTCAGTCCCATCACAGTCTCTGTTACCCCTGGACCATACTTTCCATGGACTTATACTATCCATTTGACCCTATACAGCTCACTTTGCAACTCAGTGCCCCCAGGAAACTTTCTAAGCCTACAAGTAATAGAGGAGAAACCATTATGTATCAGTGTCTGTAGTTTCCAAGCTGGCAATTCTTTGTAATGATGAAATCACAGGTCCAGACCCATCTCCCTTAAAGTTGTGTGACACAGAGAAGAATGCCATATAAGTTCATTTGTTGCTGTTCAGTCATTTTTCAATTATGTCTGACTCTTTGTGACTCCAATTGTGATTTTTTTTTAGCAGACTCTAGAGTGGTGTGTCATGTCCTTCTCCAGTTCATTTTACAGATGAGGGAACTGAGACAGAGATTGTTTAACAGAAGGAGCCCTTGAGCAGGGTCTTAAATTAGCATTTATCAAAGTATCCCCCAAAGGTGTGGTAGGCTTCCCTTGAAACTTATAAAGATGATGGATATTCTCCCCATTTTAGTCTTGAAAGGTTGACTGAGATGCCTACCTGCAGTACATAGCACAGGAACTGCCCTACTTAATAGTAGGTACTGAATAAATGCTTGTTGACTTGACTTGTTGTAAGGGAGCATTTCAAACTGCATGAAGTACAAGAGAAGGAATAAGCCTCTACATTAATATTATTCTATTAGGATGAAACCCAGAAACAATCTTCTAACACAAGTTGTATAAAACAGGCCTGCTCAGGGGCAGAGTCAAGATGGCAGAGTGGAAACAGGACCACTGCACAGTTCCAGCTTCCACCTTCCCCAATTCATGTAAAAGAGGACTCTGAACAAACTTTGGAGCTACAGAACAGACAAAATGACACAGAGAGGCTAACTTCCTGCTGAGGACAGCCTGGCAGCCCGGCAGGAATTAGCCAGCACAGCGCTCTGGGAGCTGAGTCCTGGCACACCTAAGCTAGAGATTTTAGCCCCAGGGTGGGCCTGACCAGCCACCAGCTGGAGGGACTTCAGATCACCAGCAGCTGTGGCCATTTCCAGAATTATCAACACATAGACACTAAGGACAAAGTGAGAGGTCAGTGCAGTGTGGACTTTGGGATCCAGTAGTTGAGAGTGCATTGGCTTTTGCCCCTGGGGTGAGAAGCAGCTAAGATGCCATCACACAGCCATCCCCACATGGCAGCTTCAGCTCCTGGCCTGCAGACTATAGGGGGACCAAGCAACCAGTCTGAAGAGTAATCATTCTTGCTTTAACCTGCTTGGATCTGGATTGTATTCTAGGGTAGAGGTCCTGGGATGTGTGACCAGCTTGCCAGAGCATGTGGAGGCTTCAGAGAGGGCACCCAACTAATACCTCCAGCAGCTGAGAAAACCCCAGCATTTGGAACAGAAGCTCCCCTGTATGATGGCAGAATCGTACTCAAAAAGCCCAAAAGTCAAGTAACTGAGAGGCAACATGACCAGGCAAAGGAAGCAAAACAAACAGAAGAATCCAATATTAGACTCCTATTTTGGGGACAAAAAGGATCAAAGCATGGAATAGGAGGAAGACAGTGAAGTCAGAACTCCTGCACCAAAAGGTTATAATGAAAATAAAAGCTAATTACAGGCCATAGAGGACCTTAAGAAGCACATAAGAGAAGTGAAGGAAAAATTGGGAAGAGAAATGAGAACAACACAAAAAAATTATGAAATGAGAGTCAATAACCTAACTGAGGAAAATAACACCTTAAAAATAGACTAACTCAAATGGCAAAAGAGGCTCAAAAAGGCAATGAGGAGAAGAATGCCTTAAAAAGCCAAATTTGCCAGATGGAAAAAGAATTATCAAAAGCTCACTGAGGAGAATCATTCCTTCAGAATTTGATTGGAGCAAGTGGAAGCTAGTGACTTTATGAGAAATCAATATGCTATTAAACAGGTCCAAACAAATGAAAGAATAGAAGCCAATGTGAAATATCTCATGGGAAAAACCACTGACCTGGAAAATAGATCCAGGAGAGATAATTTTAAAATTATTGGACTACCTGAAAGCCATGATCAAAGAAAGAACCTTGAAATCATCCTCCAAGAAATTCTCAAGGAAAACTGCCCTGATGTTTTAGAACCAGAGGGCAAAGTGGAGGTTGAAAGAATCCATTGATCAACTCCTGAAAAAGATCCCAAAAAAGAAAACTCCTAGGAATATTATAGCCAGGTTCCAAAATTCCCAGATCAAGGAGATAATATTACAAGCAGCCAGGAAGAAACAATTTGAATATCGTGGAAACACAATCAGGATAACACAGGATCTGGCAGCTTCTAGACTGAGGGATCAAAGGGCCTGGAATATGATATTCCAGAGGTCAAAGAAGTTGGGATTAAAACCAAGAATCACCTACCCAGCAAAATTGAATATCATGTTTCAGGGGAAAATATGGTCATTCAGTGGAATAGAGGACTTTCAAGCATTCTTGATGAAAAAACCAGAGTTGAATAGAAAATTTAATATTCAGAAACAAGAAGCAAGAGAAGCATGAGAAGGTAAACAGGGTAAGGAAATCATAAGGAACTTATCAACATTGAACTATTTACATTCCTAAATGGAAAAAAAGATAATTGTAACTGATGAAACTTTTCTCAGTATGAAAATAGTTGAAAGGGAATATATATAGTCTATATCAGAGGGTATATGGCATATGAATACATATGTGAATGTGTGTGTGTATATATATATATATATATATATATATATATATATATACATATATATATGTTTACAGGTATACATAGATAGAGGGCACAGGACCAATTTAATAGGAAAGGATGATATTTAAAAGATGAAATTAAGAGGTGAGAGAGGAATATAATGAGAGGAGATGGGGAGAGACAGAATGGGGTAAACTATCTCATATAGAAGAGGCAAAGGAAAATGGTTACAATGGAGTGGAAGAACAGGAAGGCAAAAGAGAATGGGTCAACCTTATTCTCTTTGAATTTGCCTCAGGGAGGGAATGACATACACACTAAATAGGGTATCCCACCCTACAGGAGAGTAGGGAGGAAGGGGATGAGAGGGGGAATGATGGAAGGGAGGGCAGGCTTGGGGCAGCAGGAAGTTGGAAGCACCCACTTTTGAAAAGGGACAGGATCAAAGTAGAAAAATAGAACAAGTGGGAGGTGGGATAGGAGGGGGGAAAATATAATCAGTCTTTTACAATATATCTACTAGGGTAATGTTTTGCATTAGCTACACATGTACAACCCATATTAAATTGCTTATCTTCCCAGTAAGGGTGGGTGACAAGGGAGGAAGGGAATAAATCTGGAATTCAAAGTTTTAAAACCAAATGTTTAATATATATATATATGTATATATTATTATTATTATTAATACTATTTTACATGTAATTGGGAAATAAGATATATAGGCACTGGGGCATAGAGATCCACTGTGCCCTACTGGAAAAGTTGAAGGGGCTATGGAGGAAGATATGGGAGAGAGCAGATTGGAGGAGGGGATATCCTGTGGACCGCTATTTTGGGGCAGTGGGTAGGGGAAAAACAGGGAGAAAATTTGTAACTCAAAACCTGGCGGAAATGAATGATGTAAACCAGAAGTTAATAAAGCATTTAAGAAAAAACAGGCCTGCTCTTTAGGACCACCAAAAGAATCTAAAAATAAGCCAAGAAAGACATAGTAAAAAGAAGCCTGGATTTAATTCAAGCTCCAGCTCTGACACCAGTTTTATGAACTTAAACAAGTCAGTCGGGAATTATGTGATGAAATAGATAGAGCACTGGACCTGGAATCATAAAGAACTGAGTTCAAATCTAGGCTCAGACACTTACCAGCTATGTGACCTTGGGGTAAATCACTAAACCTCTGGCAATCCCAGTTTCCCCATCTATAAAATGGGGATGATAATAGCACCTCCCTTCCAGGGCTCTTACAAGGATCAAAGTAGAAATTATTTGTAAAAAAAAAAAACCTAAAAGCACCATATAAATTCTAGTTATTGTTTTTATTATTATAATTCATAACTTCCAGGAGCCTCAACTTGTTCACCTATAAAGCAGCCACAATAAGAACCTGCCTCATAGGGTTATTATGAGAGCCAAGAAAGACTGTGTATATCTTCAAGCCCAACATACATGTGAATGATTATATATGTGTTGTTCTGGCTTTGTTTTATTTTTGGCAGAAGATACAGGGATAGGGCAAAAGGATCTAGACCAGTGATTTGAATCAGTCAATCAATCAAGTATTTATTAAGCTTTAATGACTTGCCAGGCACTGTGCTGGAAAACAAGTACAAGAGTAAGAGGTCCTGCACTGATCCAATAAACATTTTCTTCTATAACTTAATGTTATAGAGCTTTGCTCTATTTCACTAAAAAGTGAAATCATTAGTTTCCGTTCACCCAGTCAATGCATGTCAGAGGCAAGACTAGCACAATGGAAAGACCACTAGAGTAAGTTAGAGAATCTTGGTTTGAAATTGGAATCTGCCAGTTAATACTTGTTACCTTGGGCAAATCACTTAAACTCCAAAGGAAGCTTTGTTTCCTCTGGGCAGGTATGTGGCATAGTGAACAGAGTAATGAGCTTGGAATCAAGAAGACTTAACTTTTTGAGTTCAAATCTGACCTCAGACACCTACTAGTTGTGTGACCCTGAGCAAGTCACTTAACCCTGTTTACCTCAGTTTCCTCATCTGTAAAATAAGCTGGAGAAGGAAATGACAAACCCCAAATATCCTAAAAGGATTGAACAACAACAACAAAACTAGTCACTCATTTCCTCATCTGTTAAATGAGAGAATTAAGTGACTTCCAAGATCCCTTCTAACTTCAAATTTCTGAAGCTATCTAGGATCCAGTGATTTGATCATGGGCCATTCTGATTCCAAGGCTAGCCTTCTACCTTCTACCCATTATATTAGCCTAATAAATAGCCAGCACCAAAGCTAGCTGCAGTGTGATTAAACAAATTAAATTTAACTTCTGCATAAAGCAAAGCATGTAGTTGGGAAGATGGCAGGGTTTGTTGCGGCTCTTCAGGAAAGAGTGATTGGCACTAGGAATTATCACAAGTATATAATGAAGTAAACTTGTTTGCTGACAGGTGCAGATAATATATGGCAGCTCAGGAGACAATAGAGCATGTAATTGGTAGTTGTCTTACCTTGGCTGCTTTGGATTACACCAAGAGGCATAATAGCTGTTAAGACTTTACTGGGATAATTAGCCTTCCAATGTGAGCTGGTAAATGCATTAACACCTTACGGTAAGAAAGAACCCAAGAGTGTTGGGAAAAAAACCTCAAGATATGGAGGCAAAGTGGTGACAATCTGTCTAAACTAAATTCTCTAGCAGGACAAATACTCTGCTGCATGGTAAACATAATAAAATAAGAAATCTTTGGGCTTCTGCTCTTCCACTAACAGAATTAACCAGGAACTCTTAAAGGCAGGAAAATTAACTTTGGAGTTCCCACAATGACAACAAAAACATTTAAACATTAAACAGAAGAAATTCAGATTTTATTCTAGCTCTCAAATCTCCTCCTTGGTTTCATTTTCTTTGCCAGCCCCCCTCCCAAACTCTGATATCTAGCTAATGTTCACAGCAAGAAATATAAACTAACAGATTAATTGAACACAGTGTTGCTTTCCCTTCTATTATGAAGGATAAGCATTTGTTGTGTTCCCTGGATTATATATATCAGCATGTGATTGTGTTGGCTGAGCCTGGATACTTGCTATGAAATGCAAGATGTTTGATATTCTCAAACATCTTGAATTTAAGGCATTCTCCTTTTCATGCTATAGATGTATTCTCAAAAAATTATGTGTAAATAGACTTGTGATTTGTATGTAAAACAGATTTCATTTTGAGTACACTAGGGAAACTTGCTAGAAATCTGGTAATAAATATTTCCCTAAAGTGATGAATTCTTTTTTGTTAAATGAATTTATTAATGTATCAACAATCTGCTGGTCTGTTAGTAGATAAATCAGAGAGTAGCTTAAGGCTTAAAGCAACTAAATGCCTTGTTCATGTTCACATAAGGAATGTCAGAGGTGGAATTCAAACCCCCAACTTCTTTCTTCCAGTCCAGGACTCAGATCATTTGCCTGTTGCTACTTGTGTCATCAATAATCAGCCACAATTGAGGTATTTTTCTTTGAATTTTCATAGATTAGGCTTTTGAAAAAATGCTGTATTCATGGGAATTCCAATGCATTTTTATTTTGCATAGGCATAAATCCTTTACTCAAGGAATAACATCTTACTTAAGAGAAACAATTAACCTTGAAAATAGAAGTGTAAACTTTAAATCATGAATTGCCTAATTATTTTTCCACAATGTGGATATTATTCAATTATTAAGAAGGTAGCTAGAAGTTGTATATATGTGTATGTGTGTATATATGCAGGTGTTGGTGTATTTGTGTATCTGTAAATGTGAGTGGCAGACATATAAATACACACTCACACAAAAGCACCACAGACAGATAAATAAACTTGGTTCAGAACTAAATTGGAGGAATAGAGGACAGTTGGATTACGTTTGTGAAATTGTGATCCCAAACAATCAGTGATGCAAAAGCTCTTCTTCTTAATTATGATCTTGTCCCAGTGATACCCTGGTCTAGTGGTTCTTGAAGTGTGGTCCAGAACTGTTACTCTAGTAAAGTACAGTAGAAAGAAGGCTAAATTTAGAATCACACATGCTGCCTAATTGAATGTAGACTAGTCCCTCCACCTTTGAATGTCCACAGACAATTCTCTAAACCTCCATGTTACAGAGAGACTGATGATCTCTACTGCTGGAAGGAATTTGTGTTTTGGAAGCTTCCTGTTCCAATGGAGAGAAAAGAAAAAAGAAAGAGAGAGGAAGAGAGAGAGAGAGAGAGAGAGAGAGAGAGAGAGAGAGAGAGAGAGAGAGAGAGAGAAAGAAAGAAAGAAAGAAAGAAAGAAAGAAAGAAAGAAAGAAAGAAAGAAAGAAAGAAAGAAAGAAAGAAAGAAAGCTAAAGAGAGAAAAAAGGAGAGGAGAGGAGAGGAAAAATGAATGATTGCAATCTGCTCTGCTGGCAGAAGTACTAGCACTGATGAGACTACAGATACTCAAAGCATCAAAGAACTCAATTCCTAAAAACAGGAGTAACTGAAATTTCTATTGTCTGTGTTCCTCATTCTTCCTTAACCTACTTAGTCACTTCACTTGAATTTAATTCTCTGCTAGTAGTTTGAATTTAAATTCTGGTTCCTAATGTACAACTTTGTAAGGGGCCTTCTCTCTCCACTAGCCCACTGCCCCCAAAATAGCCCCACCATGCACATCTGGAGATCTCTTCCCCTCATAGACCCCCAAACACTAGAGGGAATGATTAGGTGGCAAGAATCAAACAATTCACAAGTTTTTACTGAACATTTATAATATTCCTTGAATGATGCTCAGGACAAGGAAATATCAAAGAATTTAAAGATGTGGTCCCTATCATTGCCAAGTCTCTGACCACTTAAGAAAAGCTGTACTTCATAAGAATTGCCAGTGGTCCTCAAAAAATGTCCTTTTTTAAAGGGGGAAGGCGAAACACTTTTAAAGGGAGAAAACACTTTTATCTGCCACCTAATTCTGGGAAGAGCTGAGCGTATAGGCTTATAATACCCTGAAAGGTCTTCTCTGTAACATTTCTTCCCCCTCCATTTCCAGTCCCACCCACCCACCCTAAGCAGGGATGCTGTGGTGCCTTCAAAAGACCCACAGGTTCATGTTGCAAGTGTCCTATTTTCTCCCTCTATATTTTTTTTTTAATGTGCAGAATTGGTAATGGAGCTAATAAAGGTTCAAGATGAGTCTTTATGGGAGCTAAATTTTTCTTTTCTCCCTGTCATGCTTTTTTATTCAGAAAATAATTTTCTTAGCATTGTTTTCACAAAAGCTTTCCAACTCCCCCAATAATTCAGGGGGAAAATTGTCTTTTATTTTGAACAGGCTTTCTCAATGTGCACCATATCTCTCAGCCTATCTATTATATTAACCTGAGCCTTAATGATACAATGGTTAAAAACAGAGTAGGGATGTGTATAAATGGAAATTTTAATAGATTTTCCTCTTAATGTAATAGAATTGGCACCAGGCATTGGGAACTGGAGTGAAAGTAGTCACTCAAGCATTGTGTTTGCATGATATTTAAATACAAGTGGTTGGGGTGTAAGTACCTCTAAGCACACCTGAAAGGGATGGTGCCTCCTAATCATTGTTTCAGCAATTGACAGTTGTTTACACAACAGCAGCACATTCTCTGCTGATTTGAATAATAAACATGCTTAAATACCAGCTGGATAATAGAAGGATAATTGAAACATAGTTTAAAGCTCTGATTTACAGACATTGTGGCGGACACTTTTATTTGCTATACAATGCGACACACTTCTATGCAGTGGTTCAAAAAAAATTTAAAAGGCATTGTTTCAAGCATGCTGGGGTGTATTAAACTTGATGTATCTACCCAGTCTATGTAAGCATACACATCTCACACAAGTCTGGGGTAGACTTGAGAGACAAGTTCTAAAATGCAGTGTGAATCACAACACTCAGGCTTGGGATAGAATTAATTACTCATGAGTGCCCTTGAGTACTTGGGTGCCCAAAGGAGGCCCTGGACTTAAGTGTTTTGTATCAGGGCCCAATGGGGTCATGACACATCACATCTCAAGTCAGATTGGAAATAGTTAGAAAATAGCCCAAAGAAGATGGCGGACGAATGCTATGGCAACATGGCAGGGGTGTCATTAAATAGAAAAACAGGTCCTGCCAAAAGTTCTATCAAGTCTAACTACTGATTGTCCAGTCCATACATGAGCTTATGGTCAAGGTCTCTCATGACTTCACCAGAGAGTAGAGTGGCTGACCAAGAGCTTCCAAACTTTCTTCTAACTAGTCATAGAGGATCAATCTGTCACCCCAAAGAGAGTTGCTGAAATCACCAATTCGATCCTATCATTTTGTTGTCTCATTTAATCTTGTTTAACTCTTTCTGACCCCATGGACCACGACTACCCTCTAAAATTTTTTAAAATATTTTATTGATGTGTATTTTTTCATATTATTACTTCTCAACAATGTACTCCCCCTTCCCTGAGAAAACCCTCACTACTAAAAAAAAAAAAAATTCAAGCCAAACCAACTCATTCATTAGCTGTGTGACCCTGGATAAGATATTTCACTTCTTTCTACCTTAGTTTCGTCATTCTATAAAATGAAAGGGCTAGATCACACATTGACCCTGACTGATATGTACTATTTCATGGCAATAATTTACCATCTCTACTGCAAAGAATAAGGCTTATTTCACCATCAGTCTCTATAGTACCACATAGAGAGAGTTGAAAATAATCTTAGAAGTCACCAGTTCCAGTGTCCTCATTTTATACTTGGGAAACTGAGAAACAAAGTATAAGTGACTTGTCCAGGGTCACATTGCTAGTAAATGTCTGAGGCAGAATTTGAACACAGGTCTTTCTGACTCCAGGTGAACTGGACCATCCACTATACCAAATGTCTAATTCATCCTGTAGGGTTGATTCATACCCCCCAAAATATATTTCCATGTGAAGTATATTCATTCACTTTTTCTAAAGTTCTCATAAATCAACACAAAAAGGATAAAACACTGTCAAATTAAAACATTGAAAGGATGCAATATTATAAGTATTTAAGACTGGAGAAGACATAGGTTCACTTCAATATTATGAAGGCACAAACTGGACTGTAAAACCACAAGGGATGTTTGGGTCATGAAAGATGAAAATAAGGATGAAGACTGTGACCCTGAAAAAAATGAAACTAACTCCCATTACCTTGGAACTCTTTAATGGCCTCCATCCTGACCTCATATTACTGTATCCCCCCAAATTAAACTTGTTTAATCCCTACATAAAGACTCAGTACATCTCAGACTCTGAAAGTAATCCTAGCCCCCAAGCAGTGGAATAAAATGAGTCCTTGGAAGCTATTCACCACTTTGACACAGTCAGGCATGCTACTAATCCTGTTTAGTCTCAATGACTGAGTTATTGCCTTGCCCTGTCCTTTGCACACTGAGCCTCCTTGTTCCATATTTCATACCCTTAGATAAGCCCCTCTGAAGAAGAGAAAAAACACCCAATATTATTCCTATGTATGAATACCTGAATCTTGACTGAGCAGTGCCCAGCACCTTCTCATACAGTACGTACTTGATAAATGCTTACTGATTGATTTACTGACAAGTCCAGGGCACTCCCTAGACTACAGGCTCTAGCCTTCCCCAGTCTGGCCCATTTAATCATGTTCCAAGCACCTGAGCCTGAGTTCTGACACCCTTTTCCTCAAGAGTTTCTCTTTCTATGGTGAAAGAAAGCCTGACTTAAGCCCTCAGTGTGCCAAGGGATGTGGCTCCCTCCTCAGACACCAAGACTGAATGATCCTTGCTAAATGAAGATAACTTATTTCCATCAAGGAACTCTGAGCTACCACAACTGACCTCTGCCCTTTAAGACCAAAGAACTTCAACCAGCCATGGGGCCAGCTGAGTGGCCATGAGCCAGTAGAGATAGATTACCTCAGTTTAAAGAGCTTTTTCATCAAAGCAAACGCCCCCCCTGAGGGTTCCTCATGGATCAACCATACTTGTTGAAGTTTTCCTTCCTACCTAGTCAAGTGGCTAACTTCAGATCCCTGACCCAGGAAACTGCCCTTTCCAGATACAATGCCTTAATTGGATGAGCTTATCCTGTGATGTCCCTTCTTTCATCTGACCTTGCCCTATGCCTAGTCTCAACTACCACTGTGAAATGAGCAATCTACCACCCCTTCCCTGCCAAGGCTTGTGCTCACCCAAGATAGACACTCACATTAGCTTGGCTTCTTTCTTTCCCTAGAGCTGTTCTGGACTGAGAGGGGATGGTGAGAAGATAGGACATGAAGGCTTGGGGTCACTCAGTTCTCTTCCACATCCTAGAGATCAAAAATATCCAAGAGGTAAGTAGGAGATGAAGCCAGTTATTATTAGAACACTAAGAATGAAATGAGCTATGGTGGGAGGTGGTGAGTTCCCCATTACTGGAGGCTAGATGAGAACTTGTCGGGGATATTGTAGAGGGGATTCATACTTCACATAGGGGATGGATGAGATGACCTGTGAGGTCCCTTCCAACTCTAATATGTTATGATTCTGTGATCTATGCTGTCTGTGGTGCTGAAGAGAAAGAGAGTTCAGGATGAAGCCTCTCACCCAGAAGAGGTCAGAGCTCTACTCTTTGAGAGACAGCATAAATCAGGTTTCCAGCATCCGACCATCAAATGCCATGCCTATCTATTCCTGGCTGGAATCAAGTGTGAAACATCTTCTAGATTCAACTTTACTTATTTTTAGGGTCTCCTCCTCCACAGCTGGAGTTTAATGTTACACACACACACACACACACACACACACACACACACACACACACACGGCATTCCACTTCAGAAAATAAAATTTTCTACTAATGCGACAAAGATTGAGGGAGAAGAGAACTACCACGATGATTGTTGTCCAATTATGAATTCAATCATTCAGTTTGTTGGTTATATAACAGTGAATACCTCTAGTATGCAGAGCCTTGGGAGATCCAGAAGGAAGAGGAGAGAAAAATCACATTGAACAGCCATAAAAATATTTGTTTAGACCTCATTGTGTTATACATATTGTTGGAAAATGTGACCCATAATTTAAAAATAAAGGAGACCAGAGGCTTGTAACTACTGAGGAATCTCTCATGTTTGCATATCATAAATAGGAGAGTAAAGAAAGTGGAATATAAGCTCCATGAGGTCAAGAGCTATTTTGTCTTGGTCATCATATCTCCATTCCTTATATAAGTATCTTATACATAATAGGCAATTAATGGACTGAAAAGGATTGGTTGCCAAAGTAGGAAAAAATTCAGAATCAGTTCTCTGAATACTATCAAATCAATAGATTAGAAAAATGCCCCAAATCAGTAGCAATTTAGAAGAAAGGATGAAGATGAGACTGCAATGTACACAATTATAATAGCTCCAGACTGTACTATTTAATCAAATTGTTGACTCTAAAAGCAGGAAATTAATAAAGACAAAGATATTGACTTTGTTGCCATTTCTTGGAGAAATTTGACTGATGCAAAATAGCATCACAAAAGCAGTCAAAAGAACCCAGAAATTACCTCCGTTAGCAAACATTTGATCTCCTTCCCATTAGAAAGATATAAATGATAAGGGCAGCACCATTTTTAAATAAATTGCAAGGTATCATGAAGAAGGATGGAAAATTTTAGGCAATATTTTGATACTTCTTTGGATATGTGACCTAATCAGTATGGGTAGTCCCTGGATCATTTATATAATTTAGATATTTATTATATATGAATTAGAGGCAGCTAGTTGGCTCAGTGGACGTACTGCTGGGCCTGGGATTCAGAAAGAACTGAAATCCAAATCCAGCCTCATACATTTATTATTTGTGTTTCTATGGACAAATCACTTCACCTCTGTTTGCCTCAGTTTCCTCAACTATAAACTGGGATTAATAATAGCACCTACCTTCCATAGTTATTGTTAGGATCAAATGAAATGATATTTGTAAAATTCTTAGCACAGTTCTTGGAACATAGTGGGTATTATATAAATGATATTGATGATGATGATGATAAAACTGGGAAAAGAAGTAGAAGAGAAACGAGTCACTACATCAATAGTTTAGAAAATAGACTAGGGTCTGATTTTAAGGTGGGACTTGATAGTCTTATATGTATATCTATCACCTTGACTCTGCTATATACTATCTGAATAATTAAGGAGAAAACGAGGTTTATAAAATTTGGTATAACATCTAGTTGAGTCAGACCATCCTTAGAGCATTTGTGTATGAAACTAGAAGGAAGTCAACAAATGGACATGAAATGGAACAGATCACACTGATATTTGTATAGCAATCGATTCTTATAATTTATTATATTGGAATAACCCATATTCATTACCGTTACCTCAGTACCTCATTGCTACTTGAGAAAGTTGTAAAGACACTTAAGAAGATGAGGTATGGAAAAGTGGATGGACCCAACCATCCATGCTGGAGGTGCTTGCAGGATATTTTGAGAGGGGCTTAGAAAAACATTCGTCAAGTTATTTAAAAGACGGGAAAATACTAAAAGGATAGGAAAAACAAAAAAGTTGAAATTATTACCAAAAAGGCCATAATATATCAGCAACTATAAATCCATGTGTAATTCTTTGTGATAACATGGAAAGGAAGCAGACAGGATTTCTCAGACACGGGGAAAAATGATGAAGAATATTTGGGAGAAGATAAAAGGTGAATAGGGTTCTGGCCTTGGAGTTAGAAAGACCTGAGTTCAAATATGCTTACTGCCTGCATAAGTCCTTGGGTAAGTCATGTTAACCTCTCTGGGTCTCAGTATACCATCTATAAAATGGAGATAATATTGGCACATACCCCCCAGTTTTTGTGAAGTTCAAATCATATAACATATGTAGAGTGTTTTGGAAACCTTAAAATGCCAAGTAAATAGTAACTATTATTATATGGCCTCTCAACTGCCTTTCAACACTGAGATTCTATCTTGATCTTGACCTACTTTCAATAGGAGCATACATTTTGAGTCATGTTTTCCATCAGGGGAATTAGGTTACACTGAACCATCCCAAATTCATCCAGTCCCCAGTGTAAAAATGTGCACATATTTGCAAAAGTGGAGCCTAAAGTTTAAGGTATAGTCTATGACCACGGAATCTAGTGTTCCTCAGTATATGCAAGGAGTGAAACCATAAATGTGTCCTTATGTGTTCAATAGCAAAGGGGTTGTTATTGTTGTTATTATTTAGCTTCAATAATGTTATCTGGGGTCTTCTTGGCAAAGATACTAGGGCGATTTCTCATTTCCTTCTCCAGTTTGTTTTAAAGGTGAGGAAACTGAGGCAAACAGGATTAAGTGACTTGCCCAGGGTAGCACAGCTAGGAAGTGTATGAGGCCAGATTTGAATTTAGGAAGATGAATCTTTCTGACTCCAGACCTGGAGCTCTATCCACTACACCACCCAGTTGCCCAGCAAAGGGGTAGAATACCTTATAAACAATGTTTAGAATTAATACCCCGGGGCCAATGAAAAGTTGTCAAGTCAGATGATTTTACTCATATTTGCAAAGCTAATGCATTATCTTTTTGTCTTTTCTTTCTTTTATTGAACAAGAAAGCCTGAGGACCTGTCATCATTATAGAATGAATATTGACAAGTAAATAATAATTGTTTTCTCTAACTAATTGATAAAGGTTTGTTTCAATCTGAATGCAGTGGCTTGGAAATGATTTTTAGAGTCAGAGGTTTCCAAACAACTAGAAGTTTGTGCCACAAAACATCAGGACAAAAGAATGTGGCTCCAGGTAATGTCACATGGGGCTTCAGAGTTGAGGAACCTTAAAGGTTTAGTCCAACCTCTGCCTGAACAGTAATCCCAATAAGCAGCCCTCTATTCCCGACCTGAAGATACCTGGAAATGGGGACTCACTGCCTCCAGAGGCATCTCACTCCATTCTGGATTCTCTAGTTGTGAAGAAGTTCTATCTTAAGACAAAATGTCTCTCACTTCAACCCCAATGCATTTTCCTATTTCTGCCTTCTGAGGCGAAGCGGAATAAACCAAATCCCTTTTTGCACAGACTGTAAGTTCCCCCAGTCCTCTCTTTATTAGGCTCCACATCCCCAGTTCTTTCATCGGAGTATCTTATAGCAGAGTCACCTGCCACTATCCTGGATGGCCTCTCCCATACACACATCAGCTTGACAATGTCCTCCCTAAAATGAAATAGTATTATCCCAGAATTTATCACATTCTTCCAGGAGGAGTCTGAGTAGGGCACAGACTATCACCTATCCCATTATGCCTCTTTTAATGTCATAGAAGTGATCACAGTTCTGGAGCTGGAAAGGACTTCAGTGGCCATATATTCTGACTCCATCATTTTATAGAATAGGAAACTGAGGACCAGTGACTTGGCCAAGGTCACACAGGTAGTAAGCATCAGAGATGAAATTTAAACCCAAGTCTTTTTATTCCCCTAACTGACACTGTTGGAGGATAATCTTCCTCTAATATCTTTAAAATCTGAGCAAGACCCCTTTTCTATCCTTCTTGAGACATTTAATTGCAATGTGACCCCAGGCAAGTCACCTCACTTCTTTGAGCTTCAGTTTTCCCTTCTACAAAGTGGGGAGTGTCAGTAACAGCAGCTACCTCGAGGGGTTATTGAGAAGATCAAATGAAATTCTATAACGGCTTCACAAACCTCTAGTACTATATAAATATGTTAGTATTATTCCTCTCCACTCCGCTGACACGTACTGCACTGCTTAACCCTTAAGACATTTTGAGGGGGGTAGTTTGATGATAAAATGACTCCCCTCCAATCTTTAAGAGAAGTGAATAGCTTTCATAAAGTAGAAGAAAAATTTTTATCAAGAACAATATTCTGGAGTCATTTACAGCTAGTTTTGAAGGGGAAGAAGAAAGGGGGAGGGAGAGAGAGAGAGAGAGAGAGAGAGAGAGAGAGGAGAGCAGCAGCAGCACCAAGAAAAAGGACATTTCTTTATCAGAGACAAGACAATGTGATGTTCAAATACAACAAGTGCTTTTTCAACTGCTTGTAAGTCATAAAAGGTGAATGAAAACACCTCCTTTGTGGAAAGGAAAAAAGAAGTGGAGAATTCTCAACACAAAGATCCACTTTGACTTAAAATATAGGGTAAGCAGCACTAGAAATTTATGAGCCAAAGCCCATCTATTAGATTCTGAACAAATCTAAGCTTCCATACCACAAAGCATCCCTGTTAATATGCAGCTAGTTATGTCAAGGACACTGAATGAAGCAGCTTTTCATGTGTCACTTGGAGCTATCCCGATTGGTAACCACAGCTACTCCTGGGGTCAGGACCCAGAACATGCATCCATTGTGTGGGAGGGAGGGAATGGGCAGACAGGATCTGATGCAGAGAATGTTCCCAGGCACCTATGCCCCTCATATAGGGCAAGCCTCCAGGAAATTTGTGGAATAGGCATTTTTTGTTGGTGGTGTCCCTCCACATGCTTTCTGCAAACTTCTCCCAGGTAGCCAGTGCCCTCCTACTATACTGTAGCTACTCAAACTACTCTACCCTACTGTGTCTCCCCAAACTGCCACCTCTAGGAGCCAATAAGTCAACATGAACATGTTGAGTGCTCACTATGTGCCAGGTAAGTACTGTGCTATGCTAAGGAGTAGGGACATAAAAAGGGGCAAAAAAAAAAAAAACCCTGCTCCTGCCCTCAAGGAGCTCAAATTCTAAAGGGAGAGACAACATGCAAACATTTGTATATGCAAAATATATACAGTGTAAGTAGAAGGTAATCTCAGAGGAAAGACAGTGGGATGGGGGATGGGAGCCTCCTACAGAAAGTGAGTTTTGATAAAACTTATGGAAGTAAATGTTGAAAACTAAAAATAAATAAATATTTTTAAAAGAAAGTGAGTTTTGAGATGTCTTAAAAGAAGTCACAGAAGTCAGGAGGCAGATGTCAAGAAAAAAACATTGTTAAACACAGGTGATAGTGAACAGGCAGAGATGGGAGATGAAGTGCTGGGTACAAACATACTATTTCCTATAGGGTTCCTTCTCCTCATTTGCATGACCATCAGCCTATTCAGGACCCTATCACATCTTGCCTGAACTATTACAATAACCTACTAATTGGCCTCCCCATCTGGAGTCTCTCCCCATTTCCAACCCTTTCCACACAACTGCAAAAAGTGATCTTACTGTAGAAGGGTCTGGTCACATCATCACCTACTCAATAAACACCAGTGATTCCCTCTTGACTGTAGGAAACATATAAAGTCCTCTGGTAAGCACTAAAAACTCTTTATAATCTAACCTTTTCCCTCATTTCCAAGTTTCTTAAATATTGTTCCAATTTCCACTTTCTTGGTCCTAAGTTAGCTCCTGCTCCTCACACATGGCTCCATATCCCATGTCTTTGCTTCTTCATCACCTGGCCCTCATGCTTAGCATGCTCTCCCTCCTCACCTCTCTCTTAGCTTCCCCCATGCCACAAACCTCACATTCTTCTGGAGACTTTTCCTGGTCTCCCCATCCTCTCTAGCTGCTTTGTCTTCCCTTCTATGCTTACCTTGCACTGTAACTATTTTTCATGTATCATATTATACCTATTTGCCACATGCTTTCTCCTTATGCTTCTCTCTTTAGAATGTAAGCTCCTTGAGGGCATGGTCTACTTCATTTTTGTCTTTGGAAGCCCAACTCATAGCATAGTGCCTGGCATGCAAGGGGCATAAAAATAAAAGCTTATTGATCATTATCGATGCTCACCTTCATAGCACTTGAAGGTTTATGGAATACTTTGAACTCAGGTCTTCTGTCCAACACCATGCCACATCAAGCTCTGAATCCTTAGCCCCTCACCATCCATCTCTTGCCGGACCTCAGCCCTAGGTTAGTCTCATGACTCAGCTCCTCCACTCCTTCTCATAAGCTGTGGAAGGCAGCTAGAGGAAGTCTCACAACCACTGTGCTGTATGGATACATTATACATTAATGTTATCTAACTTCAACTGAGTCTTTTACTAGAACAAAGCAGTCCTTTTATTCCTCCCTAACTGATTCCCTATTTCATTTCCAAACCTTCTCTAAACCCAAACCTTCTCAGGCCTCCCACACCTCCCTCTTTACTCCTCTCTCAACTGAGGACCTTAGCTTTTACTTTGCTGAGAAAGGTCATTCAATATGAGCATAACTCCTTAACATCACCATTGATTCTTGGTTCCTTTTCCCCAGTCTGGGACAATGAGGTAGCCCTACTCTTTGCTAAAGCTATCCCCTCTAAATACGTGCTTGATTCCATTCCCTCGTGCCTTCTCCAGCAGACTATAACCTCCATCATCCATCCCCTCTCTCTGCAAAGATGGGAAATGGAATGCCAAATAACTCTGTGTAGGATCAGAAAAATTCAACATGGACCAGGGCTGTATATTTCCTAATCTTAGTCCCCAAACAGCATCATGGTATTTAAAGACATTTGGGAATTTGATTGGAAGATTGTTTCTTTGGGGAAAAGAGGAGGCATCAATAGAAGACAGTGTATGCATATTAGGTCTACCATTAATTTGGCCTTGTAATGATAGCACTTTAGAGGTCACCAATCTTAACAGGCTCTGCTTTCTATCAAGAAGTTCTGTTCAATCCACCAAATGCCAGTAGAATTTGCCTGTTCTGCTGAACAGCTTGCTTAATCTGAGCCTGCCTGTGTGTGACCACTGCCTAGTTGGTAAATTATGGGTGGTGACACCCTTTTCAGGACACCCCTGAGATCCTATGCTAGTATTGTTTCCCTGTTATGTCCTCTGTCTCATGAGTGTCCTACCTCATTTTTAAAAAACACAGCCAAATTAAGTGGGCCAGGTCATGGTGCTTTTTTTTAAGTTCCTCCAAAGACTTAATAAATTTTGCAAATATTTGACCAAGAGAATTAATTTATGTAAAGATCTGTACATATTTGATAATCTTGAACCAATTTAATAAATCCTGTCCAGTATTAATAAATGTTGGATTAGGGTTAGACTTCTTACAAACAGTAAATGAATAAAGAAAATATTTAATATGTATATATACAATACCTATTTTTTTCAAAGATCATGAAAAGATTATCTTTGATGTTAGGGCTTTAAGCCACTACTTTGTTAGAGGGAAGTAAGAGATGGCAGAAGGGGGAAAAGAGGAAAAGAGATGAGATTCCCCTAACAATGTATTAATGTTATTAGTTCATTCCCATCGCAGCAGCCTAGAGTGAACACAGAAAACACTTACAATCAGAGGGTCATAGGTTTAGTATTGGAAGGGACCTTACAGGACATCAAGGCCCAAACTTTTATTTTTAAGATGAGGATACTGAGACACAAATAAGTTAAGTGATTTGTCAGTTACACAACTAGAAAGTATCTGAGGTATATGTGATCCCAGGTCTTTTAAGTATAATACCCTAACCACTACGCATGATGCTCAAATTCCCACCTTGAAACTTTTAGCCAATCCTCAAAAAATATATAAAATACAGATTCAGCAACAAAGTTGTAACTTTGGAAGTGCAACTAGAGCTTTTCCCAAGGGCACTAAAATTTAGAGGGGATTTACAGAACCGTTGATAATTTTTCATTCCTTTTATTTCTCAATCGCCTTATCCAATAAAAGATCAATGAATTTGGCAACTAAGGGGTCATTGGTAAGTTTGGAAGGAGCCGTTTTGGTGGAATGATAAAATCAGAAGCTAGATAGTTAGAGGAGAGAAAGAGGAGGCACCTATGCTGCCTCCTATAATGTAGTGGAAAGAGGCCTAGAGATTCTAAAGATTTAGGTTTGAATTCCTGTCCTGAAACTTGCAAGCTCTATCACCTTGAGAAAATAATTTAATTTCTTAGATCCTCAGTTTGCTCATCTGTAAAATAAAATAATATTTTACTACTTTGTTCATAAGATTGTTGTAAGAGAAATACTTCGTAAACTACAGATCACCTTATAATTATATGGATATGATATATATGTACACACATATACACACACACACATATATATATATACATATGTGTATGTATATAAACCAACATATCTCATCAATATGCACTTGACACATAGTAAGTACTTTTGAAATGTTTAGTTACTGACTATTCTCTCAATCAATGTAGATGGCTACCAATCCATATCTTTTTATCCTGTGACTCTCTTATCTATATCCTCTTATAAGTTCTCCACAGGTATCCACTCAGACTGGTAAAGAACTTTCCTTTGGTTTCTTAATATTACTACATTAGTATTGCTATATGTAGCTTCTATTGACTATCCCCAGGAGGCAGTTAGGTGGCTTCATGGTTAGAGTGCTTGGAGTTAGGAAGACCTGAGTTCAAATGTGACCTCAGACATTTATTAGCTGTGTAACCCTGGGAAAATCATATAAACTCTATTTTCCTTAATCCACTGGAAAAGGAAATAGCAAACCACTCCACTGTCTTTGTCAAGAAAACACCATGGACAGCATTGGCCTGCTATGGTACACAGGGTCACAAAGAGTTAGACACAACTGAACAACGAAAATTGATTATTGTATGATTTCTCTATGTGACCACTCACCTGCTTTTATGATCTTCCATATCTTTGAAAATCTTTTTCATGTTGATTCTTTTGGATATAATTGTCCATCAATATGATACAATGTCCTTATACCTATCATATCTCTCTCCATTGCCCTCTGGATGGATTTCATTTTAAAATTACTGACATTGTGGCATCCCATGATTTCTAGCCTTATAGCATCACTAGAAGAAGGTTGGTGGGGAGGAGTGGGTTTATGGCATTTTGTTTCAGGGAGAGGTTTAAACCATTGAAAGTGTTGCACAACCCCCAAATATGATTCATCACACTTCTTTACTCCTATTCAATTCTGGGTCCAGCTTATTGCTTATCTCTTCATATCTACTGATGAACCAACTATTTCCATTCCCTTCGTTTTCCACGTATGAATTGTTAGGCTGATTTTTTTTTGAGTGACCATAGATCACATTCAGGAGATACTGAAAGGTTCCAGGACTTGATGTAATCAGCACCATGTATGCCTTAAGCAGCATCTAGAAGAACTTTATTTTTATAAGGAATTGATCTTTTCATTTGCATTCTGTACTGGTTATCCTCCATAGCAATGACAAATACTTTGGATGAACACATATCTCTCTACTCTTTACTAGGTGGATATTAATAAGCAGAGAGTCATTAAGCAAAGTTATCCCCCATGTTACATTTTTCAATGAATCTCATAACATTTTATCATATGTACAAAAGATAGTATGTTGGAGGAAAGTCTTCAAGTCAACATTTTTAGCAACCCAAATGGGAACCTTTTTATCGTCAACAAAGAATAAGTATGATGGGACATTGTATTCTCCATTTCTTTCAGACAATTGTGTGACTATAAAGATGTGGACTGCTGCAAAATATCAGTATTGAAAAACTGTCTTTTCCCTTCTCAGATGAAGTTGCCATGAGTGGATATTTACTGATGTTCTCTTGGCCCCAATTCTTATTAATAATGCCATTCATTATTTTTTTTCCAAGTAGATTATCTCTTTTGTTCTTTGAAATATGTTGAGAACAAATCCTTCAACAGCCTCAAAATTTTGTTACTTCTAACTTGGACCTTCTCCATATATACTTGATTCTGTTCTAATAATTTTCTACCTTTGCTTCTTTTAATGCCATTTCTACTTCCTTGCGGGGACTTTGATGTTAAAATCACAGTGGCTCCACTGTAGCTGATGAAGCAAATAGAGTACCATAGAAATCTTGACAGACAGTTTCCATTTTATGTCTGTTTGTTTTCTTTCTTTCAGTTTTAGACTTAAATGCTCTTGGGAAGATCTGGATTAATTGAGTCTCACTCCAGAGCTTTCTGAAAACTCATTTTTCTCCTCCTCTGCTTCTCACTGTTTTATGAGATGATACTACTCCTCACCTTCCACTATCCTCCTACATAAGATTTTGAAAATGAGTTTATATTTTAAACCAGTGTTGCCCTTGGCTATCATATCTCTCTATTTGGCAAGAAGATCAAACGTTTTGCTGGCTGAGGTGGATTCTTACCTCTTATATGCATGAACATATATATGTTGTATGTGTGTATGTGTGTGTGTGCTTCAACACTTCAGATATCCACTCCAGATATCATTGGAGTGGGTCCCACTTCCAATGACATAACTTCTCCATTCCTTTAATACATCGTTTCATGAACTGCTATTGAAAATAAAATCATTAACTGATGTCCCTCTCTAGACTTAGGTAAACTGGTTCTCAGAAGACAGACAAAAAACTCATGGCCAAGCCCAAACTCTAAACTTTCCAGGTGTGTAGGATTTGCCAGAGTTTATATTCATTTGGCATAGCATCAGAATGGGATTTTAGTAAAGTATATATTTCAGTACTTCTATGTTTCTGAGATGGAGATACTCTCTCCTTCAGCCCTAACTGAAGCCCACTTACTTCTTTGTTTTGTGTAACCTTATCCCTTTTTTCTTTCATATCCTGTAAAGGAAATCAACCTAGAGCACTAAGGGCTTTTCCCTAGATCTATTGGGCTATATATTTGTTGTTCTTATCTCTAATTACAATGACTTACTACCTCCTTTTCTGAAACTACATTTTCTGGATAAAATATCTTATACATCTTGGGGTCCCAGGATCATATAATTATAGCTTTAGAGTTCAACTCACCCAAACACTTCATTTAACAGATGAAGACACTGGGGCCCAGAAAGACTGAGTGATTTGCTCATGATCTCGTGGAAAATATGTGTCATATCTGGGAGTTGAGCCCCAGGCCACTGACTCCCATTCCTTCTTCACTGGTAATACAGGGCAAGCCAATGTGACTTCTCCCCACTGCCCTTTAGGCCATTTGCAATTGACTAGTCCATGAATTTGCAGCCATGTGGTATCATTGGGAGAAAATAGGCATTAAAAAATATGGGTTTCTATATCAGAAAGCAGTTCAAAATCACTGAAATTGCTATAAAATTTCCCAAAACTACACCCTTTCTCCTCTTTGAATGTGGATGCAGTTCTTTGTCCATCTGTAATGTCTATACAAGGAATATGTATCTATGGGCTAACTGAATAAACTGCCCATTCAGTTTCATTTTGCCATCTGAACAAAAGGTATCCACTTGTTTGTTGATTTGTTTTCCCACGTGAGTTGTTGTTAGTCCATTGATCTTTTGCAGGATCAGAGATTTGCTTGAGGAGACTCTTAAGAATTCTGAGAACATATACAATTAAGCGTTAAATTGAATGATGCCAACTATGTGTGATCATTCAAAGAAGGCAAAATTCAATGAAGACTGGAATTGTCAGAGAAGATTTTTTTTTTAGCAAGAATGATTCTGGAAGAACAGGTAGAATTTAACTGGTATAGAAGAGATGAGGGCATTTCCAGCTAATTACCAGCAGGAAACCTTGAAGCAGGAATCATGTCTCATGTAACACATATTCGATAAATTCCTTGGAATAAAGAATTCCAAAATTCTTTATAGGATCTAATACAAAATTCTCTACTTGGCGTCCAAAGTCCTTAATAACCTAGGTCCTCTTTCACCTTTTCAGTTTTCTTATATCTTATTCCCTACCATATAGTCTTTGATCCAGTGACACTGACCTATCCAGTGACACCTTGTTCCATTAAGAAGACACTCCATCTCTTGGCTTCAAGCATTTTTTCTGGTTGTCCCTCCTGCCTCTAAGGCTCTCTCTCCCTCCTCATCTCAGTTTCCTTTTTAAGTCTCAACTAAAATCCCATCTTCTACAGAAAGCCTTTCCCAGACCCTGTAAATTCTAGTGTCTTTTCTCTTTTAATTATTTCCTGTGTATAGTTTATTTATACATATTTGTTTGCTTATTCTCTCCCCCATTATATTGTGAGTTCCTTGAGGGCAGGGACTATCTTTTGGCTCTTTTCAGATCCCCAGGCTTAGCACAACACCTGATTATATAATAGGCACTTAATTTATTTTAGTTTATTGACTTGACTGAACCAGAATAGAATTTGTAAAGGACTCTATTACAGTGTTCATAGGGAAAGAAGATAGGTCTAGGTAAGACCTTTGGCTCCTGGAGAATGGTCTTTTTATAGGTCCCCAAAGTGGGTGATATTACCCCCTGGGGGTGCTGGACAGATCCAGGGGGCACTAGTAGCCTTAGGTGAAATTGTGGGGTGTTGAATAAAAATAAGGGGGCAGTAGAAATATAAGGAAAGAAGAGAGGAGAATTTTGAAAAAACTGTCTGTACATATTTCATCAGTTGGGTAACAGAGTTAAAGTCATAGTGATTACATTATTTTCCAAATAAACACAAAAACGCAAGTTACAACTGATCACTGGTCAAGTCCACCAACAGGTCTTAACCAGCAAGTATTGACAGGTAAGCCTGTCTGTCACACATTGTTGGGAAGTCCAGCATGCATCAGTAGGAATAAGTGCGTGTGATAACTTGTTTACAATATGCTACTATATGGTAACATGACACAATATTATATCATCAAAATTTCAATGCAAGAAAAGACACAAATTTGTAATACATTATTAAATTTAAAATGCATCACTTTAAAAAATATATACATTTTTAAATGATGCAACTTTTAAAAAAACATTAAAGGGTTAAAGAAAGTAGATTTCCAAGGGGAACACTGAGTAATTTTTTTAAGGGGGTGGCAGGTCAAATAAGTTTGTGGAGCTCTGCAATAACACATCTTGGGCAATGGACTAAACATTATACTTGGAATCAGAGGAATCACAGAACATGAGGATCATAGATTCAGAGTTATTGAAAGGTCATCTAATCCAACTCTCATTTAACAGGAGAGAAAACTGAAATATTAAAAGGTTAAAACACATGCCTAAGGCCCTATAAGTAATAAGTGACGCAATATTCTCTGCCCTGATCTCACATACCCAAGTCCCATCCAAGTAAGCCAAAGCAACTCTTAATAACTGTGTCTTTGCTTGGAGAAAATCTACAAAGTTGGCTCTGGAATCATATTGTACCTTTTATACAATACCTGTCCCTTTAAGCAAGTCATTAAACCTCCCTAAGCCTCAGGTTCTTTATCTGTAAATATAAGAGGCTTGGACAACAAAGCCTCCAAAGTTTTTTCCACTTCTAGATCTATGTTCTTCTAATCTCTTAACTGCAGAATAGATAATAAGTGTGTTAGAAAGGGAAAAAAGGTCAAAATTCTATTATTTCTTGACCCAGTTTATATAATCAATGCCAAAGTACCTCTAAACTTCACAACTAGAGATGCCAACTTCCAGTGGTCCTCTATAAATCTTTTGCTGGTCACATGTTTCATTCAAATTAGACTCAGAAAGGAAAAGGCCAAATTGTGATTAGTACAGGAGACTTTGGGGAAAGGGATAGAAAGGAAGAAGGAAGGAGGGGTATGGTGGTGCACAGAGAGGACCTTCAGCATCAAAATCTCAAATACACAAATACCAGTCAGATCTGCTAAGTGCAAGCTCAGGTTTCCCAGAGGGAATTTCTCTCTGGCTGATTTAACAAATGTGAGCTGGATAGACTTACCATTATGCAAGGTACATGTCGAGTTTCCATAGTCATGCATAAATGGGTAGACCAGCTCCCTCTCCATAAACTGTAGTCCAAAATAAATTGAAAGATTTATAAAGGGGAGGTGCAATTCTTCAGCTACATTGATTTAAAGAGGGTGAAATAAATGGCTTAAACCATTCGCTTCCAGTGCTTCATGGAGCAAAGCTAATGTGCAGGTTTCATGACCTGCCGTGACTTTAGCTCCTTACTAAATCAAAAGCTTAACAAATATTAAGATGGCAAAGATTACCTGAGTGGGCCAGATTTTATCTTTTTATCCCTTATAATTTAGGAAATGAAAGGCTCAAGAAGAAAGCAGGCAAATGGGTCATATGACCCCTGGAAAAGAGAAGGGGGGGTACTATTAAGTGATGTTGGAAAGGAGGGAGGAGTCAGTAATTGAGAGATAAGTGGGAGAAGCAGGAAAGTAGAGAATCTATGACAAGAGCCAGATACCCTATCTGAATCCATGAGTTTCCATATCTCAGGGAAAAGCACCTGTTATTTGCAGCCAAGGGAAGAGTAAGGCCCTGAGGTAAATTCCAGCTCTGCTTTCACCTGAGTGACCTAGTACAAGTCATTTTAGTTTTCTAAGCCTTGGTTGCAGAATTTGTAAGGGACTCTATAAAATAAGGGGGTTGAACTAGATGATTTCTAAGGCCCCTAGCAACCCTAAATCTATGGTCCGGTGACTTCTACCCCTCCAAAAAAAGGGTTCCCTTCTCTCTTTCTGGAATTTCAACCCATTGGATAATATCCTGGCACAAGCAGACCAGTCACATTTTCCAAATGCCAGGCACCTAAAGTGTCAAGAACTCAGACAACTGCTGTTTAGATTGCCCTAGTAAGGGGTAAATAGTGCCAACAGCCAAACTATAAACAGGGAACACATTGTCTGAGTTCTCAAGGGATGGTATTTTAGCATGAAGATGAGCGGAGAGAAAGGTGTTCTGCAAGTAGATGGTTTCAGATGACAGACTTAAAATACACACTGTTATTGGGGCTTCCCTGTCTGAAGATCAGAGGAGTTATGGAGAAAACAAAATCTCAAGTCATTTGCGGTAAGGATGCAGAACCAGAAGAACAAGAGACACAGGGATCCCCACAATGTTAACAAAACGATCACCAAAAGGAAATGAAATTCTGAAAACATTGAGGGGAAAGGCAATGAAGGTCTGGGCTCAGGAAAGAGGCAGAGGACTAGCAGTATGGGAGATTGTATATATGGTGAGACATAGTCATTTCACTAGGTATTTTTGTCTGATTGTTCTCAATTACAAAGGAGAATTTAATGGGGCGGGGAGAAGACCAAAGAAGAGAAATATTTGCAGAAATGATCTCAGCAGAAAAGTAAAAGAAATCAATAAGAATTATTTTTAAAGGAGAAAAGAGAAAATAAGCATATGACATACCATATAAATAGAAGTTTTTATTATTATCTCTCTAAATTATTTACATTATTTCACATACACTTGGTGTAATCCTGGGTTCAAGCAAATGGGACAAGGTCACATTTTTATTTACTTATTGGTGTATTTACTAGCTATATCCCATCCTATTCTTCCTATTTCCATTTTGGTTTTTGTATCCCCAGGGCCTTTCACTGTACCTTGTGTATACAGATGCATTATAACTATTTATTGAATTAAATTGCATTGAATGAATACTTGGACTGATAAATCAGTCAACAAAAAATCAACAAGTTGCTTGAGAAATCAGGTATTCATTAAGTATTTTAGAAAAAACACTATTTTCTAAGAGAAAGGTCAGATCCTTGCCCTCAGCTGGCTTATATTCTAGTCATGAAGAAAAAATATATGTCATGAAATACTGAAAAATGGAAGGAATCTTTAAGAACATCTAGTTCAGCAACTCATTTAGGAAAGAGAAAACCATGGATGAAAGATGGGGAGTAACTAAGACAAATAGCTAAGTAACACAAAACAAATTTTAATCAAGTATTCAGTGATGGAATCATTTGATGAATGAAGAAACTGAGACCCAGAGAGGTTAAGTGACTTATCTGAGGTCACAAAGGTAGTAACAGAACCAAAATTCAAACCCAGGTCTTCAGATACACTTTCCACTCCATCACTTCTCTTCTGGGTTTCCACCTTCTATTTTTCCCTGTTCAATGAGTCCCATCCAAGTTCTATAGCAGGAGTTTCTAGCTTTTTTTCATTTAGATAATTATATTTCAACAAAATTTGTTTTCTTTGTAATCCTATGTATTTTATGCATTTAAAAAGACTATTCTGAGAAAGGATTCATAGGATTCACCAGTCTGACATAAGGGATCCATGCCATAGAAAAAGGTTAGGAACCCGTACTCAGGTCAGCTACTCAGATCTCAGTGAGAATAGCATGCCAGGCATATTATGGCAGCCTGATGCCTGTGTGTGTTGACCAAGAGGTGAAAGAATTCTTCCTCATCTTGGCTCGACCATATCAGAGCAGTGCTTCTCAAAGCTTTTACTTGAAGAGAATTTTTTTAAAGTTTCACAAACAAGTGAATCCAGTTTGCCAATTCCAAGTTAACTAAAGTCTAGATACTTATAGGTTGGATGAGAGCTTTGATCCTTTCCAGAACCAGCTTTCCAGTATTTTATCTGTTTGAGAGTTAATGGGGTCTCCCTGGTTCAAGACTAGGCCCCACATCTATTCTGCATTAAGCCATGGACCTCTGGATGAAGAGGCTGCTTTCCTATCTTTCCCCCAAAAGATCCCTGCCATGGGCTTGAGGATATCCCACACCCTAACCCTATAATCATCTTCTTTGCTCCTCCAAAGGTCTCCATGTCACTGTAGCCTGGGAGTCCTAATCTTGGCACTAGACTATATATCTCTATATTGAATATTTTATCCAAATCATTCAGTAGACAGTTAAATCTATTTCTAACCTGTGGTGAAGTTTAGGCTTTCTAGTGATTGATTAGGTTGCCTTCATGATCGATAGATGCCTTCTTTGTCTGGATCTTAGAATCACAGAATCAAAGATACCGCTTAGGTCAACCTCTGTCCCTCTTCCCATTTTACAGAGAAGGAAACTAAGGACTAGGAAGAAAAAAAACTTTATCTAATGCCACATAATCAAACAAGCAAGCATTTATCAAGTACCTACTATATGTCCAGGAATGTGTTTGACAAAAATACAAAAATGTGAAAATGCCTGCCCTTAAAAGTTTACATATTACTGAAAGAGATATAACATGAACACAGATTACTATACAGTTAATAATAGAGCTGAGAAGAGACCTCAGGTCTCAAGACTTTTAACTCTTGCATATGGCATGAGATCTCTTAAGCAACCGGAAGTAGATCCATTTTATTTAGGGAGAAGAAAGTAAAGGATGAGAGCAAGGGAATAGGATTAGGCACTTGACCAAGGTTGGCAGAGGATGAGCGGAAGTAGTGGTAGAAATGAAGATGAGGAAGCTTGACCCTAAAGGAGAACAGTAAGCAAAAAATGGAGGACTCAGGTTAGCTCTTCTTGGAGTAGAGTTCTACAGTGTATTGAGAAAAGAGACTTGAAATGACATGAGTCAGATCCAGAGAAGGAAGTCTGGAATTGTACATCAGGTTTGAGTATGGAACAAGTTGGAGTAGCAAAAATGACAGAGAGGTATTTAGAACTATGGACATACAAACACATGAAAGCCTCAGGAGTTGCCTGAGGCACATAGAGATTAAATAACTTGCCCATGGCCATGCAACCAATAAGTATCAGGAGTAATATTTGAACTCAGGTCTTCCCAACTCCAGGTCCAGGAGTCCATCAACTACACCACTCTGACTGACTTGTTGGTGCCCTCTGGTGGTTTTCTAGCACCAACCCTTCTACTCTTTAATTGGGATATACCTGATAAAGATGCACCAAATGGAAAAAAATAAAGATAATTTTTAAAAAAATATCCCCCAAAAGAATGGTGCACTAGGTCTGGCAGTAAGGCAAGAAGCAATTTTTCTTATAAAAGTGCCCTCATCTACACCCACATATGCAAATACACATTTTCCTCTTTTGGTTGCCAATTGAGGAATCCTGACATTAAATCTACCTCACAAGGGTTAACATATCAAAATCCCTTCGAATTTAGAGATGTCTTTTCTTGGGAGGATCTCACAAAACACCAAAATAGGTAAGAGATAAATAGCACCAAAATATCAGAAATTCTATCATGGACTAAACCAACAGTCCTTCTGCCCATTATTTTTTCTCTTATAGTGGCATGAAGAATTAGTTTGTAGGAGGACTTGGCAGTTGTCCTCCACAATTTGACAGATGTGGACTAAATAACCCCAACTCCCTTTTAAGAATACCTTATGATTCTATCCTGTGGATGGCCAGATCAACTTTTCCAGTCCTAACCTCTCCCCCGACATCCACTCTCATATGTACAACTGCCTTTTAGACATCTCAAATTAGATGTCCTGTAGACATCTTAAACTCCACATGACCAAAACAGAATTCATCATCTTTCAGCTCCAAACCTTCCCATTTTGTAATGTTCCTTTTACTAACAAGGGTGCCACCATCTTCCCAGTCACCCAGATTCCCAATCTAGGTGTCCTCTTGACTTCCTCACTCCCTCTCATGCCCCATATCCAAGCAAAGTAAAGTGCTGTTCTTTCCACCTTTACAGCATCTCTCAACATGCTCCCTTCTCTTCTCTGACAGTACCATCACTCTGATGCAAACCCTCATCACTTCCCTCCTAGACTATTGCAATAGTGTCAGTCTCCCCTCCTCGTCTTTCCCCCATTCCAATCCACCCTCCACTTAGCTGTCAAATGATGTGCCCAAAAGGAAGTTTAGATCACATCATACACACACACACACACACACACACACACACACACACACACACACACACACACATTCAATAAACTCCATTGGCTTCTTATTACCTCCAGAATAAAATAGAAAACCCTGTATGGCTTTTAAAGCCTTTCACAGCCTGCTCTTTCCCTATTTTTCCAGAATTTTTACACCTTTTTCTCCTATGCTTTCCTTCTCCATCTTTGTCTCCTACCTTCCCTGGCTTCCTTCAAGTCTTAGATAAAGTCCCATCTTCTGTAAGAAACCCTCCTTCATATTAATGCCTTCCCTCTTGCAACTCAAGTCCCTAAAGCCCTTTGGTTTGGGACTCTCTCCTTATTAGTGGAATATAGCATCCCATATCTGAGTGAGGCAAGGGGCAGAGTTGGCTAGAATGGAAGAGAAGAGAGGTCCAGGCCTTTAGAGGCTCTTCAGTCTCTTCAGGTCTGTTGGAGACAAAGTAATCACTTAATAAATTCCTATTAACTAATGAATCCAGGGATTCACCTAATTTTCTGGACTCATTTATGTATTCAACATATTGTTCACTAGAGCCCCATTTCACAGTAAAGGAAGACACTAGAGAAAGATGTGATTTTCCTTTCCAGGTTAACAATTAGTAATTTGAGGGGAAGAGATCTAAAAAGAAAAATCATAAATGGACTTGAAAAATATCACTGATGTCTTGAAAATCAGACCACAATTAAAGCATTGGATTTAATTCTGTGCATCATAATTTAGGGAGGCTATTGATAAGCAGGAAGGGCATCTAGAGAAGGGTGACTGCTATAGTTGCCTTGAATCCTTGCCATATGAGAATCAGTTGAAAAAAGTGGAGATATTTTCCTAGAGAAAAAAAGATTTGGGGGAGGGGAGACATAATAACTATTCAAGAATATTTGAAGGATTATAGGGAGGGGGGAGGGAAGGAGAGAGAGAGAGAGAGAGAGAGAGAGAGAGAGAGAGAGAGAGAGAGAGAGAGAGAGAATAGACAAATCATTTATGTGTCTACTGTGTGTCATACTGTCAACATTCTTTATACTCTGCTAAATGTCAGAGATACAAATAAAAACAAGCAAGACAGTCTCAGCCCTCAAGAAACTTATATTCTACAAGAAGGAACACAACACATAAAAGAAAGCTAGAAAGGAAAGAAGGTAGCAATAGAATGTTATGGTGTCTGAGATGTGATATGGAGGCAAGAAAGCTCTTGCCTACAGTTTCAGCCAAGATAAGGCAAATACCTCACATATCAGACTCTAGGGTGGTTGCAGCAGCAGGGTTCAAGGTTTTGTTGGGAGAGGGGTTGGGTGGGGATGATAGATATGAATGAGAACTGGAGTATAGCATGAGGGATTAGATTTACTCTGTTTAGCCTGAAAGCCAAACCAGATTGGAAGAAGCAGGTTAGACTAGGCCTTCAAGAGAGACTTCCTAACGTGTAGAATTGTCCCTAGGTAGGGGTTCCTCTTTGTTGGAGGTCTTCAAGCAAAGACTGGATGATCGTATGTTGGAAATATTATAGTAGGGAATTGGACAAGTTGACTGTTCTTCCATCTCTCAAATTCTGCAATTCTTTAACTGTGACATGAACTCTTTCTATCTGTATCTTGTGCTGTCAAAAAAAAAGTATTTTCCCAAGGCAACCTTGGACTAAACTATTCCCAACGTATTGTCAATTAGTCAATAGACATTTATTAGATGCCTACTATGTACCAAGCTCCTTTGATAGATACTTGTGATACAAAGAAAGGAAAAAGACAGGAAAATCTCTTTGCTTCCATACAGCCACCTCTACCCATCCCACCCTCTCCCCAGAATCACAGCTCTGGAAATTTGCAGCTCTTCACTTCCAGCCTATAAATAAGACAGGAACATCAAATGTAAATGCTTGGTGTTAGTCATTAGGTTATCAATATCTATATCAACTCCTTCTCAGAAGTCTCAGTTACTTCAGCTCAAGGAGAGACTTTCTCTTTGTGTTTGGAAACAAATTTGTTTAGGCTGTTATAAAATCAGAAAGAGAGAGAGAGAGAGAGAGAGAGAGAGAGAGAGAGAGAGAGAGAGAGAGAGAGAAATAAAGAAATGAAATAATATGAACTTTGTTAGTTTATGCTGACATTATCCTGATAGCTAACAAAAATGACTGTGATTTTTTTTTAAAGTTTAGAATGTTTAAAGCTATTAGTCTCTGTGATTATTTGTCTGAGAGACCATAATGGTCCTATTTTATTAGATCCAAATTTGGCTGTTTGGCCAACATATCCTAAGAGCCTCTTCAGGACAAGTAAATAATATGCATTTTCCAAAGTAATTTACAGACACAAATACATATGTGCCCAGAACATATTACCAGAAGGACAAAATTACTAGGAGAAAAATGATAAAGATGATATTTTTAATATTTCTAAAGCTAAATATTTTTGCACCCAAACCTAAATACCTACAGTATTTACCAAGGAGATCATGATGTACTGAAAAGATCCACTCCAGCCTGTTTAATAAATTACGCCTCATTTTATCACTTAGGGTAACCATTTCTGATAGCCTTGATCAAGGCAGTAACCCCTTCAGCAGTAAAGACTTCTGGGAAAGTCTCATCTTCTAAACTGGCTCAGACTTTTCAAGGAAAAGATTTCTCTTCCCCACTCCTGCTGCTCTAAGCCATATAAAGGAACCTCCTTTCCATTACTCAGAACTAGGGTTGATTCAGCTTCAGTGAGAAAGCTGGGGCTGGATTAGAACACCTGTTCTCACCAAGCTTCAGGTCTCCTTGTGCTGGCTGCCTCCGCCGAGCACAGCTTTGTTTGGGGATTGGGCTCAGGGCCAAGGCATAGTCCAGTTAACGGATGACATCAGCCAAGCACCCACTGGCCAATCAATAGGAGCAGTTGCTACCCATCTTCCCCTCATGCCCCTAGAACAGTGGAGCTAAAATTAGGCAAGATTGAGGGGGGAAGGGAAGGGAGCTGGTAGCATCTGAATGACTATTTCAAAGTGGGGACAGAGGGAGAAGAACAAGCCAAAATACTTGTCACCATCTTTGGAGAAAAAGGTCGTGTATCATCTAATTCCTTCTTAAGCAGAGTGGGGTGGGGGGTGCGGGGAGGTTCTGGCTTCTTAGCAGGGGCTAAACAGCAGCTGCTTCAGAATAGATGCTCAATAGATGACTTGCTTACTCCCACCTCACAACCTTTGCTCCCCCTGTCTCCTCTCTGCTAATCCAAGTGGTGCCCTTCTTCACAACCCCGCTCAGAAGTCAGTCCGTCTACGAAGCCTTTCCAGATGGCTTATCAGGCCAGAAAGACTATGGCCAAGAAAGGATCAAAATGAAGCCTGTAAAGGCAATGAATGGCATGGAGAAGAAAAATGTGGGCTTGCTCATCAAATCTGGGAGTATGATAACCAAGGATGTGGAGATGTTTCTAGAAGAATGATGGAAACAAAACAGACATGGAACCTTTTCTGGACCATCATTCCTACATGGCTCCCTCTGTAAGGCTGTTCGTCCAATGCTTCTCATTCAGAATACATTATTCTAGCTGATCCCCCTGTCCAATGACTTAACAGGATCATTCACACTTTTTTTTGGAGGGCAACTGGGGTTAAGTAACTTGCCCAAGGTCATATGGCTAGGTTTTTGTTTGTGTGTGCGTTAAGTGTCTGAGGCCGGATCCGAACTCAGGTCCTTCTGACTCCAGGGCTGACGCTCTACTCACTGCACCACCTAGCTGCTCAATCATTCACTTTTTAAGTCATAATATATCTTTAATTATTTGTATTATACCCCTTTTCATATACAAATTGTCATTTTTAAAAATTGCAGCTTGTTTATGTCCATTAAGTACCTGTGGGTTGCCATTTTAATTTGCCCAAGATCTTCCAAGATGACTACCCAGCCATCTCCACCCCATGCTGCCTTCACTTCCAACCTCTATTTCCATTTCATACCACAATCACATACCCCCCCACACCAGAAAACCTCACACTCTACCTGTAGGATGCCAAATTCTGATACATAAGTTCTTACCTCCTTCTGCTAGGAACTAGACCTCCATACTACTTGCAGACAATTCCAACACCATTCCCCTCACCATGTAACCCTAACTTTTCACTTCCCTTCTATGTATAAATTTTCTTCCCCCATTAGAATGTAGACTCCTTAATGGCAAAGAATTTCTTGTTTTTCCTTGCCCAGCACTTGGCATAGTGCATGGCACGTTGCAAAGGTTTAATAAATGCTATCTAGTCATCCATCTATCATGTTCCTTAATTCCCAGCTATAGATCACTAGGAGAGTGGTTGTGTTAATAAGTCAGGCTTTGTGATAGAAAGCAGCATCAGGTCACTGAAAACACTGCATTGTTTTCCAAGTGCAAACTAGTCCAATCAATTCTTCTTACTAAATTTTGAACCCAGTTCATTGACCAGGCACACTGTCTGTCCAAGATACATATATACTAATAGACCAAGGTTGACTACCTACCTGCCTATCATAAAATGGATATTTCCTGGATACAACAAATGTCACAACCTGGTACATAATAGGCATTTAATAAATATTTATCGATTGACTGATTGATAAATGGGTGTTGTTTCCTTTAAAGCAGCCCTCCTCAAGCTTTAGATCACGACATATTTTGGGCTCTTTTGAGTGGAATGATTATCACAGTTTTTGGCACACTGTAATTATAGAATGGAAGATGTGAAGAGCATCACCAAGTCTAACTCCTTCACCATCTGGAAAGGATATTAAAGGAAAATGAATATGACTTGTCCAAAGTCATATAGCTAGTTACTGAGCTGCAATTAGAATCCAGGTACCAAATTTAGGACTTTTTCTATATCTTTCTAGAATATTATGGTATAGGGGAAAGAGAACTGGATAAGAGACCTGAGTTCTGGCTCTGCTATCACCTAGTTATGTGACCTTGAGTAAATCATTTTACCTCCATTGAGCCTCCATTTCTCCATCTCCCAAATGAGGGCACTTGAATTAGAGGACTCTTATATCCCCTCTTCCCTCTATAATTCTATGACTCAATCATTGCAGGTGTCCTCACATCATAGATGTTCCATGCATGTTGTTAGCTGATTGGCAAGGGCTTTATGACCATTTGGTTTGGTACAAATTCTTCCCCCTGGTGACAAAACCAACCAACTGTTGGTAAGGATGCCCACTGGCAAGTATCAAATACTATTCATTCCCCAAAATCCCTAGCAACTCCTACAAAAGGCCACCCTAGTCACAATGGCTATTTAATTGTGAACCTCTCCCAGGTGCTTACATATTAACATGGTCTAATGTGATGTCAAGCTGGGGAGGATAAAGGTTAACACATTCTAATTGTCCCAATTGTCATAAGAAGACTACTGAACAATATGGTCCATTAAATGCTGAATCTAACAATTATGTTCACCATAATAGAAATTATTCAGATGAATGTGATCTGAATAGTTGTGATTTATTAATTTAGACATAAATTTAATTAGCAATTGATTTTCAATTGTGTCTCCCCCAGAACAATACATTTTGTAGAAAGGCACAGAGGAAAAATATCAACTGAAGAATAGCAGGCCACAATAATAGGAGGAGCCACTCCATGTTCAGAAGTTCTATAATAGCTATCTGCCTAAACAACAATTCCAGGCAGCTTGGGGAAGGAGTGGTTTCACCTTTAGCTGAAAAAAAATAAAAACAACTTTCCCTCACCCATGGTAGAATTAGGCAGGAGTTCATATCATTAGTTGCACCAACTTAAGGAAGTAAGGAGTAGAGAAAATCCATGGACTATTTGCCTCATTCCCACTTCTAAATCAGAGTTCTGAGTTTCTTCTTTGCTAATCAGATGTGAAATAATAATAAAAATTACTCCCAAATAAAAAAAAAAGAATGAAGCAGTGTTGTTGTTGTTGTTGTTTAAAAGAAGGAAAGCTAGGCATTTTCTTGGGGTCAATTAGTCAATATCCCTTTCTCCAAAGCATGACAGAATCTGGGAAACATTAATGCAGCTAGTGTATTCAATTAAGCAATAACTTCTTAAGCATCCTCTCTGCTCGATATATTCTGTTAAATTCTGGTGACAAAAAGTTAAATAGAAGAGAGGCCTGACCTTAAAAAACTTAAAATCTAAGTGAAGGAAGAGTAGCAGACAAATAATTAATATTTCCCACCCTCCCCCAATTATGAAAGCTATGAAAACTCCCTCAGGTCCACAGCCCACTTTGAATCAGCATCCACTCAAAAGCACAATTCATAAGCCCCCACCAAAATTCCTTTACCCAGACCAACAAGACAGCTCTTCATTCAAACGAAGAAAATTTTAAAACCAAGTAAAGCAATCATAAGGAAAATCCCCTTCCCGTCATACACAGGGATACACACCCTCCAATAGACTCACAGTAAGTTACTCCCTCATCCCCTTATTGTGAATCCAATTCCTATTTCCTTTGATTTCCTCTTCAAATCATCAGTGAGAGACCCAAGCAGTTCATGGGCAGTTGTACCAGCACCATTCCCAAGTAACCCTTCTGTCTCCTCAACAAAAGAGAAGACAGATCAGTCATGTATTGGAGATAATAGAAAATCTCCAGCCCTTAGAATTTACAGGGAATCTCAGGAGTTGACCTTTGTAACCTAGTTTCCAACATCATTTAACTGAAACTACTCTCCAAATTTACCAAAGAACTCTTAATTGCCAAATTAAGTAGGGATTTCTTTTGTATATGGAATGAACCATAAGGCCAAGGGATTCCTTCCAACTCTCAAATTCCATGAAATCTAACAAGCTCTTCTCAATCATCATCCTTGTTTAACCTTGTGCCATTTGATACTTTCTCTTCCACAATACTCTCCTCTGTATGGGTTCTCATGAGACTGTTTTCTCTTGGTTCTCCTCCAACCTGTCTGATGACTCCTTTGATCTTCCTTGCTAGTATTGATATTACACTCCTAATAGCAGGTATAACTCGAAAACTGCTTCTTTTATCTCTAAATACTCTCTCATTTGATGATCTCAAAAATTCCCATCAATGTGATCATAATTTTAATGTATATAACACTCGGATTTATATCTCCTGTCCTAATCTTGCTTCTTATTTCCAATTCTACATTGTCATTACCTATTAGACACTTTAATACAGATGTTTTAGAGGCATCTCAATCTATGAAGAGCTTGAATGAACCGATCTCTCTTACCTACCTTTGAATTCATGAGCCTAAATATCCAGAGGCATCAATTAAGACCTGCTTCACACACACTGGATCCAAAAGTCACGCTAGCATTGACAGCTAACTATTATCTTTTAATAAAAAGAATGTATCATTGCTAGGAATAGAAATGAATCAGTAACACAGCTTTGGAATCTCCCTCATTCATCCAACTGGGTTCTTAGCTGACCACAAATCTTACTCTCAAGGTTACTGACAGCACCTGCTTTTCTAGATATCTGTTTTGTTGACATCTAAAGTCCTTGTTATAGACGAGTTGACTTTTGGTCTGATTAATTACTGTTTTCTTGGCATCTCAGTGCTCTGTTTACTTTGCATGTAGAGAACCTGGGAAATGGGAGACAGTTAAATGTTTGGAACTCAAACATATCTCCAGAGTTGAATATTTGAAGCTTAAGTATTTAACTATCTCCTGTTCTCTAGAAAGGTTTGAGAGCAAAACTGGCTATTTTCAGCATGGTGTTATATATTGGATTTGGATCACTGGGCCGAATTTTGAATCCCAACTCTTCTACTTACTACCTAAGTGACCTTAGGTTGGTCACTTAGACTCTCAGAATCTCAATTGTTTTGGTTTGGGGGGGTGGTTAGGGGAATAAAAACCTATGGAGCCTATTCAGAGGTGGTGAGATTCAAATGAGATAATGAATGTATTGCGCTAAATTAAACTATTATTCTCATTACCATTTCTTGCAGTGTTTGGTCCTAGCCTGTGCATTCCTGGCTCATATCAAGACTTGAGCAAAGAGGACATTAGAAAACCAAAGGCATCATCTCAATCTCTCTTGATTGAGGACTTCAGAGCATGACTACCCTATTTGATTTGAAATCTCAAGAAACAGATGCACATATATGCTGAGAAACATGAAAATGTATCGTTTTGTTGTTCATAAAGGCTAACTAATAGCTAATAAGAATAATAGCTAACACTTATATAGAGTTTACTATGTGACAGGCACTGGGCTAAGTACTTTACAACTATTATCTCGTTTGATCCCCACAACAACCCTGGAAGGTAGATGCTATTATTATTCCTATTTTACAGATGAAGAAACTGAGGCAAAAAGTGTTAAGTGACTTACCCAGGGTCACAAAGCTAGTAAGTGTCAGAGGCCAGATTTGAACCGAGATCTTCCTGATTCCAGGTCCTACATATTGCTGCATAAAATGCAAAACCAAACTAAGTTCCAAATATATATTCAATAGACAATGTTATTTAGATCCACCACTCATTAACAAATTGCTTCAAATAGTTGAATATAATGTAGTCATTTATCTAACATTCTACTGAGGACCTACTATGTGCAATACATTGGTACCTTTTTCTTTTTCTTTCCTTTTTTAATTTGTGGACTAAAACAAGCATTTCCATAACATAGCAGCATAGTTAATTAGAGTATTTATGATAGTCAAAATAATTTATTTGCTCAAAGTCATTCTTAAAACAATATTGCTGATACTGGGCAATGTTCTCTTAGTTTTGCTCACTTCACTCTTCATTATTTCATGCAAGTTTTTCCACATTTTTCTAAGATCATTGAGCTCATCATTTCTTATAGTATTTATCCATCACAATCACACAACACAACTTGTTCAGCTGTTCTCCAAATGACAGCATGCAATTTCTATTTCTTTGACATCACAAAGAGAACTGTTATAAACTTTTTTTGGTCTTTATTAATTTGTTTACTTTTAGTTTACAAGATTCAATTCCACAATCCCTTGAGTTTCAAATTTTCTCTCCTTCCCCCTCCCCCCCTCATGACAGCATACAATCAAATATAGTATCTGCAAATACACATTAGACATTAGTCAGGTTATAAAGAAGGATTGTATTAGATGGAATGAAAAATGGTAAAGAGGAAACAAAACCAAACAAGAAAAAGAAAAAGAGCAGGTAGTTTGCTTCAATCTGGATTCAAATTCAGTTCTTTCTAGTTCTTTGGATGTAGACATCTCTCTCCCATCATGAGTCTTTTGGGATTGACCTATATCATTGCATTGCTGAGAAGAGTCCAGTCTACCAAAGTTGGTCATCACACATTGCTATAAACATTTTAGAACATATAGGCTTTTATCCTTTTTCCATAATCATCTTTGGAAATAGACCAAGTAGCAGTATTGCTGGGTCAAAGGGTATATAAAGGTTGTTTAAAAATTCCAGATTTCTCTCCAAAATGGTTCGATCAGTTCACAATTCCACAAACAATGAATTAGTGTCCCAATTTTTCCACCTCCCCTCTGACATTAGTCTCTTTTCCCTTCTATCATTTTAGCCAGTCTTGTAGGTGTAAAATGGTATCTCAAGGTTGTTTTAATCTGTATTTCTCTGATCAATGATGATTTAGAACATTTTTTTGGCATGACTATACATTGTTTTGATTTCTTCATTGGAAAACTGCTTGTTCATATCCTTTGCTCATTTATCAATTGGGTAATGACTCGCATTCTTAGAGATTTGACAAAGTTCTTTACTGTCTTTTAGATATGAGATCTTTATCTGAGAAACTGTCTATAAATTTTTTCACCATTTTTTCCTGGTTTCCTTCTGATCTTTACTACATTTGCTTTATTTGTATAAAACCTTTTTTAATTTCATGTAATTGAAATTCTCCACTTTACTTTGCTCTCTCTCTCTCTTGTTTATTCATAAAGTGCTCACCTATCCATAAATCTGATAAGTTACACATTTCATGTTCTTCTAATTTCCTTGTAAAATCTCTCTTTATATCTAGGTCATGTGTCCATTTTGACCATATCTTGGTAAATGGTGTAAGATATTAGTCTATGTTTCTGCCATACTGTTTTCCAGTTTTCCCAACAATTTGTTACCAAATAATGAACTCTTGTCCCAAAGTCTTAAGTCTTTACACTTGTCAAATACAAGATTATTATGTTTATTTGCTACTCTAAATTTTATGTCTACTCTATTCCATTGATCTACCTTTCTATTTCTTAGTCAGTACCATAATTACTGCCTTATAATATAGTTTAAGATCTGGTATTGCTAAACCTCTTTCTTTTACATTTCTTCTTCATTATTTCCTTTGATATTCTTGACTTTTTGCTTTTCCAAATGAATTTTGTTATTATTTTTTCTAATTCAGTAAAATAATTTCTTGGTAATTTAATTGGGATGGCATTGAATAAATAAAATAGTTTGGGTAAAATTGTAATTTTTATTATAGTGGTCCTACCTACCCATGAACAATTAATATTTCTCCAATTATTTAAATCTGATTTTATTTGTATAAAAAGTTTTTTTTATAATTTTGTTTATACAGTTCCTGGGTTTGTTTCAGTGGGTGTACTCCCAGGTATTTTATATTGTCTAGAGTTATTTTACATGGGATATTTTTTACTATCTCTTCTTGTAGAGTTTTATTTATGCTATATAGGAATATTGATGATTTATGTGGATTTACTTTACATCCTGCTACTTTGCTAAAGTTATTAGTTGTTATGATGAACTTTTTAGTTGTCTTTGGGATTTTCCAGGCATATCATCATATTAGCAGCAAAAAGAGATGGTTTTATTATCTTATTCCCTATTCTGATTCCTTCTATTTCTTTTTATTCTCTTATTGCTAGGATTTCTAATAAAATATTGAACGATATTTGTGACAGTGGGCATCCTTGTTTCACATTTGACCTTACTTGGAAGACTTCTAGTCTGTCCCCATTACAAATAATGCTTGCTGGTGGTTTTAAATAAATGGGTTTTTTAAAACAATTTAAGGGAAAATCCATTTATATCAATACTTTCAAATATTTTAATAGAAATGAGTGTTGAACTTTTTCAAAAGATTTTCCTGAATCTATTGATATAATCATATACAATAATATACAATCTATTGATATGACCATATACAATCATCTGCATCTATTGATATAATCATACAATCATAGCAACCCTTAAAGAACATCTATTAACTTGAAGAGGAGTCATGGGCTATCATGGTAAGGGAGTATGCAAACCAACAAAATTACTGTCTTCAAAGTATGAAAAGGTAAAATTGTTTACATGTTTTCATTGTGGGGAGGGAAATAGAGGAAATTTTGCAAACTTTGCATAAATGCATGAATTGCCTCCCATGAATTATTAACACAGTAATACTATATCTATTCTACAAACTAGAAAACTGAGGCTCAGAGATGATCTTCTTGAAGCAACCAGTATAGCAAATTGGGGTTAATTGTGGCCAATGACTGAAAAATAAAGTCAATTTTTCAAAACTTCAAAGATCCATGTTTCCATTGGTATAAGAAATCTCTTCATCAAACCAGAGCACAGTACATTCTTTCTTACTAGATAATTTACAACTAGGTCCTGAATAGTGCAAATATTGAAATCCCTGAAGTTGTCTCAGTTGAATTGTCACCTCATATTTCCATTGAACTAGAACCAATTACCTTATTTTACATAATTATAACTTCAAATAGTGATAATTTTAATATATGCAATCACTTTAGGGGATTCGTTATTTGCACTAATTAGAACCTAGCTTTAATGAATAATGTGGCCAAAAGAAAAATAAGCATTGTCTAGACATTGTTCTGGTGATAAGTTATTTCAAACTTAGTAGTTTCTCCAAGAAGGTCTGCAGACTTTCCTTTGAGATCATCTACCATTTACCTTGTTGTCTCTCCTATTAGAATGTGTGCTCCTTAAGGGAAGGGACTGTTGCCTTTGTAGCTCCAGATCTAAGTCCAATGCTTAAAAATACTTGTTGGCTTGACACGTCCAGGCTGGTCCTCTGATGACTAACGTATAGTCTGGTAAATTAAAGAGAATTAAATCTGTGAAACTGATCATTAGCCCCAAACTCTGACTGAGCTTAATTAACAGGCAATGATCACATTATTCACAGGAAACATTCTGTTGAGGCACTTTTTCACTTAACAACAGAATCAACCAATATGGATAAGGCAAACAACTAAAAAATAATTTTAAAATATCCCCAGACCACCACAATTAAAACAAGCAGGGATTTTTTATGTTGGATTTTCCATATTCCCAATGGATTCTTCCAATCTTGTTTTTATCCCCACTGCTTTCCTTTACTACTCTATATCAAAGCTCACTAAATACAAAACATTTTCCTTGAAATAATCTCTTCTCTCAGAAACCCAAATCCATCACAATTCAATTCTACAAACATTTATTAAGAAACCACAGTGTGCTTAATGAGAAAATAAAGTTGAACAGGGTAAGCTTATAATTGTTAGGCGATAATTGACTATAAATCCTTTAACCATGTGCTTAGTGTTGAGTTGTAAATACTCCCAAGTAGTTGAATGGAAAAAAAAAAAACTAGGCTGATAATCTCAACCAATATGGACACTGGGAGAAATTATTCAGTGATTTGCATTGAGTGCAATGTTTGTATTGCTCCCCCTGTTATCTGTGTTCTAAGTGTAGGTTGATCTCTCTCAGACAAGAAAGTGAAGGGACTTGAAGAACATTGCTCTATACTCTAAGTTGTTAGGGATTATGGGTATCTGGATGATAACTGTGGAAACAGGCTAGAAGCTGGGTCAGTGGTTTAGAGGGTCTCAGATTGATTGGGTGGTGGTGGGACTTTGACTCACCTAGTATCTTGGGGGGAAATCCAACAGTATTATTACTCAAGAGAGGAAGACAAAAAGCATATCAATAACTTCCAACTAATATATCTGATTTACTACCTCAAACATTTTTGTGAGAATCATCACATAAATATCAAAGACCTCCTTGAAAAAGGTTTGAGAAGCAACAGGAAGGATTTTGGAGCAATAGAAGGCTATATTTTTAACTTTACAATTGACTAAAAAGTATAAAGAACACAAGGTTCCACCATGATTATTGTTTGTTAACTACAAAAAAATTTGATTTGATAAAGCAAAATGTCACCTTAGGAATTCTCTTCCAACAAGTTGTCTTCCATTCTATTGGTCATATGAGATTCCTTGAGAGATGTAGCAGAGATAATTTTGCCCAGTGACTCTGACAAGCTATAACATGACGTCAAGATATGACAATCCCATCATGGAGGTTGTCCAGTTCAGAATCTAAATCAAAAAGAGATGTTCTCTAGATGATAAAGTCCTCCAGATACTCTTGTTTGTGGACAACATTACATTGGTTTCATAAAGCCTATTACCCTGAATTGCCTCCCACATAAGATTTATAATTAATTTTGACCTTACTATCCAGGCAGAAAGAATCAGTTCCTATTCAGATTATGACATGAAATTGGACAACCAATAGCACTTGTTCACTAGTAAATGTATTTCTTAAGTAAAAACTACATATTAATTAAATAGAAGGAAGAGGGCTGGCCTTTGGGAAATTGAACAGTGTTTTAATAGGTCCAAATTTCTCCTCTTTTTAACAAATATTTTTTTTCTTCCAGCCTGCAAGACTGCAAGTCATAGAATGCCACAGTCTTTAAATTGAGGGTTGTGTCCAAAGGACAGTGGAGAGGCAGGTGGTAATATGGTAGTGCTAAATAAAAGCTTATTGACTAAGTAGGTTGTAACTCATTACAAATGTAAAAAAACTGTACAAATTACACAAGAGAAGCCATTTAAAAGAAGGATATTATGTGAGTCATGTTTGAGTGGGAAAAAAAAGGGCCAATCATAGACCAAGGACAATAGATACACAATAGATAAGAAATGGGTATCTGGTGTATTCCATTGGTATCCATAAATTCAAAAGAAGTGCAAAAAAATAAATAGGCCCCCAACACATAGGGTAAAGTCCTTATAGAGGACTAATGGTAGGATATAGATGAGGTAGTACAAAATAGGCAGATTTGAATAGGTTATAATCTGTAACAATGAAGCAAGCAACCACACTGATTAGAGCACAAATGCATGGGGGGAGCGGGGCTAAGTGGGGCAGTGAATAGAGCACCGGCCCTAGAGTCAGGAGGACCTGAGTTCAAATATGGCCTCAGACACTTAACATAAAACTAGCCGTGTGACCTTGGGCAAGTCACTTAAGCCCAATTGCCCTCCAAAAAGCAAAAAAAAAAAAGAGCACAAATGCATGGTAGCAGTGAAGCACTGAAACCCTGGTTGGTCAATTGCCATCATCTTTCAAGTTTAACTCATGTTTTTAAATGTTGTTCTCTGTTCAATTTTTTACTAGGATTTTAATAACTAATGACAAACAGGGTATTGACAGGTGAGGGACATACTTTACCACCTGTAAAACCTGAACAAGCCTTCCATCTTTGAAACTGAGACAACCCTGGACTAATGTGGCCTCAGCCTTAGAGTACACAGGGAAAAAAAAGCTTGAGTTACTTTCCAACTGGTTACCATAGGGCCAGCATGTTATTGGCCAGATGTAGAGAGGAATTAAATCCATCTCCTGCCCCCATCAGCCTGAGTGAGAGAAAGGGAGTTGGAGAAACAGATAAGAGAGGAGAAAGCTGTCCACATACATCAAGGAAAATGGTATGATTGACACTGAGAAATAATGAGAGCGTCCCCTCTGAGTGACGGCAGGTTAAAAATCTGGGCAATTACTTTTGTCATTGAATTCTCATGTTGCACAAAAGCTATACCCTAAGAGGGATGGTCTCGGGGCCTTATAATTAGGAGTAATCCCAATAAAAGAACATGGCCTAAGAGTCCACTTCCTCCCAAGGAGCCTTTGGGCAGGCCTCAATATCACATAAATTGTGACAAAAGTACAGCTCTCCCCATTCCATCTGACAAAGAGAAAAATTGCAGACCGTGGTAGAAGCTTCTCCTGGATCCCCTTGGCTATTCAAGGAACAAAGCTGCCAGGTAGACCCTTTTCTTCTGAAGGTCTGAACAACTTAGAACATAGGCAGTCAATATTAACTAAACTTGAAACTAGGAGAGCAGGAGAGCATAAAGAAAGAAGTTATTTGTATACCTGTACTCTAACCATTTTTCTAAAAAAAATAATGGAGGAAAAGGAACCAGAAGGGAAACAAAAGAAAGCTGTTTGTGACCCACTTCCTCCAGAAATATTGTTAACTGGACTGACATCAGGGAAATATTCTATGCCTGTTCCACAGAGGTTGTCAGTCCCTACATACAGCTCCCACATCCCCACCTCCATGTGCTGAATGCACAGTGCCTCAATCCTTTTTTCTGGACGTCTCTGTAATCTATACAGAAGCAGAACATAACCTTGGGTCCACAGACTTCTTAGGGTCCACAAATGAATTTCAGGAATTCAGAAATTTGGATGAAAAAATATATATCTTTTTTAAAATATAATTAGCTTACTTTGTGAGCCTATTCATTTTATTTTGTTCATTTAAAAACATTATTGTGAAGAGTCCATACACCCCATCCAACTCCCAAAGGAGTCCATGACACACAAAAAGATGAAGTCAGTAAACATGCCCAGCTCTTTCCTGATTCTGCTTTTCTTCTCACACTGGAATGGCCGCTGCCCCTGAGCTCCTCTGCTCTTTCTATCAAAGTTCAGTCTTCAAAATCCAGCTGCAAACTGCAGCATCTCACTCCCTTGAAATGCTCTCTCCAGGCTCCTGATGTACCAAACCATTTGGCTCTTGACACATACTGAATGTACCTTATCCCCTAGACTCGGATGTAAGCTCCTTTAGCTATCTGCTATAGTTTTGCCCAAACTATAGAAGCCATTCAAGGAATATTGTTGACTAATCATTGTTGACTGTTAGAATCTAGAAATCAGGGGCCAATTTTAACTTATTTTTGAACAGCACCTAGTACAGGTTAGTACTAAATAAAATCTCTGAAAAATGAGTAATATTATAAAAAATAATTCTGGCCTAGAAGTGAGTCCTGGGCTCCAACCTCTTTTATACCACTAGGTAGCCGTATAACAAGCAAGGTATGAATGCAGCTTCTCTGGATCTCAGTATCCTCCTTTGAAAATCCTAGGATCACCTAGATTAGAGCTGTCAAGTATGTGTTTCAAACGCTTACCTTCAATAACACTCTCAGTGCAGATGAAACAGAATAAAATGTAATTGGGAAACATTTAACAAAATACATAAAAATAACAGAATATAGATAATGTTGATGTGTGGTTTTCTAAGTCAATATGTTAGCTGGCAGGGATCCTTATGCAGGGCTTAGTGGATCTCCTTTCTATTTGAGTTTGACACTATTGGTCCATGATCTCTAAGCCCTTTTCCCTTACAGCTCTAAATCTTTGATCTAAAAATCTGTGAAAAGAATGGATTGATCTGTAAGTTTTCCTCCAGTTCTAAAATTCCGTAACTTTAACAGGAAGAAATCTGTATGTTGGGCTCCAATAAATCCCTGAAAATAAGTATTTTTAAAATGAAGCCAGCTTCAATTGTCACTATCCCACCACCCCTCTCAGAAGGTATACACATAATAGATGATATTTGACTGGCATTCTTTACCACTTGCCTTGAGTTGGAAGCTATATAGGAGGATTCAAGTGTGGATCAGTCCCTTGTTAGGCTTTGTACTTTAAAAATACTTAAAAAAACCAGATTCCTGGCTAACCTGAACCTCTTCTAGGAGAGCTGGTAATTAGGCAAAGGTATAACAATAGATAGTAAGTTGCAGGATTGAAATGTACAAGCCATTGGTCAGGGCCAGTGGAGCGAAAAGAGGACAGGATCAAAGGCAGAGAGCATGTTTATTAGGAGAGGACACCCAGAATTCCACTAATTAGTTTAGAATTGGAGCCAGAGAGAGAGAAAGGCAGAAGATCCTTCGAGGTAGTACAGATATCAACTCTACATATTACCAGGCCTTACCCAGAAGGAGAACCGTCAGAACAAATTGGTAGAGACAACCCTGGAGGACTTTGCAGAGACCACAGGTCACCAGCTGATGCTAGGTCTAGGGCCTTGGTGGCCCACGGTAGTAAAGAATAGATCTCTCCATCAGGCCCCCAATGTTCCTATAGGCACAGCCTGGTCCTTGAGCCAGACAACTAAAAAGGGCACAACAACCTAACCGTCAAATCTTGGGAGTGGATGGGAACTGTTTTAGAAGTCACCCAATTCCATCCAGAAAGCCCGATTTTCAGACAAGATGTGGGTTTGTGTTCCCAGTAAAGGCTAAACTGGAAAGATTATCGTTAATGGAAATTCTCTGCACTTTGGGTGGGCCCCTACTAGGAAACGTGAGGCCATAGGGTGGTATGAGGAAAGAGCACCAGAGAAAATGCTTAAAACATTGGGTCCTAGTCCCAGGTCCATCGTTAACTAGTTCTGTGATTTTGAGCAAGTCCTTTGAACTCTCAGAGAATCCATTCCCACATCTATAAATGTGAGTTGGTTTAAAAGGCTCTCTATGGGCATTCAATGACCAGAGTTAGTACTGGAAGGTGACCTTAGGGACCAACTAGTCTAATCCCCTTGTTTAATAGATGAGAAAACTGAGGCTGAAGGGGTGAAAAGACTTATCCAAGGTCACCCAGCTAGTAAGTGGCATAGGTCTTTGGAATGCAAATTCAGTGTGCTTACTGCTGTAACATGCTTATCTTATTGTTCAACTCCTAACATGGAGTTGAGAAAAATCATACCGAGGAAATGAAAGTTTTGATTTAGAGATAATAATAATACTTCTACATGTATATGTATGTATCTATGTATATGTACATATAATAGCTTTATATATAACATGCTTTAAGGTTTGCAAAGCACTTTACAAATACTATCTTATTGTATCATCACAATAACACAGGGAAGTAGGTGCTATTATTTTCCTAATTATACAGATGAGGGAATTGAGGTGGACAGAGGTTAAGTGACTTGCCCTGAGTTGACCAGGTAGTAAGTGTCTAATGCTGTATTTGAACTCAGGTCTCCCTGATCCCAGGTCCAGCCCTCTATCCACTGCACCACCTACCTAGGTTAAGGTACTGAAAGAAGGTATAGGACTTAAGAGGGACACTGTAAGCTTAGAACTCTGGACCGAAGGCAGGAGTACTAGGGACATGGGCTTTGTGGAAGGGAAGTTTCAGAAAGGAAGAAACTCTGGGCCACCAAGCACTAAGGCTCCCTCCAGCTTGCTGACACCCTTTCCCCTCAAACCTTGATTATGTACCCACAGAGGCCCTGCCCCTTTTATAAGGCTCCAATAATACAGGCAAGATCATGGATTATCAGTGTTTAAAGGAACCTTAGAAATCACCTCATTTAGCCTCTTCATTTTATGAAGAAGGAAACTGCAACAGAAAGATGGGGCAGTGCCCCCATCAGGCTGCTAATTAGTGGTAGAATTGGTAGAAACCCAGGCTTCAAGATACTTAACACTCTTTCTGGTGAACAACACCACCCTCATGCCTTGAATTGTGAGATTTCCATAGGGCATAACTCCCAGATAGATAGAACACAGAGACTTTGTGGTAGCCCAGAAAGAAAATAACACGTAAAACGCGTTCAAATCCTGATCCCCCCACTTTAAATATGTATGGCACTGGGGAAAATCCCTTTACCATCTTATACCTCAGTTTCCTCATCTTTATAATTAGAGTGGATATAAATGGCCTCTATCATCCCTTACAGCACTGTGCTAAATTATAATCATTGGTATTTAAATAGTATTTTGAGGTTTGCCAAGAGTATTACACAAATTATCTCATTTTTATCCTCACAACTCTTGGGAGGTAGATGTTAGTATTTTCATCCCTATTTTACACTCAGACAGAAGTTAAGTGATTTGTCTAGGGTCGCACAGCTAGCAAACACCAGATTTATATTTAGATCTTCCTGACTCCAACACCTAGCTGCCAATTAAAAAGTATTTATTAAGCAACTACTATGTACTGGACTTTGTACTAGGTGCTGTGGATACTGTAATGAATATTTTTTCATTCCACAAAAACTTTGGGTCACCGTTGGCAGGGAAGAGAGGAATAAAAAGTGAAATCCCTTAAGCTGAGGGTCCCAATCCCTCAAGAGGAATCTTCAGATCATGAATTTGATTTGGAAGGAACTTTAGAGGTAACCCAAGTTGATAAAGAGAGAGTAAAGATGTGTCAACCAGCATGGAGATCTTCCAGATCTTCTGAATCTAATCCAATCCAATATGCATTTACAATACAACCTGATCTATTGGTCAGAGCTCCCCTGCCACAATTCTAACCTGTATCTTTATCCTCACCTACTAACAGAAAAATTGAAGAAGCCTAGGGTGGCTATCATTCCATCCAGATGACAGGAACACATGCTGAGGAGCATGGAGAATTTGAATAACATGCACATTATCCTCAGGGAGAAAAGAAGAAACGGGGGGGGGGGGGGGAAGTAATCCACCCAACCATGTAAGCCAAGTCACAAAATTTAATTAGGAAGATAAGAGTTTGGGGGTAGGGAGGCTTTTTTTGGTGGATTTGTTTTTGTTGTTGTTGATGATGATGATTTTTTAGTTATGAGCAGAGGTGGGGGGGTGAATAATTTAAGCACAAAATTAGCATCTTCTAATAATCTTAGACAAAAAATGATTTTGTTTTGCTTTGGTTTGCAAATTAGCTCATGATTAAAGTATCTCTTCAGTAGCATGGCATTGTTTTTCCAGGCCTATTTGCTGAATGCTGCCCTGACCTGAATACACTTGTAGCTTAAGTAGAAGATTTGAGAGCATGAGGGGAACAATTATTTTAGAGTGAAGTACTTACAGTTTTGCTGCAAAATCAACGAACTTTTCAAATGATTTGTATCCTATTTTGCAGCTGTTCCACAGGCTTTTGAATGGTGTTTATGACATTGTCAACCACAATGTTGTTAAATAGATCTCTCCTTCCATATCTGTTTCTAATACCCCATTGGGGAATATGAGTCTTTAGTGGACAGTGTGAGCTACGGTTAGTTTCCTGTAGAGTGGCTATTTCAATCCCTTCTTCCATTCACAATGTTAATTTCTAAAAGACAAGAATTTTTTTTCCATTTTGCCTTTGTATTTTTCAGTGGCTAGCACAATGCCTTATAATACAGATAGGTTCAGTCATTTTCAATCATGACCAACTCTTCATGATACCATTTGGGGTTTTCTTGGCAGAGATACTAGAGTGGTTTGCCATTTTCTTCTCTGGATCATTTTTATAGATGAAGAAACTGAGGCAAACAGGGTTAAGTGATTTGACCAGAGATACACACCTAGGAAGTGTCTGAGGCCAGATTTGAACTCATGAAGAGGAGTCTTCCTAACTCCAGGCCAACCATTCTATCCACTGTGCCACCTGGCTGCCCTTATACATAGGAGGTATTTAATAAATGTATGTTGGATTGGATTAAATTGGATTGGATTGGATTGGATTTGTTTCCCCTTCATCTTTGTGAATGATACTTCTGGCAGGATCAAAATCTACATGAACATCTCATTCACACATTCCTTCATATGAGATTTATAGATAGTCAAAACTATTGAGCTTCCATGAGTCACCCCAATTAATGGCTTCATGAGAGCTGAATCTTAAAGGATTATTTTGATCGGTCTACTATAGTCACTGGCAATAAATAATATTCTATATAATATTTAAAGGTGTACAAAGCAAGTTACATACATTATTTCATTTGATCCTCTCAACAACCTCGTAAGGCAAATGTTCTGATTGTCCCTATTTTATAGATGAGGAAAGTGAAATGGATAAAAGTTGTGAGGAGATTGATAATTTCTAGCTTGGAGCAATCAGGTCCTAATTTGCCTACTCAGAGTACTGACAGAAGAAATATGGCAAAGCAACATTAATTCAGAATAATTGAAGTCAATCAGAATTTTTTTTATTATTTCACTGATAAAAAGTAAGGCATTCATATTGCTTCCAGGTACAAAGAGAAACACCAAAGACTGACCAAATCTAAGAAAAATGTCTATTTCAACAACTAAAAGTGACTTACAATGAGCACCTTAATGGTTTTTATGTGAAATAGTACTCAAAAAGTGATTTTTAAAAATATTCTCAAGTCTTAAGATCTCAAAAGCTATTTCCAAATAGCACAAGACTTGGTAGGGCCTCAAAAGTTGCAAAGGACTAGAGCATGGGTGCGGAACCTGTGATCTCAAAGCCACATGCTGTCCTCTAGGTCCTCAAGGGTAGCCCTTTGACTGAATCAAAACTTCTCAGAGCAAATCCCCTTAATAAAATGATCTGTTCTGTAAAACTTGGACTCAATCAAAAGTATTCAAAATGTTAATCATTAAAAGATGGAATTGTTGATTATTTAATAACTTTAATCAATTAACTCAAAAGCTCCAGGCTATAGGTAGGTATAAAAATAGGAAAATTGAGAACCAAAAAGGTTATAGAAATAATAATCAAAAGCAAAAGTTGAATCTTTGAAAAAAAACTAACAAAATTAATAAACATTTAGTCAACATGATTAAAAAGAAAAGTGTATAAAATCATATCAACAAAATAGCAAGTGAACAATGTAAAATCACAACAAACACGAACAAATAGCAAAGAATGATCAGACCTATTATGCACAGTAATATGCTAACAAAGCTAACACAAAAACAGAATACTTAAAAAAATATCAAACGTTCAACAGAAGACCAAATAGAGATCTAATATAATCCAATTTCAGAAAAGTAAACAGAATTAGCTATAAAGGAATTGCCAAAGGAAAAAAAAACCATCCTGGTCCTGATAGATTAATGGGAGCATTCTATAAAACTTTTAGAAAATAATAAATACCATTACCATGTAAATTGTTTTCAAAAATTGAGAAAGACTTCTACTGGACTTCATTTCTGAGAAAAACATAATCCTAATATTTAAACCAGAAAAGAAAAATAAAAAGAGAGCAATAGACCAATGTCATTGATGAACATTAATTAAAAAACCTTAAATAAAATCCTATCAAACAATAACTCATATAAGAAATTATTCATTATGAGCAATATGACAAGGACAATTAAAATAATCAATTTAAAAGCAAAAATATCTATAATGACATGATTATCTCAATAGATTATTATTGTTATTATTTTATTATTTATTATATAATAAATTGTTATTTTTATTACTATTATCTCAGTAGATCAATAGAGAAAAAGCTTTTGACAAAAATGCAATACAATAATTTATGCAGAAAATAAAAAATGCAATATAGGCATAGAGGGACCTTTTAATATCAACAGTAAAAGTAAACATGATATGCAATGAAGATGCACTAGAAGTGTTCCCAATAAAGATAAGAATAAAGCAAGGATGCCCACTCTTTCTGCTATTATTTGATAAAATTCTGGAAATGCAAGCAATGGCAATAAGGCAAGAGACAGAAATTGAAGATAGGAAAAGAGGCAAAGAGGAGATTATAAAAACATTGCTATTTGCACCCCAGTACAAGCTCTTACCACCTCTCATCCAGTTTATTACAATAACCTCCAAAATATTCTATCTGAATAAATTAATAGATGAATAAATGAATGACATGAGAGTTTACTAGAAAATCCTAGGAAATCAGCAAAGATACTGAGTCAGTTAAGCACTTGAGTAAAGTTTGGGCTACAAAATAAACATATAATACTAGAAACATTCAAAATAACTACAAAATATTTAAGTATCAGTCTACCAAAGCACACATATATATAGTTATACCTATACCTAGTTTATACATATACCTATAAGCATACACATACATATTATACCTATACTTACACATACACCTACAACCAAAAGCTATTCCCCAATAGATAAATGATCAAAATTCAAAGGATATCTGTACCTCCATGATTTCTCTTATAATTATTCTTTTCTCTACTCACTAGATTATCACCCAAGTTGAAGATCTTACCATCTCCCACCTAGTCTATCACAATAATATCCAAATTATTCACATTGCCTGAATAAATTAAAGGATAGATAGATGGATAAGGAGAAAAAACTGTCATAAAGTGCTTACTATGGCAAAGGGGAGCTATTCCTAGGTCTTTGAGGTTCAAGGTCCTGAGTGGCAAGCAGGGGAGCAGTAGTTGTGATGGTAGCTTGATTTCCTTGGCACACAATACCTCCTGTCTTTTTTTCAAGGTGCTCATTACTTCTACTAAGCTGGTTTTCTTGCTCCATAGGTGAAAGTTGTAGGGTATGACTAGCCACTTCTCTACAGTTTGCTTCATTAGGTGATGACTATGGGGGTTAGGCTAAAAGAAATACCACTAATGGAAGGTTGAGGATACTGTTATCCTATGGCTATTGGGCTTACCCAATGATGGCAGCAAAGATCACAAGACTCTTTAATCCATCTTGGCAGTTACCAAAGAGATTTTCCTGACACAGAAGTCTAATAATTTCACTTCCATTTCCAGTGAATTACAGTAGGTCACTGTTATTTCTAGGATCAAATATAAACTTCTCTATTTGGCTTTTTAAAGTTCGTCATAACCTGGCCTCAACCTGCTTTTTCAATTTTATGACACATTACTCCCATTCCTCCAATTTATAGTCTCACCAATCTTTCTTTCTTACTGTCCCACACATAAGATACCATTCTTCCATTCTTACATTTTGGGGCTAGCTGTCATCCACATATGGCATGCATTTTTTCCTCAACAAGTCAACAAGCATTTTTTTAAGCACTGTGTGCCAGGTACTGAGAACTAAGATAAAAAGAAATGGAAAAATATGGTCCCTGCTCTCAAAGAACTCTCATTCTAATGAGGCAAGTGACATGCAAATAATTATGTACATACATATTAATCTTAGAGGGAAGACAGTAGCAGTTGGGAGTTGGGGGAGGAGGGTAAGCAGGAAAGGACCTCCTATAGAAGATTAGTTGAGTTGCGTCTTGAAGGAAGCCCAGGAAACAAGTAGGTAGAAGAGAGAAGGGAGACCACTCCAGGCAGTGAAAATATAAAGAGTAGGAAAAATCAAGTGTCATATGCAAGGAATGGCAATAAGGCCAGTATGGCTAAATTGGAGAGCATGAAGAGAGAAGTATTAAAAGATGAGAATGGAAGTCAGTGACCAAGTTGTGAAGGGTCTTTAAATGCCAAACTAAGGGATTTATACAGAGTATACTTGTCTACTTTATGAATGGTTAATGTAGAGAGGGAGTAGATGGCATCAAGAGATCTTTCAACTGGATCAGTTATCACAGGAAACAAGTAGATGAAGACAAGCTGTGTGTTTAAAACCCAGAAGTTCAGGTTGCTGACGTATAAGTGTAATGAGTCAAAAAGGAAGAAGAAACAGACCTGCATGGTCTAAGATTGGGTAACAATTCAAGTAACTGGATATGTCCTGGAGATCTAGATTTGTGCTCCCACATTAAGTATATTTTTTTTCATTTGACTCATTCCACTATAGTACTTTTGACTCCAATAACAAAATGCTAAGCCTAGCTGCCCTGATTCTCTGAATGAGCTTCAGATGTGGATAGCTCCTTGCCATTTCTATCCTCCACCCCCAACTTCCCATGAGAAAGAGATGAATTCACTCACTGACAAGCATTTTCCTTTAGGACCCATGAGCACATTGAGTCAATGCCATCTGAAAAGCCAATCGTTGGGAAATTCAGGGCACGTAATAATTGCTTGGATATCATGTTGATGGGTCATTCTAAGACTCTCTCTCTCTCTCTCTACTGACATCAATCATGGCCTGTTGATTTCAACAAATAGCCAAAGGGAAAAGACAAAAGTCTCTACACAAATAAGGAACAATATCCTTTTGGTTAATGTGACTTAAGGCAAATTACTTACCATTTATTCTTCTCTATGTAAGGCAAGAGAACCATCAGTTTCTTGTGGGAATTGTTTAGTTCTAAATCAATATAATGCTTCCTTTTGGGGCCTCCAAATGCACAGATGGAAATGGTTGAAAAGCAATGGCAAAAAAAAGGCATGAGAGCAAGAGCATCATGGTCCAATAAAGGGAATAGCTAAGATAATAGAGAAATCATACAGATAAAAGTTACTGTTCTGATTTCTAAGCAAGAACCCTTTAAGAGAAGAGCGTAAGAGATGAACTTACAGACTTTTTTTGTAAGAATAATTGTTTTATCAAATCATGTATTTTTATAATTATGAGCAGGCAGAGAATTCTTAATCTCTTGATAAATGGTCAAAGGATATTAGCAAATAATTCTTAACAGAATTTCAAACTATTAACAACCATAAGAAAAATGTTCCAAATAATTAATAGTAACAGAAATGTAAATCAAAATAAATAAATCAATAAACATTTATTAAGTTCCTATTATTGAGATAAGCCTTAAGAATACAAAACAAAAAAGGCAAAAGACAGTCCCTGCCCTCAAGGAGTCTAGTAGTCTAGTCTAGTCTTATAGTCTAAAGGTGGAGAAAGGTGGAGTCTAAAGTTTTACTTAATACACTGAAAATTGACAAAGATAAGAAAATAAGATATATCAGTGTCAGAAGGATTATGGAAAGATGGGCATACTAGCACATTGTTGGAGTATCTATAAACTGGTTAAACCAGGCCTGTACAACATACAGCCCACCAAGGGTTTTTGTGTGGCCTGCAAAAAATGTAGGGTTGCCACTGTGCACACTGCTGTTTGCCACGTGACCCATGGCAACCAACCATCATTAGTCTATCTTTAGTGTAACCTATCTGTGACCCAAAAAAGTTTAACCTATTTTAATTTTGGCCACTACCTACTGCCAAGTTGTGCAGGTCTGTGCCCAACAATTTGGAATTGTGCAAAGAAAATTAGTAAAATATCCATAGCCTTTGACTCTTTGAACAGAGTCTGCTAGCATATACTCAAGGAGATCAATAATGAAAAGAAAGACCAAGTATACTCCAATATATTTGCAGTAGCAAAGAAGTGAAAATGAAGCAAATGAACATTGATAAAGGAATAATTAAATAATTTTTAGTACATTAACACAATGAAATGTTATTATGACAAGCAATAATGAATATGAAGATTACAGAGAAGCATGAGAAAACATATAAACTGATCAAATGTGAAGTAGGAAGAGATAAACAATATATACAATTACTTACTATTCAATTGTTTCAGTTGTATGTGACTCTTCATGACCTTCTTGGCAAAGATACTGGAGTGGTCTGCCATTTCCTTCTCCAGCTCATTTTACAGATAAGGAAATTGAAGTAAACAGGGTTAAATGACTTGCCCAGGGTCACACAGCTAGTAAGTGTCTGAGGCTGGATATGAATTCAGGTCTTCTTGACTCCGGGGCCAGTGCTCTACCCACTGTGTCACCCAGCTGCCCAATACAATTAATACAAGGCTATAACTTGAAAGAATAAAATAACTGAAACTGAATACCATGACATTATAATGAATAAGCTTGGACCTGGAGAAGAGATATGAGACAGTATCCATCTCCTTTTATTGCAGAGGCGGTGAAAAGACTGCTTGATGTCAGACTGGATTGATGTGTTGGTTAGGTTTGCTCATTTTTTTCTCTTTGACTCTTTGTTATAATGGATGGCTCAGTGGGTAGAAGGTGGAATAAGGACATATTTTGAAATAAAGGTTATATAAAAACAAAAGATATCAATATATTTTTAAATGACTTCCACAACAAATGCTTTCCACAAATGGCAAGAATAGAGGCTATAATTGAAGCCATATACACAGACCCCTCACCTATTTCTCTTCCATGATTTTTCTTAGAAAAATATTTCTCTTCTATGATTTTTCTGCTCCTGAAATGTCCATCCTTTACCTCTATCTAAAGAGCTTTGCCTGACTCCTCTAGTTTACACCAGTTTCTCCCTTTTCTGAATTCCTTGAATACTTGTAATCAATACCCATAGGTTTAGCATTTAACTATTCAGTGATTGCCTCACTTGCATTAGCTTTAGCTTCCTAGTTAGATTATAATTTCCTTCAAGGCAGGAACTATAGCTTCTTTGGCAGGTTGGGTTCATAGAAGAAAAGACTAGGTTAGGAGTCAGTGAATCTAGGTTTGATTTTCACTTCCTTCATTTACTCAATATGTCACCTTAAACAGGTCTTTGATCCTCTCTGAAAACATTCCCTCACCCATAAAATAGAAATAGCAATCCTGGCACTCCCTTACCCATAAGGTCTCTTGTAAAAGACAAGTAAGGTAAGGTATATAAAGTGCTCTATAAGGATAAAACACTGAGTACAAGTAGTTGTAACCTTAGTAACACCTCCACTAGCATCAGCATCATATTATTATTGCTATGTTATATTCTTTCTCCTACCCCTGTACTGCACAGTCAAGGACTTGTCATGTGACTTTAATAAGCGCTTGATGCTTAGGACTAGTCAATGAACTAAAGGACCAAAAGCTGAATCAAAAGTCATCAACTTAACTATCTACCCTAAGAAAACAGGAGAGAAGGAAAACAACAACAAAACAAAGGGGATGAAATTTCATATGCCACAATTCACATGTCTTTGGTACAGCAGCACTCACAAAAGAGATCAACAAATTACTGCATAGGTAATTGCAACTTAGGTCTTACTTCTAGAAGATAAAGTAGATAACTTCTATGAAATGCTTGACAAGATTCTCCAAACTAGGTGAATATACTTCTTGGTTACCCTGATACTTTATGACTTTAATGAAAAAGAGGGCTCTGCTGAAGACAGTGAAAATTATATTGGAAAATATTCCCCAAGATAAAAAGAGGGAACCAAATCCACACCACTTAGTCAAGTCCAACTAATATTTATTATTTAATATTTATTAAGCTCTTGTCATATGCCAAGCAAGGGGCTAGATGCTGAGATGGACACAAAGTTTGTGATGTAGGAGAAAGACCACCCAATATTGGGTTAAGGAAAGCTCATTCCACTTTCAAATGTGTAAACTCCATAAACTTTCAAAGATAACTAATTGCAGATATTCATCAATCTATACCCTTGACAGGGAACTTTAGAAGCAGGAAGACTTAAATTCTAATCCTGTCTTAGACATTTACTAGCTATGTGACCTTAGCTGTCATCTAACATTTTTCAGCCTGAGTTTCCTCATATAAAAAATGGGTATATCTGCTTCATAGGTTTGCATGATGATCAAATGAGATAATATATGTAAAATGCTTCAAAACTTTAAAAATTATATATAAATAATATTGTTATTCATTATGATAGTAGTAGTAGTAGTGGTGGTGGGAGTAATAGCAGCAGCAGCAGCAGCAGTAGTAGTAGTAATGCTACCACCACCACCACCACCGCCACCACCGCCTCCACCGCCGCCGCCACCACCGCCGCCGCCGCCACCGCCGCCGCCACCGCCGCCGCCACCACCATGGAGCAAAATTTTTCTGAGCCTGATGACTGAAACTCACCAAGGAAATGTAGGAGCATGTTGACCATTTCTTCACTTACCATGTCTTTTAACTACCTATCAATCATTTTGCTCCATGCTTTTCATATCGAATAGCATTCTCCTTGGCAGAGAACTGAAGCAAAATGAGAGTTGAGTGATTCTGCCTTCTCTCCATCATCTGCCTTGATCAGTGGTCCCATTCCTTCTTTGATCCTGCATTTTTCTCAATATAGCTTTAAAATCGCCCTTTGTTCCCACAGAATCACAGAATTTTAGGCTTGGAAGGACACTCAATGTCCCTTCTGAACATACCTCCCAAAAGAATTCCCACTTTCTATTTCAGTAACTAGTCCTTCCTTGTTGGTAGAATCAAGTCCAGAATAGCAGTTCTGCTCATCCCTTCCTCCCTCCTTTTCATTAAATTGTCATTAAGGCAAGCCAAGAATTTATTTGCTGATCTAATTTTGGCAGAGGGAGAGCTCTAGCAGATGTCTGGATAATTGAAGTCACCCATTATTACTCTATCATGTTCCCATGCCAAATTTATGATTTGTTCTTTATTGCCCAAACTCCTATTCCATTTCCTCCTTTTGTCCATGTAATATGAGGTACAATCCCATTATAAAATTATTTGTTTCTCCCTCCATTGATCTTCACCCAAATGTTCTTTACCATGCTTTCCCTACTCTCTTACTTGGATTTCCTCACATCTTCCTAATAAACCATGTGAATTCCACCAACCTCTTCCTACAACTTTTGAATGTTATATCCTTCTAGAGCAGAGATTCAGTTAGGATTCCCATTCCACCAAATCTCAATGATAATATTGTAGACACATTTAATTACTTGCTTTAGGATTCTGCATTCACCATGATCATTACCTATAGGTGCATTTATGTATAGAAATCTGAGGCTGCTTTACTGCTGATTCCTTTCTTTGATTTTGTCTCTTATGAATTACTAGTCACTTCTATTGCTGGTCTTCACTCTATGTTGTACCCATTCTAGCTATCTAGCTCAGTGATTACATACAAGTTCCAAGTGCTATAAGAAATAGAATTCTGAAGCTCAGAAGAGAATTCAAGGGTGGATATGCCTATTTGGAGATCATCTATGTAGAAGTAATATGAAGGTGAATGAGGTCTGTATAACCTATATCAGATCATGGGGAAGAGGGAGAGAGAAAAATTTGGAATTCAAAATCTTCCCAAAAAATGAATGTTGGAAATTATCTTTACATGTTATTGGAAAAATACTACCATTTTTTTTAAAAAAGGGAATGAGGCTAGCAAGAAAGAATTGAGAGAGAGAAAAAAATGATCAGTGAAAAAGCCTCAGATAAGAAGAAGTCATGGGAAGTAAAAAAAAAAAAAGAATCTGTGGTCAATATCCAATACATAATAGTCTTTGCTTCGTTACTTGATACCTTGCAACCTAAGGAAGAGAAAGCTTGGTCAAAAAGGGAGAACGAGATTCAAAATAGTGTCTCAAAAAGCCATGAAGTAGAGAACATCCAGGAGGGAAAATAAAAAGCCACTGGACCTGACAAATTGGAGATCACTCAATTCAAGGAGCATTTGACAGAAGGATTCCTCAACAGCTATAAGGGCCATTTATCCCAACTTTTACCAAAGCACAAATATTCTCTACAACATCCCTTTAGCCTTTGCTCTAAAATCTTCAGTATTGGGGAACCTGCTGCCCTCTGGGCTAGCTCAGTCCACTTTTGGACAATTGTTTGTAATCTTTTTACTGCATCAAACTGGCGTCTGCTTCTCTGTACCTTCAATCTAACACTCAAGATTTATTAAGTACATGCAAGATACTATACTATGCACTAGTCATATCAAGAGATAGTAGACACAGAGCTTAATCTTAAGGGTCTTACAATCAAATGGGGGCAGGAAGTAGATATGTAACAGATAACAATAATAACAAGGAAATTTTCATAAGTGCAAAAAATATGTCCAAAGAAAAGTGTATGAGAAACTGGAGGATGGAGAAAGGAATATTAAGGAAAGCTTCAGAGCAGAATCTTAAAAGTAGGGAAAACTTCAGTACATAGATATGAGTACAAATTCTTTTTCTATCATCAGCTTTGCTTAGTTTGACTCCAGAGAATATCATGCCCCACCTAGGATAATCACCTAAAATTTCATCATCATGCTAATTGAATCAATCTTTGATATGCAACACCTTCTCAACTCCTCATTGGGCTCTTTGCTCTAATTGGATGGCTGGAGGGTAGAGCTTTAAACTCCTCCCAAAGCCTTCCTTCATAGATGGCTAGGAGCTGGAATTTTCAGGTATCTCTTTGCTTTCCATCAGTAGTTCTGCTTGTTTTGACTCTGCAGAACACCATGCTCCCCACTGCAGGTACCCCAGAGTCCTCATATTCCACTTTTCATCTTCCTTTTGTGTGTTGTCATCCCCCACTGGATTGCAAGCTACTTGAAAGTAGGAACTGTCTCTTATTTGTATCCCCAGCACTTAGTAGGGTGCCTAGTACTTAGTAGGTTGTCACTAATTGTCCAGTTATAACCATCTCTTTGCAACTAA
>WOXC01006801.1:0-162241 GCA_011680675.1 Gymnobelideus leadbeateri | reverse complement strand
GAACGTTTTTAGGGTATGAACTGTCTCTATTTTGATTTAATTGTATCCACAGTGCTTAGTACGGTGACTGGCAGGTGTAGGTGCTTCTAATATTTATTGGATTGGATGGATTGAATTATACAAAGCTTTTTTTTTTCCATCACAGAAAAAAATGTTTAAAACACAAAGGACTTATAAACATGCATTAACAAATTCTTAAGATATAAAACAAAAACCCCATCACTCTTCTTATTCTAAATAAATGAATGAAAAGTCATTTATTAAGAGTTTACTATTTGCTAAGCACCACGCTAAACTATAGAAATAAAAACAAAATAAGACAATAACAAAATTAAAGATAGTCCCTGCCCACAGTGCTTATATTTTAATTGGAGAGAATATATATGTGTATATATATGTGCATATGTATATCTGTGTATATGTATGTGTAAATATATGTATGCATATGTATATATTACATAGGAAAGTGATACCAGGGAAAGGCATGTTGGTCCACAAAATTGTAGGAATGGTGAATAGGGAGAGTAGAATGAATATACCTCATCCATGAATGGCAGAGTTGATTTGATCATGGTTTGTGTTCTTAAGAATGGAGTAAAGGGATGGAAATGAGGGAAAAGAGGCAAGGTGGTTGCTGGAGGAGGCTTCAGTTATATCCAGTTCTGTGTTGGTAAATGTTTGGAAACCAGCTGTCCCAAAAGAATGTACTTTTAAGTTTAATAGTCATTGTTAACATTTTATTATTGCTTCTTAAAGTCTGGACAATCAACAAAACAATAAATTAAGCCCTGTCTTGTAGTATTTGATGATTTCTGAGGTGTAAATGCTCACACTGAAGGTTTAACAACCAGGTCTGCTGGTAGAAGCTGGCAACAGCACACCTTTGGTTATAACTTCATATGAATTTAATTCCATATTCTTTCTCTCAGAGATATTTTGATTTTAAAAAGCTATCATTTAAACCCAAACCCCAAGTTTCTGGGACAACAACTCACTATTTGACAAAAACTGTTAGGAAAACTGGAAAACAGATATAGACCAACATCTTATACTTTATACCAAGATAAGATAAAAATGGGTATGTGACTTAAACATAAAGGGTGATACCTTAATAAGCAAATTAGGAGAGCAAGAAAATGCCAGGTCAATGGAGAAGGGAAGAATTTATGACCAAATAAGAGATAGAAAGCATTACTAAATATAAAATGGATGGTTTTAATTATATTAAATTAAAGAAGGTTTTGCCCAAACAAAGCCAATGCAATCAAAATTAGAAGGAAAGTGAGAAAACTAGTGAAAAAAATGTATAGCAAGTTTATTTCTCATTTGATAAATGGTCAAAGAATATTAAACAGGCAATTTTCAGACAAAGAAATCAAAGCTATCTATAGTCATATAAAATGCACTAAATCACAATTGATTAGAGAAATACAAATTAAAACAACAATAAGTTACCACCTTATTCCTGTCAGCTTGGCTAATATGACAGAAAAGGAAAATTATAAATGTTGGAGGGGATGTAGGAAAATTGGGACACTAATGCACTGTTGGTGGAGTTGTGAACTGATCCAACCATTCTGGAGAGTAATTTGGAACTATGTCCAAAGGCAACCAAACTGTGCATACCCTTTAATCCAGTAATGACACTTCTAGGTGTGTATTCTAAAGAAATAAAAATAAAGGGGGAATGGATCTATTTGTACAGAAATATTTGTAGCAGCTCTTTTTGTAATAGCAAAGAATTGGACATTGAGAGGATGTCTATCAATTGGGAACTGAATGAACATGATGTGGTGTATGATTATAATGGAATATTACTGTGTTATAAGAAATGATGAACAGGTTGATTTCAGAAAAACTTTGAAAGACTTATATGAAATGATACAAAGAGAACTGAGCAGAAAACCAGAAGAACATTATACAAAGTAGCAGCAATACTATATGATGATCAATTGTGAATGACAGCTATTCTTGGCAGTAAAATCAGCCAAAACAATTCCAAAGAATCATGATGAAAAATGTTCTCTACCTCCTGAGGAAGAACTGCTGGAGTCTAAATGCAGATAAAAGAATACTATTTTTTTACTTTTTTTTTTCATTTTTTTTCCTTTGGGTCTTTGTCTTCTTTCACAACATGGTAATATGTTTTGCATGATTGAACATATATAATCTATATCAAATTAGTTGCTGTCTCAGGAAAGGGGAAGTTGTGAGGGGTGAGAATTTAGAACACACAAAAAAAATTTAAATGAATGTTAAAAATTATCTTTACACATAGGTGGAGGAAAAATAAAACATATATTTTGTAAAAACCCTATCACTGCATCCGAGGACTCTCATTTATGTAAAGAAATTTGTGCACATGAGAGAGCAATACTTGGTGGCTTCTAGCCCCCAGGGGAGGGAGCTGACGCATTCCCCAAAATCAGGTCCCAAAGTCCATAGGACACTAACCTCTTACTTTGTCCTAGGCAAGTCTATGTTGATAATTCTGGAGTCTCCACAGCTCCTGGTGTTCTGGGGTTCCTCCAGCCGGCTGCTGGCCCTGCCGCCCTGGGGCTAAAACCTCGGCTCACGTGGACCTGGGCTCGGCTGGCTGGCTCCTGCGCTCTGCGCTGCTCCAGACCACTGCGCTGGTCCTTCCTGCAGGGCTGCTGGGCTGTCCTCAGCGGGAGGTTAGCTTCTCTGTGTCGTTCTGTGGGTGCTGGGGCTCCAGAAGTTGTTCAGAGTCCTTTTTTACATAGTTTGTGGAGAATCTGGGGGCAGAGAGGCTTGGACGAGCTGTTTCTACTCCGCCATCTTGGCTCCGCCCCCCGACATCTATATAATTTTAAAGACTTCTAAGTAGATATGCAGTTCTTAGAGTCAGGCCTGGATATCTTAAGAAAAATGTCTATGAAATGCTAAAATGAACAGACCCAGTTAACACTGTAATAAAGAAATTAAGTTCAGAAATTTAATTCTAAATATTATACTTGGACTTGCTTGGTGTTTTTTTTTCTCTTTATACTCCTTTATACTCTGTCTCGCTTTGTGTGTGTTCTATAAATTGTGAAAACAAGGGTCAAAGGTCATTCCTTCAAAAATGCCATAGCCTGGAGTTCTTGGGGACAGACTAACCCTAATACACTGTTAGCAGCCGTTATTGTTTCAGTATTGTTGAGGATAACAATCATTGTTGCCAAATGAACTTGAACAGGGCCACAAAATTGACCAACAGATCTTGGTAAATTTACCAGGCATCCTGATATTTGCTCAAACTCAGAAAGCACTGGTACTTATTGGTCAGATTATCTTGCTTAGTAGGAACAATGTTTAAGTAACACATACAATTGTGAACTAGCTAAATGAGGGATATAAAAACAGACCCAGGTATCTGGGCAGCTTGAGTAGTTTCATGTTCATTAGCCAGTTGGGAGTCTTATGGACCCAACCATCATCTATCATGTCTAACTTTTCACAAGGTGGGACTTTAGGATGTTTGCAACCTAGAGACTGGCATCCTAAGAAAAGATCATGACTTCATAGGATTTCAAGTTCTTCTTGCTTGCATATTATGTAACACTTTAAGATTTGCAGTCTTTTACAAATATTATTTTATCCTCACAACAATCCAGAGGGATACGTGCTATCCATTTTACCAGTAAGGAAACTGAGGCAGACAGAAATGTGAGTTGCCCAAAGTTATACAACTAGGAAGTGTCTGGATTTAAACTTCAGTTCCTCTCTTCAGATCCATTGCCCTATTCATGGATTTATCTAGTGAATGAAAGACTGAAAGAATGAAAGACTCTGCCTAGAGTCTTCTTTCTGACCAATTAAGGTTGCTTTTGCTAAGCAACTGAACTATGCTTTCTCTAAGGCTACTTCTGAGCTCTGTGCTATTTCATCTGGGACTTATTGAAACCATTTTGAGATTCATTCGCTGGAATTTTGTAGCTGTTTTATACTGTTAACTCTCCTGCAGGAATCCCATTACCAGGGATGATTCTGCTTTGTATGAGTATTCCACAGCAGGGGAAAATGTTCTGCAGAAACAGAATTGACCTTTTGGCATTGGAGTCTTACCAGCCTGTGCTGAATACTAAGCAAATGACACTAACTCTTTCTCTACATGTTGTTTTTTAAAAGGGCATTTGCAGCCTGTGTAGGGGGCAAAATTTGTATATTTCAGAATAAGGGTAGTATCTGTTAGACATGGGTTTCTAGTTGTAAAGGGACATGAGACTTGGTCATTTAAAGACATTTTCTAGAGTCAACATCTTTTAAAATGAGTAGAACTTTAGAGTAATTTCAGCATCGCATCCCTGTTCAGCCTCTATTCAATCAGTTTGATCCAACAAGCTGCCTTCTCCTCCTCCTCTTCCTCCTCCTTATGTTTCTGCTGTGTGCTAGGCCCTATGCTACTTTTAAGGGACTTATATTCTACCAGGAGAAGAAGGTAATATGAGGATTGATGGGGAAGGAGGAGAGATCAAGAGGAGGAATGGAAGAAAAAAGAGGGGAAGAGAAGGGGAAAGGGGAAGTAAGAGAAGGAGTTTCAGTAGAGGAAAGGAAAATTTGGAGGTTTAGTTTGGAATGGGAATGGGAATCTGAAGATCTTCCCTACCCCTAGGCCCCTTGATAGGCTTAAGTGACTCTGAGAAGCTTCCTTAATTTGAAAATATACTCTGTCCCCTAATAGGTTGAATATAGTCACATGGAGCCTGTGGCAGGAGGCTTGTTTTTTAGGAATGCCCACACCTTGTTACTTTGTGATTGGGCAGTGGGTCAAGAGGGTTGTGGCATTCTCTGAGCCAGGAGAAGGCTATATATTCCTTGATGTGAGGTTTTGCTTTGGGGTTCACTTTGAGAAGAGTTGTGTGATTTGACCAGAGGAGACACTGGGCAGCCATTGAACCCCCTGGCTTTGAAAAACCATATGTTGGTGCTTCCCTCTCTGGTAACTGACTAGGTATGGATGTAATGGTCAGATAGCTGGAAGCCTGTCTGCTGATCTGTTTCTCTGTCTGTATTTTTTATCTGCTTGTAACCTCTGTATTCTCTGAAGTTCTGGTTGCTGACCTTTTCCCCCTGAACCAGGTAAATGACATATGTCTGATTAAAGCAAGATTGTTAACCCATTTTGAGTTGCCCCCTGAACCAGGTAAATGACATATGTCTGATTAAAGCAAGATTGTTAACCCATTTTGAGTTGCTTTCCTTTAGAAAAGCAGATCTAGGAACCTGTGCTAGCAGCCATCCTGGGGATGCTAGGGTGCTTGCTGCTACAGGCTCCACAAACATCTCTACCCAGTTAACAGCCTTGATCTGTGGTAGAGGCAGCTAGTTGGTGCCATATTGCACAGAGCACTGGCACTAGACAGTGAGGCCCTGATCTGTTTGCCTTTCTATGAAACAATTCTTTGGGCTAAGGGAAAGTCATAATTCAAAGAGAAGGAAAGGCAGGTGGGGATAGAAGTCAGACAAAGTGATCATGGGAGAAGGGGCATAACAACTGGATGAATCAAGGAAGGCCTGATCTTTCAGGCACCAGTGGTGCCTGAGATGTCAGAAAGAGTCAAAATCCCCAGAGGTGAGGTAAGAGGATTAAGTGTTTCAAGCACAGGGAGCAGCCTGTGCAAAGGCAATAGGGGATAAACGGTCAATAATAAAGTTAAGACATACGCAGATAACCATAAGGCAAGGTAAAATGAGATGAATGTCACAAAGAAAAGGGGTGAAGTGTTATGGCAGGTTAGACCAGGGAAAGACTACTTCCAGTTAGGAGCAATAGGGAGAAGGTTCCTGGGAAAGATATCTGAGCCGGCCTGGGGAGGATGAGTAGAGGTAGAGGCCATTAGAGGCAGATGGAAGGGCAGGAACAAAAGGCCAGAAGCAGAAGCTGATGATGGGTCATCATTTGTCCCACCTTCCCAGGCATAGCTCTTTACTCCTAAAACTTCCTTGAGACTATTTCCTTGAGTGTCTAGCTCCAGGATTTCTGAGGATCCATCTTCCAGACAAAAGCATTAGGTAAAAACAGGTCAATCTCCAGAACTTCAAGACTCAGACAAGAAACAAACAACTTGGATGAGCCAGAGGCTGAGACAGACTTCTGATAATTGAGATTCCTTTTTTTTGCCCCTGGAACCACTGTGTGCTCTCCTATAAATGATGGGACTACCTAAACAATAGCTCAGGCTGTTTTCAGTTCATCTTCCCAGCAGTTTTCAAGAGAAGCTGCCTAAACCTTTTAATCTGCTAAGAGTATTAAGAACACCAAATTCATTACCAATAGAGAATGGGAAGAATCTCAGTTATCAGCTGCACACATGGGGAAATCAGGCACAAGGGTAATGACCACGATAGATAAGTGGATTTGGAAGTGAACAAGAAAAGCAAACCACAGCAAGCAGGGAATGTGGGAGAATTTCTCACATCAGACTCGTCATCTTGAGTCACTGTTGCTGCTGTGCCTCAGTTTCTGCAGCTATAAAAAGTGTGCCGTCCCACTGGTTTTCAAAGGGAAGTCTTGAAGATGAAAAATCTCTTTGAATTCTTTGGGGAGGATCAACATGAAGACCCTGATTAAACGACTTTAATGACTTAAAACAGCAGTGCAGGATACTTTATCTGTGACCTCCACTGACTTAGCCCTTCAGTTCAATTCACCAAACATGGCCTGCTGTGTTCCACTGAACCAAAAGGTCAGTGGAAAGAAAACAGGAAGTCAAAAGCAAACATTGACATATAGATATCAGGTTTTTTTCCTACTCAGTAAACATTTATTAAGTACCTACTATGTGCCAAGCACCGGGGATACAAAGAAATGTAAAAAGTCCCCGGACCTGGAGGAGCTCACAGACTAGCAGGAGAGAACATGTAGGCAGCTATGTACAAACAAGATGTATACCAATTAAATTGGAAATAGCAGAGGAAAGATACATAGAATTAAGGGGGATTAGGAGAAGCTTCCTGTAGAAGGTGGGATTTTAGGGACTTGAGGGAAGCCTGGAGGTAGAGAAGAGGGCATGAGGGACAGTCAGTGAAAATGCCATGAGTCAGGAGGGTCTTGTTCAAGGAATATCAAGGCCAGTGTCACTGGATTGAAGAGTATGTGTGAAGGAATGAAGTATAAGAAGACAGGCAGGTGGAGGGGAGTCGAAGCAGGCAGGCCACAAAGACTTGGAGCCACCTGAGGTTATTGAGCAGGTGACATGGTCTGTCCTGTGATAAATTTAGGAAGATCAGTTTAACAGCTGAGTGGAGGATGGACTGGAATGAAGAGAAACTCAAGGTTAGGAAGATTAACCGGCGAAGCTGGTGGCAGATCAGTGCAGAGAAGGAGGCTTAGGAGAGACGCTACAAAGATCAGATCCATGGGCCTTGGCAACAGAGAAGAGATGATGGCAAGGAGTGATGATGACGCTTAGATCACTTGCATGTTCCTGCTTTCTTGACCCTTTGCAAATGAAGACTTCATATGAGGAGAAGGGGGCATCCATCCTTTTGTTCCTGGTTCATCAGCCACTGATCTGCTTTCCCCATGAATTAGGTCCTCTCTAGGCCCAAGATAAATAATAATTCAAAGAGAAGGAAAGGCAAATTCTAGCATATCATAAAATTATACGGAGATAAAATGTGACAGAGCTCTCGCTTTCTTTTCACTGCAAATTAGGGAGAAACACACAAATTCACCTATACTCAGTTTTCTGGCCAATGGCATGTCACAGATATGACCTCCCCTCCCACCTCCAACTTATGAGAGCCCTGGTCCCTTAACTTTTACTAACCATCTCCCTTAGCCTGATCTCCAGACATGCCCATACTGTGAGTTCTCCCTCCACCCCATCACCCATACTCCTATCTTCTCCAGAGACAAGCTCTGTAGTTTGTCACTTTTGAACAGTGATACTGTGGACACCTCCTGTTAGTACCATGTCAGCTGGGTCTTCTTTGTGGAAGGAAACACCCTACTTGGGTAAACCAGGTCATCCTTATGGGGCAGGAGCTGGCTGGCTGATTCTTTCCCCAAAAGACACAAATGCTGAGTCTGCTGTTTATGTTTAGCATCAGAAAAACAAAATCTTCCTCACAGTTTACCTTGCTCACCTCTTCATCCTCCCCAGGGTAGCCCTTGGGTTGGGAAAATTTGCCCTCTTAAATTAGATTCTGTCTGATTAAGAAAGTAATGGCAGTTCTAGCTAACTGAAAGTGATAAAGGCATTTGTGAAGAGTGAAAAGGCATTAAACTAGTGGCTGAAAGACATAAACCCTAAATGTGTGCCAATCAATAGATATATGTTATAAGAAAAAGCTCTTAGCCTTTATGTGCTACTCAAACAAAGGCAGCCAGTTTGAGAAATTTTTAATTCTAATTTTTACTGTGCTTGATTTTTGCCTTAAATCTTTTTGACTTTAGAACCTACCTCCCTTTCCCCCACTTAAGATGAAACTTATTGGTATGCAGATAAGTAAATAAAAGGTAAACTGAGATCTGGCTTCAGACCCTGGGCAAGTCACTTAACCTCTGTTTACCTTAATCCACTGGAGAAGACAATGGCAAATCTTCCAATATCTTTGCCAAGAAAACCCCATGGACAGTATGGTCCATGGTCATGAAGAGTTAGACATAGCTGAACAACAACAACCAACAGCAAAGTGTGATAGAGCAAAGGAGAGACCCCAAGCCAGTATTCCAGTGAAACTTGAACACTTTCAGCTGAAGGGATCAGGGAAGGGGAGTGCTGAGTTCAGCCACAAAGGGAGAACAGGATTCTGAAAGGCAGAAAAGGACACAGTATACTCCAGGCCAGGGGGATAGCTTGAGTGAAAAGCATGGAAGCAGGAGATGGCTTGCAGAATTTGGAGAAAAGCTAATAAGTAGTCCAGTTTGCTTGGAATGTACAGTGTTCAGAGGTGAATAATATTAAATAAGGCTGGAAGGTTAGGCTGGGACCAGATGGCTTTCTATACCAGGATAAGAAGTTTAGTATTTTATCCCATGGCAGTAGTTAGTCATGGAAGGTTTTTGAGTAGGAGAATGAGGTGGTCAGACCTGTGAGTTAGGTATGATCATTTTGGGTGCTGGGGGAAGGATGAATAGGAGAGGAGAGAGACTGAAGGCAGAGAGGCCACTTAGGTGGCAGCAGATGATGAAGGCCTGAACTAGCCTGAACTAGGGGATGACTTTGGGAGTGGAGAGAAGTATGAGAGATGTATTAGAGGTAAAGTCAGCTGCTTGCATATGGGAGCTGTGGGGGAGGGAAGAGTCACCAATGATTCTTTTGATAATTTTGAGTGATTGGGAGGATGGTGCTGCCATCAACCAAAACAGAGATGAGAGAAGGGTAGATTGAGGGGAAAAGATTCATTTTGTCAGCAACATTTATTAAACACTAACTAGGTGCCAGGTTTTGTGTTAATACAGGCAAGAGTCTTGTTCTCAAAGAGCTCACAGTCTAATGGGGTAGACAATATTCAAATAATAATGTACAGACAAGATGCATATGGGATAGATTAGAGATAATCCAAATAGGGAAGGCATTAGAATTAAGGGATGTCAAGAAAGGCTTCTTGAAGAAGGTAGGATTTTAGCTGAGACTTGAAGAGGTCAGGGAGTGTAGGAGGTAGAAAGGAGAGACAGAATTCCAGGCATGGGGGCAATCATTGAGAACACTCAGTTGGGAGATTGGAGTGTCTTGTTTGGAGAAGATCCAGGAGGTCAGTGTCACAGGATCAGGGGTGGGGTGGAAATAGAGGTGGTGTTAGGTAGAAGACTGGAAAAGGCAGGAAGAGGACCAGGTTATGGAGGGCTTTATACACCTAAGAGAAGGTTTTATATTTGATCCTGGAGGTTATATACTCCTGTTGGAGTTTATTGAATAGGAAGGTGTGACATGGTCCTGATCCAGGAGGTCAGTTTGACAGTTGATTGGTGGATGGACTTTGAGTGGGGAGAGACTTGAGGCAGGGAGATCAACTGTCTGGCTCTCTCAGTAGTCCAGACATGAACCAATAAGACATTTACAGTACTGAGGGATATGTGGTAAAGGCATCTTACAGATAGTTGAATACATATAAGTATACATGTACATTTATATTTACACATATATATCTACATGCACTAGTGTCTTCCCTCTGTTGATTATCTACAGTTATCTTTAGACATATCTTACTTGTACGTAGTTGGTTGGATATTGTCTCCCTATTAGACTGTGAGCTCCTTTAAATAGACTGTCTTTTGTCTTTCTTTGTATCCCTATCCCTTGGCACAGTGCCCGACACTTAGTAGGCATTTAATAAATGCTGACTGACACTTAATCAGTGTACACACATATGCATATATATATGTGTATATTGTTGAGTCATCTCCACAGAGGTCACTATTTAGTGAATCGGAAGGTACATATCGTGCTTCCTAAGTACACTTAACACCATCAGGTCCTTGGGCAAATACTAAGATTCCATTAGAGAGCTTAGCTTTCTATTCTCCTGTTCATTTTCCCAGAGGAGACAGCAAAAATATTTTGGGGAAGATCACTCACAAAGTTATCCTTTTTTTCTTCCTCTGGAAACGTAATTACTGTACTTGCAGGAAGGAGCACATTTCCACTTCTCTTTGGAAAAGAGAAAGTTTATTTCCCATTCATCATGTCTGAATTTTCTATCCTGTAAGAGAGCTCACAAATTAGCTTTCCTATTTTTTCCACTGAGAGATGAGACCAGGTGAATCTGCTTTTGACTCTCCTTAACGCTTGGGTACTAAGAACCTGAATCTGGGTACTTTTCAACAGTTATCAAGTAGTTAGAAAGGGTATGACTGCCTGTCTGCTGGAGGTGTTCCTACAACAGATTCTAGCTACAAATAAAAACCTATAGCAAGTCTCCTTCGCTCCTTCTTTTCCCCTTCTCTCCTCCATACATTTTACCCCTCCATTCTCCTTACCTCTTTTCTTCTTCTGTCTCTTCTCTTTTTCTGATATCCTCTCCTCTTCCCCACCTCAGTTATTCTGAAAAAGGCAAAATCAGTAAAAGTGTTTAGGGAGCAGCTGGGAATGTTTTTCTTTTGCTAAATGGAAATGAAAATGTATTTCTGATCAGCAAGTCTGCTTATTGAATAAGGGATAACTACTGGAATGAAGGTAAGTTTGCAAATATCTTAATCAGGATTAATTAAAGATTAAATTGTTTAAAGATTAATTTGTTTTCTTAGAGATCTTTAAATCAGAGATGGCTTCTTTCGTGTGATGTAGCAGGGTGGGGAAGTGAGTGTTACTTTACTCCAGAAAGACCTGGTCAATTGGAATTTCCATTTTTCTTGGTTTGACTGCTTAGGGTTTGTCAGTATGTTGGTGGCTCTAATTTCTTCTTCAGTTGAGGTTAAGGGACTTGCCTAGGGTCATACAGCTAGTAAGTGTGACGTGTCTGAGGCCAGATTTGAATTCAGGTCCTCCTGACTCCAGGGCTGATGCTTTATTCACTGCACCAGCTAGCTGTTCCATCACTTGTTGGTGATAGGATTCTAGATTTGGAACTGGAAGGCACCTCAGAGGTAATCTAGTACAACTCCTTTATTTTACTGATGGAGAAGCTGAAGCTGAGGGCCTTTAAGTGACTGACCTCAGTTTACACAGGTGAGTAAGTATCAGAGGGAGGCAGGATTTGAATGGTGCTCCTCTGTCTCACTCACTCCATCAGTGAGTGCTCTTTTTACTGGGAAATGTTGTAAAATCTGTTGGACTTCAGACCCCACAGATGTGGAGGTGCCAAAGTCAGTCGACTAGATACATTTCTGATACCTCAGAGATAATGTTCTCTTGGTCCTTTGGGGCCAAAGAGGTTTAGAAGCTGGTCAGGAATTGTGCATTGGTATTTCCTTTTGGTAGTTTTATAGGGTTCTTCCCTTCTTATGCCTCTGTGGAATGACTTTACATTCTCACTAGCTCTGTACTGATTTTATATGGAGAGTGAATAGGGCACTAGAGAGCAATGAGGTCCAAGGTTGTGTCCGTACTCCACTGCTCTGGCACACAAGTTCTTTCTCTTTTCTTTTTCATTTGTGCCCCTTCTCCTTGGCAGCCCCATCTAGCACTTTTAATCCTGACTGCTACCCCAGCCATATGTACGCTGGGCTGTTTCTGAAAGGGACAAGGAAGCCGTTTTGGCTGCATGGCCTTTTGAGATGGAAGATTTGGCATATAGAGAATGACTGTCACGGAGATTTCTAGATTCCAGCTCCCTTTCCAGAGAACCTGACCTGTGGCTGCATTTGGTATCCTTTTAACTTTGAACTGTGTTCTTTTAATTCCATATTAGCAAAGTGATTTTTCATGACCTTTCATATGTTCCACAAGAGCTTCATTGCTTTTTAATGCTCTAGCCTGGCCTTTGAACTGGCATATGTTAGGCCTGGTCAAGAATAAGCTTCATGATAGAATTATATGCCATGGGAAGAATGTGTTAAGATAGCCACTTGTCATTTACGTATCTAGATATCCTTAAGAAAACTGAGTTTAATCTTGTCCACAAGACATTCCTTCCCATGCTTGCTTTGAAATGGCTCTCACTGGGCTGTAATAATCAAAGGTGTGGGGTAAGGAAGAGGTTCAAATCAATAGGGCTATTAAAATTCCATCTCTAGACCAAAGTCCTCTAGGGAAAGCTGCTGAAGGTATTATGTCTCTCAGCAGACAACTTGACTGGAAAGTTAACAGACCTATTAACTCTTGCTGGCTTAAACAGATTTCAGTTCAATCCAAGCACTATAATCAGATTCCTACAGGGTTAGCAGAGACAAGTCCCACACCACATGGAAGGACACATTCATTCCCTCATTCAGCCAACAAACATTAAATTCCTACTATGCGCAGTGAACTGTGTGAGGCTGTGGAGGAGAGAGAGAAATAGATAAGGATCGATGTGCCATGATCCTTTCTAGAAGATGAGAACAAGAGGAAGGATGCCAGAGTGCCACAGACCTCCTTTTTTCCTTGTGGTGAAAATACTTTTGACACCCTCAAATTCAATAGAAGGGCCTCAACAACTCATTCTTATGTAACTCACTTCTTTAAAGTATTCAGAATACTTGCCTCATGGCAACTCTGTGAGGTAGGTAATATATTATAATCACCATTTTACGCATGGAGAAACTGAGGCACAGTGGTCACTCAGGAAATGTTAGAGTTGCAATTGGAATCTGGGCTTCTGTGTCCCAAAGCATTGCTCCACATTCACTACATTATGTGCCCTGTTAACACTAAAGACATTGAATATCAGAAGAGGGACTCCCTCAGCCCAGCCCCATCTCCTTCCTCTCTTCTCTAGCACCTCCCTAGGAATCCTTAGGCTCGATCCCAGATGTCATCCCAGTGTGAATTGGAATATAGGAAAACCCTCCTCCACCTCAACTCCTTGGCCAAGCCTTGGGCTTTTATCCCTGCTCCATCCCTCCCCTTTGGAATCCTCTTTAGAATAGTCGGCTTCCCAAGTTGTCTCATCATTATCGTCATCATTTAAATAGCACTTTGAAGTTTGCAAATCACTTTACAAATCCTGTCTCATGGTACAGTGAATCTGACCTCAGACATTTAACACTTACTAGCTGTGCGACTTTGGGCAAGGCACTTAACCCTAATTGCCCCTCCAAAAAGCAAATCTTATCTCATTTGATCCTCTTGACAACCCTGGGAGGTTGGTGCTAGTTCTGGTACTACCACTTTATAGATGAGGAAACTGAGGCACTAAGAGGTTAAGTGACTTGCTCAGGATCACACAGCTAGCTGAGGTGGGATTTGAACTCAGCTCTTCCTGACTCCAGGTCCTGAGATCTAGTCACTGAACCATCCACTGCATGCAGGGAAAGTTAGTCTTTTTCGGTATTCCCTGAGTCTTTTGACACTGGCCATTGCACATCCCAGCCACCTTGCAGCCAGACTGGGGGATGAGCCGGGAGCTGGGCTGTTTGTTCAGAAGCTTCTCAGTCAGAACAGTGAACCCTGTGGTAAAGGTACCACCACCATTATTAGTGACCATTGTTCAGCATCTCTGCCTGGCAGCTGCTAATTGAGTGTTTCTGACAATTAAACATTGACCTTCTGCGTTTGGGGCTGCTTTTACCAGAGAGTTGCTAACAAGCCGTCTGTTTTGCCAGTACCTTTTGATCTCCCGTTTTCCTTCCATTGCAGAGTTGGCTCTTTTTCTCTGCATGAGGGAGCAGGGTAGATGTGTGGCTTTGGAGTTAGATGCTGCATGCTCCATCTGCCCTCGTTTTGCAGCCGAGGAAACCAAAATCCAGAACATTTTTATTGCCTTGCCCAGAGTTGCAAAGGTGGTAAGTGAGAAGCAGGATGTGAACCTGTCTTGATGGTTAGTGACTCAGTGGAGGGATTCTTTTGGCTGGCAACTCTTGCCTGTGCACCTCACTTGAACAAGGAAATTATAGTGAGAGGTAGCTGCATTCAAGAGAACTTCTTTTGGAAAAAAATTGAGAAAGCAAAAATATTAAAAACCCAAGTCAGTTTATGGTTACCTAAGGGACACTTTTTTGGAAGGGGTGTGGGAAAGGGAGAATTCTCTCCCCTCTCTCCCACTCCCTGCCCTGAACCCCTTCCCCCCAGTATTAACCTTCAGGTTGCTCTTGCCCTAGCAAAATAAAGGGTTTTGTTGTTGTTTGCTGTTCTAGGCAATTTCCTCAGGCTGGTAGATAGAGTGCTGGGTCTGGAGTTAGGAAGACTCTTCTTCCTGAGTTCAAATCCAACCTCAGCCACTTCCTAGCGGTGTGACCCTGGGCAAGTCATTTAAACCTGTTTGCCTCAGTTTCCTCATCTGTAAAATGAGCTGGAGAAGGAAATGGTAAACCACTCCAGTATCATTGCCAAGAAAACCCCAGAGGAGGGCACAGAGAATCAGGTGAGACTTAACAGCATTAAGGAGTGTACTTAAAGAACTGTCTGGACCACTGAGAGGTTGTCCAAGGTCACACAGTCAGAATGCATCAGAAGCAGGCCTTGCATCCAGATACTGCTAACTCCTAGCCTGGCTTTCCTGCCACTACAACACCTTGAATTCTATAAGTCTATTCCTTTTTTTTTTTTTTTTGGAGGGGGGAAAACAAGGCAATTGGGGTTAAGTGACTTGCCCAAGGTCACAGAGCTAGTGTGTCAAGCATCTGAGGCTGGATTTGAACTCAGGTTCTCATGACTTCAGGGCTGGTGCTCTATTCATTGCCCCACCTAGCTGCCCCAAGTCTGTTACTTTTTTTTTTTTTTAAGCAATTGGGGTTAAGTAACTTGCTCAAGGTTACACGGCTAGTCGTTATTTGTGTGTGGGTGTTCATTTTCTGAGGCCGGATTCGATCTCGGGTCATCCCAACTCCGAGGCCGGCGTTCTTACTCACTGCGCCACCTAGCCGCCCCGAGTCTGTTACTTTTAACTATACATCTGGAGACTATCCTGATATTCATGACTAGGTAGCAGTCTGTATAGACAGCTCTACAGATTTTGAAAATAACCAGATTTTTAGCTGTGCACTTGGACTTCCTGAAGATTGAAAGGCAGTTGATATGGAGGATAATGAGCTGGTTTTTGAGTCAGGAAGATCTGGGTTCCAGCCCCTTCTCTGACCCTTTTATTGAGGCAGGCAGTTAAAACAACTAAGTCAGGCCACCTGCTGATCTGCATTTGTGGTTCCACCCTGGGAGTTTCCCACAATGATGAAGCTGTAGGTTTAGAACTAAAGTGAAAAAAAAATCAAACCTTAATTCTTTAGATATTGTTATCTAGTTGATGAAATAGTCAAGTTTTATATTATCTTTCTCCCTTCTGTTAGAGAAATTTTTACTATCTCTGGCTGTCTACTGCCTCCACTGGCAGAAGGGAAAATTGAAAGCTACATCAGTCTTAAGTAGGAATGTTTGTTATCTAGGGCAGAGGTTTTTAACCATTTTTGCGTGTCAAGGACCCTTCTGATAGTCTAGTGAAGTTCATGAATGCCTTCTCAGAAAAAAGTTTTTTAAGTGCATAAAATAAAATACATAGGGTTAGGGTTAGGGTTAGGAAACCAATTATATAAAAATTATCAAAAAATAACTTTCAGACATCTTGAGCTGGCTGTCTACTAGATGTCTTAAACTCAACATGATCAATACAAAACTCATGATCTTTTCCTGACTTCCTTATTACTATAGAGGGTAACCCAATCCTCCCAGTCCCCCAGGTTTGTAACTTAAGAGTTGTAAAAAATATTTTTATAAGAACAGTCTATCAGTAAATATTTATTAAGTGCCTGCTATGTGCTAGGCATTGTGTTAAGCAATGGTGATACAAAAAAAGAGGCAAAAGTCAGTTTCTGTCCTCAAGGAACTCACAGTCTAATAGAGGAGACAAAATCCAAACAGATTATATAAAGGATACAGAGGATGTAATTAACAGAGGGAAGACATGAGAATTAAGGGGTTTGGAAAGGCTTCCTGCAAAATACTGCGGCCAGTGCAGTTGGTGGGCTAGTGGGCTGTGAGAATAAGAAGGGTGAGTAATCAATAATCTGTTTATTACAGGACCATTTCATACAGAGCCAAAGATGCAAGGAGCTCACTCAGTTTTTATGCCCCCCAAGAGAATGTAGACAATGTAGAAAGATCCTACATCAAAGGAATGCAGATAATGTAGAAGGAGCCTCCCTTAATCCTGTGTAGTATTTACCCTTGCTTAAGGTTAGTTATTTATTAGGGTATTATTCTAGGACCATATCCAGAAGCATAAACAAAAAAAGATTACACGACCTTTTGCTTATCTGCCCAGTAACCTTTGCAGGTAACTGTATAGGACAGGGAATATACCTTAGGGAGGTCAGGGGACCCCAAAACATTCCCTTCATAATATATCCTCTTGCTTGTCTGCCCTGTAACCTTTCAGATAATAATATAGGGAAGGGGAACATTTCATTAGCAAAGCTGACAAACTTCTGAAAGTTCGCTTCATCAAAAGATATGATTTTAGTTAGGAATTAAAGGAAGACAGGGAAGTCAGTAGGTGGAGTTGAGGAGGGAGAATATTCCCAGTATGGGGACAGCCAGAGAAGTGTCCAGAGCCAAGAGATGGAATGTTTTGTTCATGGAACAGCCAGAAGGCCAGTGTCACATGTTCAGGGAGGAGGTGGGTGGGGAGTAAGGTGTAGGAATACTAAAAAGGTAGGAAGTGGCTCGGATATGAAGAGATTTGAATGCCAAACAGAGAATTTTGTATTGATCCTGGAGGTGAATGATAGGGAGTCACTGGAGTTTATTGAGTTGAGAGTAGAAGGAGTAAGAGAGAAAAGTGGTTGGACCTATGCTTTAGGAAAATTACTTTAGTGGATCAATGGAGGATGGATTGGAGTGGGGAGAGACTTGAGGCAGGCTGACCCACCAGCAGGCTATTGAAATAATCAAGGCTTAGGTGATGAGGGCAGTATCAGAGGAGAGAAGGGGCCATATATGAGACACTGCAAAGGTGAAATCAACAGGTCTTAGCAACAGATTGATTCTGGAGTGATGGGGGTGGTGAGGGATAGTGAGGAGTTGAGGTGACTCTTAGGTTGCAAGCCTAGGGGGTCTGGGAAGATTGTACCCTCCATAGTAATAGGGAAGTAAGGAAAAGATAATGAGTATCGTATTGAACATGTTGAGTTTAAGACATCTACTGGACAACCAAATACTTAAGTTCAAAGTATCTGAAAGGTAGTTGGAGAAGGGAGATTGGAAGTCCACAGAGAGGTTGGGGTAGAATAGGTATGTTTGAGAATCATCATCATAGAGGTGGCAATTAAATCCATGGTGTCTGATGAGATCACCAAATGAGAAGAGAAGAGGGCCCAAGATCTGGATAAAATCCAGCAAAAGAGACAGAGAAGGAGCAGTCAGATATATAGGAGGAGATCCAGGAGAGAGTGGTGTCCCTGAAAACCTAGAGAGCCTCGGTTTCAGCCCCAGAGCGGCTGGGTCAGCAGCTGACTGGAGAGACCCCAGAACACCAGCAGCTGTGGAGATTCCAGAATTATCAGCACAGATATACCTAGGACAAAGTGAGAGGTTAGTGCTCTGTGGACTTTGGGACCAGTATTTGGGGAACGAGTTGGCTTCCTCCCCTGGGGGCGAAAAGCTGCTGAGGAAACGAGGCACAGAAGCCATTTTACAGCATCAGTGGCGGCTCTAGCTCCTGGTCTGCGAATTGTAGGGAGACTCAGCAATCAGTCTGGGGGTTAGTTGCTCTTGCTTTAAACTGCCTGGATCTGGATTGTGGTCTGGGGCGGGGGGGAAGTTTGGGGTGAGTATCCAATTTGCCAGAGTGGGTGGAGGCTTTACAGAGGCCACCCAACTTGCGGAAGTTGTGAAGACCCCACGTTTGGGAATGAAGCTCTCCTGTCTGGTGGCAGAGTCCTACTGTGGCAACAAGCCCCCAAATCAAGTAATTAAGTGGCAACATGCCTAGGCAAATGAAACAAAATAAACAGAAAAGTTCAACATTGGACTCCTATTTTAGGGGCAAAGAGGATCAAAGCGTGGAGGACTGTGAGGTCAGAACTCCTGCACCAAAAGCCCCAAATGAAAATACAAGCTGGCTACAGGCCATAGAGGACCTTAAGAAGCAGATAAGAGAAGTGGGGGAAAGATTGGGAAGAGAAATGAGAAAGATGCATGAAAAGTATGAAATGACAGTCAACAGCCTGATTGAGGAAAATAACACCTTAAAAAATAGACTAACTCAAATGGCAAAAGAGGCTCAGAAAGGCAATGAGGAGAAGAATACCTTAAAAAGTCGAATTTTCCAGATGGAAAAAGAATCTCAAAAGCTCACTGAGGAGATTCATTCCCTCAGTTAGACTGGAGCAAATGGAAGCTAGTGACTTTATGAGAAATCAAGATGCTATTAAGCAGATCCAAACAAATGAAAGAATAGAAGGCAATGTGAAATATCTCATGGGAAAAACCACTGACCTGGAAAATAGATCCAGGAGAGATAATTTAAAAATTATTGGACTACCTGAAAGCCATGATCAAAGAAAGAACCTAGAAATTATCCTTCAAGAAATTCTCAAGGAAAATTGCCCTGATGTGTTAGACCCAGAGGGGGAAATAGAGGTTGAAAGAATTCACCAATCACCTCCTGAAAAAGATCCCAAAAAGAAAACTCCTAGGAATATTATAGCCAGGTTCCAGAATTCTCAGATCAAGGAGAAAATACTACAAGCAGCCAGGAAGAAACAATTTCAATATTGTGGAAACACAATCAGAATAGCCCAGGACCTGGCAGCTTCTACACTGAGGGATCGAAGGGCATGGAATATGATATTCCAGAGGGCAAAAGACCTGGGAATGAACCCAAGGGTCACCTACCCAGCAAAACTGAGTATTTTGTTTCAGGGGAAAATATGGTCATTCAGTGGAATAGAGGACTTTCAAGCATTCTTGAGGAAAAAACCAGAGTTGAATAGAAAATTTGACATTCAGACACAAGAAGCAAGAGATGCTTGAGAAGGTAATCAAGGAAAAGAAATCAAAAGGAACTTATCAAAGTTGAACTATTTACATTCCTACATGGAAAAACAATATCTGTGTCTGATGAAACCTTTCTCATTATGAAAATAATTGAAGAAGGGTATATGGGCATATGTTTACAGGTATACATGGATAGAGGGCACAGGTTGAATTTGATGGGAAGGGATGATTCTTAAGGGGTGAAGTCAAGAGGTGAGAGAGGAAAGTGGCAAGAGGAGAAAGGGTAGGGTAAACTATCTCATGTAGAAGAGGCAGGGGGAAGTAGTTGCAGGGGAGGGGAAGAACAGGAAGGCAAAAAGGCAAAACCATATACTCATTGAAGTTGGCTCAAGGAGAGAATCACATACATACTAAATGGGATATCTCACCCTGCAGGAGCGTAGGGGAAAGGGGGGTGAGAGGGTGGAGGGTAGAGGGGAGGGTATTCTGGGGGGAGGGGAGGTTGGAAGTACCCACTTTCGAAGAGGGACAGGATCAAAATAGGGAATGGACCAAGTGGGAGGTGAGATGGGTGGGAGGGAAATATAAGCAGTCTTTTTCAATATATCTACTATGGTAATGTTTTGCATAGCTATACATGTACAACACATACTGAATTGCTTATCTTCTCAGAGGGAGTGGGTGATAAGGGAGAAAGGGAATGGATCTGAAAATCGAAGCTTTAAAATTAAATGTTTCATAAGATGTCCGGGCATTGGGCCCAGAGATTCATCTTGCCCTAATGGCAAAGTCGAAGGGGGTATGGGAGAAGACATGGGAGAGAGCAGATTGGATGAGGGGATATCTAGTGGGACTGCTATTCTGGGGTGGTGGGTAGGGAAAAATGGGGGAAAATTGTAACTCAAAATTTGATGGAAATGAATTATGTAAACCAGAAGTTAATAAAGCGTTTGTTTAATTAAAAAAAAAAGAGGTGGCACCTGAGTTGACCTTTGAAGGAAGCTAAGGAGTCCAAGAGGTAGAAGTAAGAAGGGAGTTCATTGTGAATGTGTGAGATAACCTTTGCAGGGACATGAAATGGGAAGTGGAATAAAGTTCAGGGAACTGCAAGTAGACCAGCTTTGCTGGAGCATAGACTCCATAAAGGAGGATCATGTGAAATAAGGCTGGAAAGGGAGGCTGGAAGTAGGCTGTGAAGAGCTTTAAATTCCCATCTAAGGAGTTTATTTTATCCTAGAGGCAGTAGAAAGTGACTGAAGATTCTTAAAAAGGCAAGTGGCGTGATCAGACCTGTGCTTTACAAAGATGATTTTGGCACTTGTGCTGAGCTTGGATTGGAGAGGAGAAAGCCTGGAAAGTTAAAGGATATTTCCTCTTGTTTTTGTCTTGGTTAGGATGGAGAACATCTGTTTGCCTGTCTTATATACAACAGCCCTTCCAGACAGCTGAACTCTTTCATTATCTCTCTACCTTCTGTATTCCTCTCTAAACCAACAAGCAGAAGAGGTTGGGTTGGTGTTCTGACACATGGCTGATGTTCTTGTGGGTTAAATACAACACATAAGAAACAGTCTAACAGGCATCTTTCCAGAAAACCTCTATGAATGTGTACTTACCCTGGGGAGAGATTTGGGGACTTAACATTTTCTCTGCCCATTAATTGCAGAGAATCTCATTGCTTTTTGAAGTTTAATTTTCTCCTTGATTGATTACCCTAAGACAGATTGATTTATTACCATTACTTTTACAAAAATTTCCTCCACTTTATGTTAGCCTGCTGGAATGAAAGCAAGGCACCAAGAAGCTTTTGTAAGAATAGTGTGGCCCTAATGAAGCCATGTACATGAGAATGAAGAATACTGAATAAGCAAGGGCCAGACTTGCCTAATGACATCTCACTCTAAGCACCTGCTGCCTTGCAAACATAAGAGAGCCAGCTTGAATCCAGCAATGTTGGAAATGTAAATATTTTGAGTAATCCCACTTTCTGCTACAGAATTATTGTTTTTTATTAGTTAATTTATTTTTATTTTTCAACATTCACCTCGAAGATTTTGAGTTGCAGATTTTCTCCCCATGTCTTCCCCCATTCCAAGATGGTATGCATACTTATTATCCCTTCCCCCAGTCTTTCTTCCCTTTTATCACCCCCCCCCCCCACTTCTCCTTCTATTTTCCTGTAGGACAAGATAGATTTCTGTACCTTATTGCCTGTATATCTTATTTCCCACTTGCATGTAAAAAACAACTCTTAACATTAATTTTTAATACTTTGAGTTCCAAATCTTCTCCCATCCTCCTTCCCTACCCATCCTCTTTGAGAAGGCAAGCAATCTGATATAAGTTGTACATGTGTAGTCATGCAAAACACTTCCATAATAGTCATGTTGTGAAACACTAATTATATTTCCCTCTATCCTATCCCACCCTTCATTTATTCTATTCTCTCCTTTGACCCTATCCCTCCTCAAAAGTGCTTCTGACTACCCCATCCCCCAATCTGCCCTTCCTTCTCCTCTCTCTCCCTCTTATCCCCTTCCCCCTACTTTCCTGTAGGGTAAGAATTACCAATATGGTAATTCCATACCCAATTGATTATATATATACCACAGGACTTTAAGAGAGATTTTACCATGAAATTTGTGATTCTTTTAAGAGATAGTTGTACTATACAATCTTAAGACTTTTAAAAAAAAATTTGAGTCACATTATATGCTCAGAGGTTCATTAAAATATTGCTACTGAGGTAATATGCCATGGGTCAGGATACCACTACTGTGCAACTCTGAGTAAGTTGTTCAGCTTCTGCAGGATTCAGTTTCTTTATTCATAAAATAAGATGGAGGTGGAGTGAGGGTGAGGAAGGGAGCTTTCAGTTAAGATGGTGAAAGCCATCCTGACCTGTGGTAAAAAAAAAATAAATAAAAGACTTGAAATAATCAGCTGCTCCGAGTTAAAGTCAAAAGGATCTGACATCAATAGGATCTCTTCCCTGTTGGATCTGAAAAGCAACAGGGCACAGAGCTAGTCCCCAATAGTCATTGCACAGGCATTGTTAAGTCTTGGAGCACTTGAAGCCACAGAAGGATATCAGGCCAGATCAATGATCTGGTAGGCAGTTGTGTTGGGGGTCCTTGCAGGAGCTCTGATACTATGTGGTCTCAGACATCTCACTGGGGCCAATCATGCACAGAGCCAACTTCTGATGGAGTATTTTGTAAAGTAAAGGAGAAGGAGACAGGCTAAGGCCAGCAGTTGCATTGGACCACCAGAAGACTGAGACAAAAGCCAAGGATTCCGAGGAAGAGAGAGAGTAGTAGAGCCTGATCTTAGCCAGCCCAACCAGAATGTCAGGGGTAATGCCATTCAGAAATCTAGAGGATACAAGAGCATAGCTTACTCAGCCTAAATGGTAATGTAGGAGAGGATGGGGTCTGGCCCAGGCACAGAATCCCAATAGAATAGTAACTCCACAATAAGAGAGTAACTTCCCCAAAAGGGAATTAGAGAGGAAAAAAATGACTTGCCCATAAGGACTCCAAAAATAGTGAGATGAAATTAAGCAAGAAGGAAAAAAAATGACATTAGACTTTCCAGTGAAAAGAATTGGAAGGATATGAGGGGGAGGCTAGGTGGTACAGTGAATAGAGCACTGGCCCTGGAGTCAGGAGGACCTGAGTTCAAGTTTGGCCTCAGACACTTGACACACTTACTAGCCATGTGACTTTGGGCAAGTCACTTAACCCTAATTGCCCTCCAAAAAGAAAAAAAAAGAATTAGGAGGATAATAGATTAGAACAGAAGGTGGAAAACTTAATGAAGTAGTGGACTCACAGAAAAACAAAATAGAACGAAGAAAACATAATGATTCCATGAGGCAACAAGAAATACTAGAACAAAGTCAACTATTCAGATATTCAAATATGATATTGGTTGACAAGATTCTCCCCAGAAATGGAGACTGCAGACCCATTGATGCCTGACTAATCTCTGTGACTGTCTATATTCTTCTAGAATCTGACCGTGGTAGGTGTGACCAGCATGCTATAGGCCTTCGTCTCTTTCTCCCACCATCATGGGAGTGCCAGGAGTCACTTGGGTTGGCCAGTTATCATTCTTCATTCTTGCTATGTGACCATCCTATCTTCAATTCTAGTCCTACATTCTTGGATTTACTGTTATCCTTTGGAATTTCTCAGTGATGACATGTTGCAGCTTACTCACATTTACCATGTTCCTCTCCACTGACTTCTGTGTGATACTAATTTTTAGTTCTTTGAAAACTTTGATGTTCCATGTCTTACTGACACATGATGACATCGGCAAAATGTTATTATTGAACAGTTCCATGGGAAGCATGGAGTCAGTAAAACAAAACAAATGAACAAGGAAACAAAACTTTGTAATTTACAAAAAGCATTCTAGCCTACACTTGTGCTCCTTTCTGGACTGTTTATTGTCTGTTTGTACTGTTTTTCTCAGATATACATACTATTGAACAAATTCTATAGGGTGTTCATCCAAATGCATATCAAAATCTAGGCTATAGACATTCTGCATTGACTTGGTCTTTCCTAAAAGGATGAACAGATAGGTCAAATTTCTTTGAGTGATTACAGATTTCTTCCCAGAGCTTCTGCAACATCTTGGGTGTTGAGATAATCAGTACAATGTCATCTGTGCACAGGACCAACTGGAAGACCTTACCACCCAAAGTGAATCCTTCTGCCACCTGGATTCTGTCACATATCTCCTCTACCACAGTGGCAAATGCCTTTGGCTAGCATATATCTTCTTGTTTTATTCAGAACCTGATGTTTATTATCATAGAATCACTAAATAGAGTGATTTCTGTTACATCTCCCAAAAAATCCTGAATGATCTTGATGTATGGGCATGAGGGGAAGGGAAAGGGGAGACACCTCAGTATAAAAGAACTTATAAGGTATCAATGATCAAAAATAACTGAACTAGGGGGCGGCTAGGTGGCGCAGTGAGTAGAGCGTCAGCCCTGGAGTCAGAAGGACCTGAGTTCGGATCCAACCTCAGACACTTAACATACACACAAACAAAGAAAAACCTAGCCGTGTGACCTTGGGCAAGTTACTTAACCCCAATTGCCCTCCAAAAAACAAACAAAAAAAAAATAACTAGAAAATAGGTTGAGAAGAGATAATAGATTACAAAGCAGAATCCTACAGATTGCTGTTTACCAGAAACACTTGCAATAGGGATTCACACATTTAAAATGAGGGGCTAGAGCAGAATCGTTTTTGCCTTGGGTGAATATTCCCCTCGTAGGAATGGGGGACCATTAGGCTGCCTAAGGAGGGGTGAAATGTTGTAAATGGAACAGCTCAAAATTTCTTTATAGATTAGTGGTATGATTGGGTCTGTTAGTAACTGCTGCACATCCAGCCTAGGCAAGATAGAGAAACCTGATCCCACATAAACAAAGAAGCAAGCAAGCAAATAAAACGTTTAAATATTTACAAAAAATTAAATAGTCATTAACAGAGTGTGAAACAGGGAATTTAAATAGCTTAATCATAAGAAAAAGAAAATGAATATTCATAAAGGAACTCCCATGGAAAAAAGTCCAGGACCAGGTAGATTTTTAAGTGAATTCTATTTCAAGGAACAATTAACTCTAAATTACTTATTGTTTACTAAAATTGGAAAATAAATATATGCTCTGTAATACTTTCTATGACACAAATATAGCCTTGATACTTAAATCAAGGAGAGATCAGAGAAAGAACATTATATACAAATATCCAGAATGACTACTGATGGAAAAATAGTGATTAAACGAGAGGCTATGGCAACATATTTAAAAGATTGGATATTTTTACATGGTTATATTTGTATCAGGAATGCATGGTGGCTCAATATTAGGGAAACCATACACAATACTACGTTTTAGTAACAAAAGAACTATCAATAGTTGCAGAAAAAGCTTCTGACAAAATACAACAATAAAAAGAACAGAAATAAACAACAAGCTTTCTTCAATTTATAGATGGTATAAAACCAAGGGTAGTGTTATCAGTGACAGAAAAATTCTAGAGGCCTTCGAAATAAGATCATGGTAAAACAAGGATGTCCATTATTACTACTTTTCTTTGATATAGTTTTAGAAACATTAAATATAGCAATAAGAAGAGAAAAATAAATTGAGGGAATAAGTATAGGCAAAGAAACAAAATTATAGCCTTTGGAGATGATCGGCTGGGTTAGGTAATTCTAGAGATTCACCTAAAATTAAATGAAACAATTTCAGTAAAGTCGAAAAACATAAAACTGTAAAAATAATCAGACTTTTAAAATATATATACTAGCAACAAGACACAGCAGGAAGAGATTAAAGAGAAAGTCCTTTCACAATAACTACAGAATGTTTCAAATACCTGGGTGTCTACTTAACAAGATAGACAGAAAATGTATAAATATGACTACAACATGCTATTTTCAGAAATAGGCTGAAATAATTAGAGAGGAATTGACTGGGCTGTATTAGTTGATCTAGATGAGATTCCAGCAAAGGAGACTGAGAAGGGAAAAGGTAAACCAGGGAAAATGGTGTCCTGAAAACCCTCTTTTATTTGAGATAATTTACCCCATTCTACCTCTCCCTTCCCCCTTTTCTCAGTCCATCCTCCTTTCTGACTCCTTAATTTAAATATTTTTTAGTTCATTCCATCATGTTCAACCCATACTCATGCTCTCCTGTTTATGTATACTCCTCCTAACTGTATTAGTAATAAGAAAGTTCTTAGGAATTATAAGTATCATTTTCCCATGTAGGAATGTAAACAGTTTAACCTTATTGAATCCCTTATTATTTCTCTTTCCTCTTTACTTTTTTATGTTTCTTTTGAGTCTTGTGTTTGAAAGTCAAATTTTTTGTTCTGCTCTTGTATTTTCATTAGGAATACTTGAAAGTCCTCTATTTAATTGAGTATCTATTTTTTCCCATAAAGGATTATACTCAATTTTGCAGGGTAGGTGATTCTTGGTTGTAATCCTAACTCCTTTGCCCACCAGAATATCATATTCTAAGCCCTTTGACTCAATAATGTAGAAGCTTCTATATCTTGTGTTATCTTGACTGTGGCTCCATGATATTTGAATTGTTTCCTTCTACCTGCTTGCAATATTTTCTACTTGACATGGGAGCTCTGAAATTTGGCTATAATATTCCTGGGAGTTTTCATTTTGAAATCTCTTTGAGGGGGTAATTGGTGGATTCTATCAATTTCTTTTTTGCCCTATGGTTCTAGGATATTAGGGTATTTTCCTTGATAATTTCTTGAAAGATGATGTCCAAATCCTTTTTCTGATCATGGCTTTCAGGTAGTCCAATAATTCTTTTTTTTTGAAGGGGGAAGGTAGGGCAGTTGGGGTTAAGTAACTTGCCCAAGGTCACACGGCTAGTTTTTGTGTTAAGTTTCTAAGGCTGGTTTTGAACTCAGGTCCTCCTGACTCCAGGGCTAGTGCTATATTCATTGCACTACCTAGCCACCCCTAGTAGTCCAATAATTTTAAAATTATCTCTCCTCAATTTCTTTTCTAGATCAGTTGGTTTTCCAATGAGATAGTTCATATATATTTTTTCTTATTTCTTTTTCCATGTGGCCAATTCTGCTTTATAAGGGGTTCTCCTCTTCAATAGATTTTGGTACCTCCTTTATTACTATTTGACCTTTTCTGTTTTTAAGGTATTTTCAGTATTTTTTGTTCCTCTTTTACAAAGCTGTTGACTCTTTTTTCATAATTTTCTTTTATCACTCTAATTTATTTTCACAATTTTCCCTCTACCTCTCTTCTTTGATTTTTTCCCCTTCCAGAGTTTATTTATTTTTAGTTTTCAACATTCATTTCCACAAGATTTTGAGTTCAAAATTTTCTTCCCATCTCTCCACTACCCTTACCCCAAGATGGCAGGCATACTGATTACCCCTTCCCCCAGTCTGCACTCTCTTATATCCCCCCCATATCTCCCTCTTACCCCTTTGCCCCTTACTTTCTTTAGGGCAAGATGGATTTCTGGAACCCATTGCCTGTATATCTTATTTCCCAGTTGCATGTAATAACAATTTTTTAACATTTTGTTTTCAAAACTTTCAGTTCGGGGCGGCTAGGTGGCGCAATGAGTAGAGCGTCGGCCCTGGAATCAGAAGGACCTGAGTTCGGATCCGGCCTCAGACACTTAACGCACACACAAACAAAATCCTAGCCGTGTGACCTTGGGCAAGTTACTTAACCCCAATTGCTCTCCAAAAAACAAAATCAAAAACAAAAAAACTTTCAGTTCCAGGTTCTCTCCCTTTTTTCCTCCTCACCCACCCCCACTGAGAAAACAAATATAGGTTATACATGTGTAGTTATTTAAAACATTTCCATAGTAGTGATATTGTGAAAGACTAACTATATTTCCCTCCATCCTATCCCCCCCTCCATTTATTCTGTTTTCTCCTTTGACCCTGTCCCTTTCAAAAGTTTTTGTTTCTGACTACCCCCTCCCCCAATATGCCCTCCTTTCTGTCATCCCCCCTTTTATCCCCTTCCCTCTTACTTTCCTGTAGGGTAAGATACCCAATTGAGTGTGTATGTTTTTCCTTCCTTAAACCAAATCCAATGAGAGTAAGATTGACTCATTTCCTTTCACCTCCCTGCTCTTCCCCTTCATTGAAACAGCTTTCTCTTGCCTCTAATGTGAGATAATTTACCCTATTCTATCTCTTCCTTTCTCCTTCTCCTGATATATTGCTCTCTCACCTCTTAATTTTATTTTTTAGATATCATTCCTTCGTATTCAATTCACCATGTGCCCTCTATGTGTATATATTACACACACACACATATATATACTCACACACATATTATATATATGCATATGCATACGTGCACGCACACATATATTCCCTTCAGCTATTCTAATACTGAGAAAAGTCTCATGAGTTATAAGTATCATCTTTCCATGTAGGAATGTAAACAGTTCAACTTTAATAAGTTCCTTATGATTTCTCTTTCCTGTTTACCTTTTCATCCTTCTCTTGCTTCTTGTATTTGAAGGTAATATTTTCTGTTCATCTCTGGTCTTTTCATCAAGAATGCTAGAAATTCCTCAATTTTATTGAATGTTCATATTTTCCCCTGAAGTACCATACTCAGTTTTGCTGGGTAGGTGATTCTTGGTTTTAGTCCTTTCTCCTTTGACCTCTGGAATATCATATTCCAAGCCCTTTGATCCTTCAATGTAGAAGCTACTAGATCTTGTGTTATCCTGATTGTGTTTCCACAATACTCAAATTGTTTCTTCCTGACTGCTTTTAATATTTTTTCCTTGACCTGGGAACTCTGGAATTTGACTACAATATTACTAGGAGTTTTCTTTTGGGGATTTTTTTTGAGGGGGGAAGGCAAGGCGATTGGGGTTAAGTGACTTGCCCAAGGTCACACAGCTAGTAAGTGTGTCCATTTTCTGAGGCTGGATTTGAACTCAGATCCTCCTGATTCCAGGGCCAGTGCTCTATTTACTGCCCATCCTAGCTGCCCCTTGGGATTTTTTTAAGAGGTGATAGGTGGATTCTTTCCATTTCTATTTTACCCTTTGGTCTAGATTATCAGGGCAGTTTTCCTTGATAGTTTCTTGAAAGATGATTTCTAGGCTCTTTTTTTTACCATGGCTTTCAGGTAGTCCAATAATTTTTAAATTATCTCTCCTGGATCTATTTTCCAGGTCACCTGTTTTTCTGATGAGGTATTTTACATTGTCTTCTTTCTTTTCATTCTTTTGGATCTGTTTTATAGTATCTTGATTTCTCATAAAGTCACTGGCTTCCATTTGCTCCATTCTAATTTTGAAGGAATTACTCTCTTCAGTGAACTTCTGGACCTCCTTTTCCCTTTGGCCAGTTATGCTTTTTAAGGCATTTTTCTCCTCATTGGCTTTTTGGGCCTCTTTTGCCATTTGAGTTAGTCTATTTTTTAAGATGTTATTTCCTTCAGTATTTTTTTGGGACTCCTTTAACAAGCTGTTGACTCGTTTTTCATCATTTTTTTACATCACTCTCATTTCTCTTTCCAATTTTTCCTCTACTTCTCTTATTTGATTTTCAGAATCCTTTTTCAGCTCCTCCATGGCCTGCAATTCATATATATTTTTCTTGGAGGCTTTTGATGTAGGATTTTTGACTTTGTTGTCTTCTCCTGGCTATATGTTTTGTTCTTCTTTGCCACCAAAGTAAGATTCTGTAGTCTGAAGCTTTTTTATGCTGTTTGCTCATTTTCCCAGCCAAGTGCTTGACTTTCTAACTCTTTGTTAAGGTAGGACTTTGCTTCTAGTGGGAGTGGGTGTATTGTCCTAACCTTTCAGGGGTTTTGTACAACTGTTTTCAGAGATACTTCTAGGAGCCTATAAGTTTTCACTTCTTCCAAGGTGATATGATTAAGGGAGAGGTGTTTACTCCTTTCCTGGCCTGTACTCTGGTCTCTCAGTGACCACAAGTGGTCTTTTCTGTCTTGGAACTGTGAGGAGGTTTCCCTCCCCACCACTACCAGAAGCTCCACTGTGACAGCACTCATCTTCACCCCAGCACCACCACCTAGTTTGCATGTGTGCATTCACTTACTAGCTTTGTGAACTTTGGCAAATTACTCACCTTCTGTTTGTCTCAGTTTTCTCCACTGTAAAATGTAGTAATAGCACCTATTTCCCACGGTTGCTATGAGGGTCAAGTGAGATAATGTTTGTAAAAATGCTTAGCACAGTGCCTGGTACATAGTAAGTGCTATATAAATACTATCTATTATAATAAAAATTAACAATATTAATAAGAAATTTATAATATTTATAAATTATTTCCTAAATAAAATTAATAAAATATATTAATGATTATTAATGAATAAAAGCAGTTATTACAAATATATAAAAAAGAGCAGTTCCCTGATAAATGAATAGTTAAGGGATGTGAACAGGCCATTCTGAAAAGAAGAAATCCAAGCTATTAACAACCCTAAAAATGTATTATGATAAAAATAGAAACTAAAGCAAATATGAGGTTCCATTTTATGCCAGTCAGATTGGCAAAGATAACCATCAGCCAATAAGTATTCATTTAACACCAAGCACTATGTGCCTATACTGTGCATTGGGGATTCAAGTACAAGGAATGAAATAATCCACACTCACAGGGAGTTTTGATTTGTACCTTGGGGCTCAAAGTCCATTTGTATCAGACTCTCAGTAGTGGAAATTGGAGTCAGAGGTTCTTAATGTCAATGGGTAGATTTCAGGGGGCCATGAACTTGGATGAGGGGGAAAAGCTTACAACCTTATTTTTATGAGTCTAGAACTGAACATTAACATTTCCTTCAATTATTAAAAATGTTGTGAGAAGGCATCCATAAACCTTACCAGATTCCTGCCAAAAGTGGTCCTTGATCCAACAGAGGCTAAGGTCCTTTTCACTGAGACCAGGTTTTACAGACCAAATCCTTTTATTAAAAGGATTTGTTCTGCGAAGTTTGGATTCAGTCAAAGGGCTGTACTTGAGGACACAGGGGACCACATGTGGCCTTGAGGCCTTAGGTTCCCCACCCCTAGCCCTTCATTTACAGCAAGAGATACTGAAACTCTGGGCAGGGAAGTGAGTTGCCAGGGCCACACAGCTAGTTACTTTTAGTCTTACATACCAGTTTCTTGTGCTGATTTGCTCCCTCCTAGACTAATGTTATCCTTTGTTTGCTTGAATTTGTTCCTTCAGATTTGATTTTTTAGTATGGGACTAACCCTTTTATTTTAATTAATAACCTTTAGTCTGGTAGTGTTGTCAGGAGATTGATATTGATTAAACAGTACTTCTTTGTTTAAATTTCAAAAATTTCCCACAAAAACATGTTAAGGTCAATTGGAATTGCTTTTTTGTCCTTGTGAAGTCTCTCAAGACACATTTCAAGGCAGAAGATATTCTGGATCAAATAGTACATGTGTGAAAGTTAATACTTCTCTCATATTACTTAATTTACTAGCAAGGGACAACTTTGTCATGGGAGAAAACCAAGTTCGTTAAATATATTTTTTATTGATAGAGAAGCCCATCACTTGGTAGCCTGCAGAGTTTAATAACCTGTCACTCGGTATCACAAGAAGCCAGCCAGAGAGCCTGAACAAAGTGTGTGTGTGTGTGTGTGTGTGTGTGTGTGTGTGTGTGTGTGTGTGTGTGTGTGTGTGTATGTGTGTATGTGTGTGTGTGTGTGTGTGAGTGTGATCTCCAGATTGTATATCCAGACAATCCCCCAAATATTCTTCCTTTCTGACCACAGTCCTTTGGGACCCCAGAGTCAGTCTAGTGGGCTTGCAGTACCAGAAATGAATTCCCGCAGCTGGCAAATCCTTTTGATCTGGGAACATTAGGTGTAATTTCTTTTCCTCTCTCATTTGCTGTTTTTATTCCATCTTGACTATCTCTTTATGAATAAACTGATGAGCTGAAATTAAACATCACAAGCCAGTTGTGAAAGAAGGGTTTTGAACTCTTTCTTTTCCCTTTCCCACATCTTTGAGTGGTACAGACCAGGTTCTAAATAGTGACATTGTGGTGATGGATGGGAGGTGTCTAATTGCCCACTCCACAAAGGAGCAAACAAAACAAAACAAAAAAAAGACCCTTATAGCAATGATTTTGCCTTGTGAGTAACAGTCAAAAGATCTGGTATTATGAGTATTGCTATTTACTAAAATAGAGATGTTTTAGGAGCCCAGATAAGATGGAGGCAGACAGAGAAGAAAACAGCAAGAGGCCAGCAGTGGGACCAAAAAGATGATGATGTTGAAGGCTTATCCATGAAGTTGGTTCCAAAATTTAATTCTCATTATTAAGTTTCATCTTGTCAGTGTTGTTCTGATTTTTGTACATTTGTTTATTCAGCAGTTTTTTTTTTTATTGATTTCCCTTTGACATGGTAAGAAATATATAGAGATAGTCCTTGCCCTCCAGGAGCTTTTAATATGATATTAATGAGTATATGGGCAGTTAGGTGGTGCAAAGGATGAGAGCGCTGGGCCTAAAATCAGGGAAACTCATCTTCCTGAGTTCAAACCTGATCTCAGACACTTAACCAGCTATGTGACCCTGGGCAAGTCACTTAACCGTGGTTGCCTCAGTTTCTCCTTTTTAAAATGAGCTTAAAAAGGAAATGGCAAACCACTTCAGTTCTCTTAAAGTCTGAAAAATGACTGAACAATAATGATGAATATGTGTTGTGTTGTCTGTCCTTCATAATTAAATCAGCAATGCCCTTGACTTGCTGTTGGCAAGATATGTGCCTTTAGTTTAAAAACAAATTTTTTTTAGGGGGGAAGGCAAGACAATTGGGGTTAAGTGACTTACCCAAGGTCACACAGCTAATAAGTGTCAAGTGTCAGACTGCATTTGAAGTCGAGTCCTCTTGATTCCAGGACTGGTGTTCTACTCACTGTGCCACCTGGCTGCTCCTTTTTAATTTTTTTGTCTGTGTGTGTGCCTTTAGCTTTAAACAAAATTATGTGGGTTCCACCAACCTATCCCCACAATCCTTTAGTTGTTACCAAGCACATGTATTAGCAAAGTGGCTTTTTCTAGTTAGAAGAAGCATTCTCTAGCTTTTGCATGGAGTTGAAGCTAAGTCTCTGCAGAAGAAAAACCTTAACATTCTGTGTTTTGGCACAGGCCTATCAGAGACAGCTTTATTGATTGAATTAATTCTGTTTCTAAATATCTCTTAGAGAGAGAATGAAAAGATAGAAATCCATCCTTCCTTTGAAAATATCTAGTATAACCATTTTTTAGTTCTAGTTTGTAGTTTTCTTTTTTTATAATATTTTCCCAATTGTAGGTTAAAACAGTTTTTTTTAACATTTTTTAAAGTTTTGAGTTCCAAATTCCAATTTGTAGTTTTCAAAACAAAACAAAAACAGAATTAAATAATAAGATACAGCATAGTTACAGAGGTCAGGTGGAAGTTCAGCCAAGTGATTCATCCAGCTGAACAGTAGCACTTAAACTTTGGCACATCCTGTTCAATTAGTGGTGGCAATGGGCAGTGGCCTTAATTAGGTTAAGTGTGGTTACCACACTAATCCATTTTCCAGGAAATAAGAATCTCCTCTTAAAATTTGGCCCAGTTTCCTTTCAGAAAGTGGTCAGTTCTTTGATGAAAATAGTATAAAAATATTTCATTGCATTACATTTTTATAGGTAAAAAGCAACATAAGATTGTCTCACTTAGGACCCTGGATTTCAGAGATATATAACCTAAAGAGGTAATGGATAATGGAATTTCCAATTTTTTTTTCCCCCTCAGAACAAATTAATCTGATGCATAATATTTTGTGACAAATTCTGGGATCTCATTTTGTATCTGCACTTATTTTTTCAGACTGTGTGAAATAAATAACAAAATACATCATTTTAGTTGGTTCTTTTTTGCTTTTTTTTCTTTGGAGGGCAGATGTGGTTAAGTGACTTGCCCAAGGTCACACAGCTGGTTTTTGTATTAGTGTCTGAGGCTGGATTTGAACTCAGGTCCTCCGGACTCCAGGACCGATGCTCTATTCACTGTGCCACCTAGCCATCCCTAGTTGATTCTTTTTTTTCTCTTCCTTTTCTTTTCTCCCTTAAAAATAAGAAAGCAGGACCCACACCAGGTTGAGTGTTTGTTTTGTGTGATTTTCTTTAAAGTACTTCATCATTGTTTGCTGTTGTGAGTCATTTTTCAGTTCAACTCTTCATGACCTCATTGGGGTTTTCTTGGCAAAGATACTGGAGTGGTTTTCCATTTCCTTCTCCAGTTCATTTTATAGATGAGGAAATTGAGGCAGACAGGGTGAAGTGACTTGCCCAGAGTCACACAACTAGTAAGAGTCTGAGGTTGGATTTGAACTCATTAAGGGGGGGTCTTTCTTACTCTAGGTGGTGCTTTACCACTGCACCACTTACCTGCCCATAAAATTAGCTTCCTTTGCAGTCTGATGCATTTTCTTTTTTTATAGCCCCAACCATTTGCATAAAGGAGTATTTACCTTTATAGGTTTCCCTTGACTCCTGTGTTTGCATTTCAAAGTTTCTATGCAGCTTTAGTCTTAAAAAAAAAATACTTAAAAGCCCTTGATCCCATGAAAACTATTTCTTTCATTGTAAAATTTGTTTTGCGGGGTACAGATTATTTGTTTTGTTTTGCTTTAGTTTTTGAGGGAAGGATTGGTTGTAAGACTTTATCTTTTGCCTTTCCATGATCATATTCCAAGACTTCCTTTTTCATTATACTTGTAAAGTCTTACGTGATCCTGAGTATAGTTTCTTGGTATTTAAGCTCTTTCATTCTATATGCATGCAACATTTTTGTCTTTGACTTAAAAGCTCTGAAATTTAGCAGTGATTTTTCTGAGTGTTTTCAGCTTGGGGTACTTTCAGTCCAGTGATTCTTAAATTCTCTCTCTTCAACCTATTTTCTGGATCATTTGCTCTTGGTAGTAGATGCCTCACATTTTCTCCTGTCCTTGCACTGCGCCCCCCATATTTTCTTGTTGTTTCAATGAATTCTGATTACTTCTTTTTTGTTCAGGGAGTCTATTACCTGGCTCCAGTTTTTTAACCTCTTCTAAGCTATTTATTCTCCTTTCACTTTTTTCTTCATTTTAAAATCTCTTACTTCATTTGTTCTTTGGAATCTTCATGATCATGCCATTTCTTTTTCCCTTGATCCTTCGCATGTATATGCATGTACTTTCTTCTGGGTTTATCTCTTAACTTATAATTTTTCTTCATGATATTCAGTGTTTTTCTTTTATATATATCGATATATCTATATCTATATCTATATATTTCCAGCATCAGTATTTGAATTGAGACTTTCTTTGTTCTAGGGCCAGATTCCTTTCCCTTTGGCCTTCTTGGATGGGTTGGATAGGCCTTGTTTGTTCATGTCACTCCTGTAGTATGGATGCTGCTTCCTCTGCTGTTCCAGATGGGAGATTTGGCAGTAAGCCCCACTCGCTCTCTCAGTCCCTGGTTTCCTTCAGCCTTCTCAGGTTCTTGTTGTGGGTACTGGCCTGGACCCATCTCTGTCCTCTTCTTGCACCTATCTCCCAGGGTTGTTGTGAGGATAAAATGATGTAATATTTGTAAAGTGTTCTGTGAACATTAAGAGTACCCGTAAATGCTATTGTTATTTTGGTTATGCCTTCCACATTGCTGAGGTTAGAGGCATGGTGCCCCCACGATATGGAAAATCTGTGTAAAATTTTTGGCTTTTTCTTTGTATCAGAGAAAAAGTCTGAATTTTTTTCTTTTTCTTTTATGGGTTGTTTACAATACCTTATTGTAAAATTTGGGTTAAGTATTTGGTCATAAGCTCTGTGTCATCTACTGGCCTGTGTGTGTCATCAGTAGCTTCTGCCCCATTTAATTTCCCCCTGATGGGGAAGGTCTCTGTGTGGAAGAGAATTGTATATCAGAGTTGTCAGTGAGCCTCCCTATTGACTGCCACATTAATTATAAACTCTGGCACCAGTATACCTTTCTAGCCTCTATTCCATGAACTCATCTTCTTACAAGAATGTTTTAGGTCATCCCATCCTAAAAACAGCCCTTCTGTTGATCTTGGCATATCTCCTATAGGATGAGCTCTCTCACTTCCTTGCCAGACTTTTAAAGTAATTTAGATCCACTACCTTCACTTTCCAACAATGATTCATGCCTCACCACCCACCCCCCTGTAGTCTGAGTTCTGTCCCCATCATTTACTAAGTCTGCCCTCTCCTAGGTAAGTAATGGCCTCTTAACTGCCAGATTCAGTGTCAGGGACCTCAGATCTAGTCCATCTTTACCTTTCTGCAGCCTTTGAAAGTCCTTCTTGATGTTTTCCTCTTCCTCAGAACAGTGGTCACTTCTGGTTCTCTTCTTATGTATCTGATTCCTTTCTTCCTGTTTCCTTTCTTCTTCCCACCTTCTAAGTATGGAGGTCCTTGTTCAAAGCCTTGTTCTAAGCCTTTTCTTTTTGTCTTGGTAGCTCTAACTTCTCTCATGGCTTCTGATATCTACTGTGTGTCACTGATTCCCACTCTATATATTGAGCTGTGATCTCTGTCTTCCCAAGAACCACATTCATCCAGCAAGTATTTGTAAGGTGTATATTTTGAGCCAGGCCCTTTGTTGACTTTGGAAGAGACAAAGGCAAAAGTGATACAATCCTTGCTCTCGAGCGATACATTCTGTTGTATCTGTGTCTTAAATACTTATAGGACACCTCTATCTAGATTTTGCTGGCATTTCAGATTGAGTATATTCAAACCTGGCCTCTGAGGTCCTGTCTAGGTCTAAATATGTGATCGTGTAAATGTATCAATGTTTTCTTTCATACTTGGCCTTCCTCCCAAATGCCCCATTTCTGTTGCTGATACCATCACCTTCCTGGTCACCCAGGCCTGAAGTTGCTCCCATTCCTGTTCTGATTCCAACCTGTCTTTCTAGCCTTATTCTGTCTCACTGCTTCCCTTCTTCCATTCTTCATTCAGCTGAACTATTAGCTGTTTTCCAATCTCATTTATTACTTTCCTCACCTCCACTTTTTTTTCCTTTTTTGTACAGGTTGGTATCCATCTATGCTTGGAAGGCAGTTCCTCTGTACCTTAGATTGTTGGCATTCTTTTCATGACCACAAACCTAACTCCTACCCCCTGGAAGACTTTTTTGACCCCCTCCCCCCATCCCATCCTGTTCCCAGCCTCCAAGCTGTGTAGAAAGTGATCTTTTCCTGTCCGAGTGTTCTGATAGCACTTTGACTCTGTCCCCTAATCATATTCTGCTTTGAATCATTCCATGCTCTGCCAGGTAGTTTATACTTTCTTTGAGGACAAGCACTGTCTCTTATAGTCCTGTGAGTCACGATCTCTCTTTATCCTTGTGTTCCCAGCACCTGCTAAGCACAGTACTTTACAAATAGTTGGCACTAAGGAATTGTTTGTTCAATTGAGTCAAGCCTCACCTCATTCTTTCAAGCACTTTGCTTTGTGATTCTGCCAGCATCCCCTTGGATTTGCAGTAAAGGGAGGCAGATGATTTCTCCTCTCTCCTCTCTACCTCCCCATGTCCCACCCCCAAATAGCAGTTATGGCCTACCATGTACTTGCATAGGGTCCATATGTGAAGCTAAAAAGAAAAAATGCAAAGTGGATTTCGCATTAAAAAGCTGCAGCAATCATATTTCTTTTCTGATTGTTCAGACAGTTTGTCATACAGGTGTCCTCCTGGTTGGATGAATGGCAGTTTTAGTAACTAGAGTATAGAAGGAGCATACAAAGCCCACCTTATAAGCCACCTGCTCCATGAAGCTTTCTCTAAATAAAATGATCCAGTGAGAAAGAGGTCGTGCTTCTCATTTTATTCCTTGTTCCATATCTGACAAGTCTTTTCCTCAGATTTTTCGTAGAATTTTGTCTGTTCCTCTTCTATCCACTTGCCGCATTCTGCCATATATCAGTTATTCATGCACATCTCTTGGATAGAAGGTCATTAAAGTCTGTCTTGTTTTGTCTTTGTATCTCTAGAACCTATCATCCTGCTCTGAATAGGCACTTAATAAATGTTTGTTGAATTGAATTAAACATCTTGTTATGATAGAAAGAAAATCGTCGTGGGAGTCAGGATGGCGTCTGGGCATAGTGTGGGATTCAGGGTCTGGGAGATTGGAAATCTGGAGCTCAAATCTAGCTTCTGACACTACCTCTGTGACCTCAGTCTTCTTATCTGTAAAATGAGGGGTTTGGACTCAGTGGTATTGAAACTGGTACCTCCCAGCTTGAAATCTGTGACTCTATGACCCAAGATTGAATCCTGATTGCCATTTGTAAACTGTGTAACCTTGGGCAAGTCACTTTCACACCCTTGTCATGAGTTTTCTTCTGTGTAAAATGAGGGGGCTGGACTAGTTATATTCTAAGAACTGCTTTTAATTTTTTTAAGCCATCAAGTTCTAAGACTCCTATGAATTTAATTGAATTTCCCTACTCTAGCCTATCATCTTGTGGAGGCACTAACAAGGAATTAAAAGACCATGAATCTAGTGGCTGCCTTCTAATAGATGGTCTAGATACAGTGGTATCAAATTCAAACAGAAATGGACCCCTGGAGCAACTTATTGACTTAGAAAACCACAAATTGACATTATCTATGTCATATTATATTTTTTTGTTAAGCATTTCCCAATTACATTTTGCTCTGGTTCCCCAACTGAGTTTGATGCCTCTTATCTAGAATAGCAGATCACTTGCATAACCAGCAGTTGCAAACCGGGGGCACTTACAGCCATTCATGCTACACCTCTGAGGAACAGTCAACATAGATGTGACTTTGCATTTCTGGGAAGAAGAAAGATGGAATAGGTGGATTTTTGGAGTCTTCAGAATGACTGCTTTTCCATGAAACAATCACCACTGGGTCACATCTGTTGTATGTTGCCAAGTATTTATCTAGGACTGATCAGCTTGGGAGGGTCTGACATATAGGGTTGGCAGAATCAAATAGCAGGACCACCTAGTGATGGGGCTCATTGTTCTGGTCCTCTGGAAGACCACTTCTTTCTTCCTTTGCCCTAGAATGTGTGAAAAGTACTTCTCTTGCCTGTATCTAATTAAACTAGGATGAGATCTTACCCTGCTGCTTTGCTGGCAAATTCAATAATGATGAATTAAGTAGAATATTTGCAGTGCTAATGTGAACAACTCACTTAATTACATTCCATGTGATTTTCTTCCCCCTTCAAAAAATGTTCTTCCAACATTCAGTCAAATTGCACCAATTTTTCCTTCCTGAAATAGCCCTTGATTTCCTCCCTCTACTCTTACTGCAATAATTTACTATTTGTGCTTCTCTGGTTCCATGCTTGGAATATATTTATCCACCTATTTTTTTTTTTAATTTTGTTGTTTAGTTTGTCCATCTGCAGCAGCCACAGCATTTCCATGACCTCTCCTCTGACTTTCCCCCTTGCTCTTTCTGCAAAGTAAGATAATAACAGCCAGAATGGTCCACATCAGGGACCTTCTGACTCTGAGACTTGTACAGTAGCTCACTTCTCCCCCTTCCCTTAGAACCTTTCCTGATTACTTCTTTAGGAGTAGGTTGGAGGGGACGATTAAGAATCTTGTGACTCCAAGACAGGGCTGTCATTCATCTCATGTACAAATCAAGGAAGGAGCTGGGTCAAGAGAAGTTAAGAAACATTTACTAAGGGCTTATTATGTTCCAGGCATTATGCTAAGGGCTGAGGGTACAGATTCAAGCACACAAAAATGTAGTCCCTATCCTCAAAAAGCTTCCATTCTAATGGAGGAAGACAAGATTTAAAGGGAGCTAAAAAGCTGATTGAGGGTAGATACCTTGGCAGAGGTGGGGAAGGGGCCTACATGGGTATATGGGGGAGAAGACTAAAGAATGACGTATGGCTAGTCTAGATCCTTCCTCAAAATGGAGGAATTCCAAAATACACCTGGTAGGACACTGAATTACAAAACAGGGTGACCCTTTTTTCTTTAGAAGGTCATTCTGACAAGGGATGATAGGTGTTTGAGGGACCCCAATGACCAGAGTCCCTTGGTGGGCAGTCTGGAATGAATTCACAGGCTCAAGCATTCTGAGTCAAGTTGGTAAAAGTTTATTGTTACTCTATACAGTGGGCAGGAGGTCTTAGGAAGCCTGCAACCTTAAAAGGCTAGAATTAAAGGTTTTATAGAATAATCCATGTATGACCTATGCCAATTATGCCAACTAGGTGAGTAAGGGTGGGATTAGGGAGAAGTTAAGGAGTTTTCAGTGCTTAAAGGAACATGCACTTGTAATATCTATTGTGTAGGCGTATTGCCCATAATTCACTGGAAAATAGCCCAAGCGGGAGCTGCATGGAGGTGTGGTTTTAGGCTTAAAATGTCAGTAAGTCAGCTAACGGTCAGGGCTGACTGAGAAGTGCCTAGTCTGCCACCCATCAGTGTCATGTTTGACAAGATGGATGTTGAGAACCTAGGCTAACGGAGATTCAGGATGGGCCTAATTGGCTGAGGAGTTAACTTACAGATAGTGCATTGAAGGATTCATAGGTGCAGCTGGCCATTATACTAAAGGGAGATAACATTTGTCTGAGCTAAAAGTTTATAGATGGTTTAGTAAAGGATTCATAGGTGTAGTTTGTTATTGTATCAAGCAGCGATAAATAGTTTATGAATTGTTGTTAGGCAGAGTACTAGCAGGGGAAGGGGCAGAGATAATGCTCTGAGGCTGGGGAGATTTGAGGCTAGGGAAAAATGTAAATTTGCAAACTTATGTGATTTTACAAATTGTGGTTCAAGCACAGGCACCCAAGTACCCCATCACTTCTTGAGCCAACTTAATTAAGCAAGTTTTTTAAAGGAAATCCTCCATTGAAGTCCTCTTCCAGTGCCTCATCAAGGGACATGGAGGTGACTGGATTCTTGGGGGCTATTGCAGTGGACCATAAGCTATAGCTTGTTCTCCTAAACAGCTAGGTGGTGTGGTGGCTAAAGCACTGGGCCTGGAGGTAGGAAGACCTGAGTTAAAATCTGACCTGTAACTTATTAGCTGTGCGACCTTGGACAAGTCACTTAACTTCTGTTTGCCTCTGTTTTCTTTTTCTTTTCCTTTTTTTTTTTTTGCTTTTTGGAGGGGGGAGGGCGGGGCAATTGGGGTTAAGTGACTTGCCCAAAGTCACACAACTAGTAAGTGCCTCTGTTTTCTTAAGGGTAAAATGGGGATGATAATAAGCACCTTACATCCCAGAATTGTTATGGAGATCAAATGCAACTTACAGATTTCACGGACAGAATATTCTACCCATACAGATGGAATTATAGATCTTTTGACACATTGAAGTAAAAATATTAGTATGGAAAATCTAGGCATCTCTGAAATTTCTGAATAAGGGAGAAGACATTTTTGATCAGACTGTCCTTCATTTAGATGAGCACAAGTGATGGAGTAAGAAGCATAGCGTTCTTTATTAGAAACTTGCAAGGAAACAGTTGTGTTTGGTACTGATTAAAACAGTAAAGTCAATCGGTGGAACAGATTAGGTACATGATTTATAGAAATTAATGAATGTAGTAGCACGTTTGATAAAATTAAAGTACCCAGCGACTCGGGTAAAGACTCATGTTCAACAAAATCCATTGGAAGAAAACTAAGAAGCAATATGGCAGAAATTGGCATTAGAACAACACTTCATATCATATTCCACAATAAGTACCAAATGGAAACCAGACAGATATAAAATGTTATTATCACAAACTAATTGGAGGAGCAGAAAAGGTAAATGCCTTTCAAACCATGCATAGGAAAAGAGTTTTTGACCAAACAAGGTATAGTGAAGATCACAGGTGATAAAACAGAAACTTTTGTGTCCATTGATTCTATAAAATTTTAAAACTTCTACACAGATAAAATCAGTGCAAGTAAAATTAAAAGGGAAATAGTTAACTGGGAAAATATTTGCAGCAAAGTTCTCTGATAAATATCTCATTTTCAAGATTATCAAGAACTGATTCAAATATATAGGAGCAAGAGCTACTCCATAATAGATAAATAGTCAAAAGTTATGGCCAGGAGGTTCTTAAATGATAAAACCAAGCTATCAGAAACCTTATGAAAAAAATACTCCAAATCATTAGTAATAGAAATGCAAATTAAAATAACTTTGAGGTTCTACCCCCATACCTATTAGCATGGCAAAAATGAGAAAAATGAGAAAATGATAGTTGTTGGAAGACATTTGAGAGGATAAGCAAACTAATATACAGTTGGTGGAGTTGTGAACTAGTCTTACCATTCTGGGAAAGCAATGTAGAACTATGCCCAGAAAGTCATTAAAATCTGAATACCTTTTAACTCATTGCTATAACTACCACATACAAATCCCCCAAAGATCAAAGAAAGTAGAAAAGGATGTATAAAAATATTTATAGAAGCTCTTTTTGTTGTAGGAAAAGAACTGGAAACTAATCTCCATCAGCTGAGGAATGACTGAACAAATTATGATATATAAATGTAATGGGATATTATTGTATCATAAGAAAAGATGAAAGGGATGGGGTTCAGAGGAACATAGGAAGACTTGGATGAACTGATTCAGAGCAAAATGAACAGAACCAGGGGAACAAATAACAGCAACATTAAAATAACATCCAATTTTGAAAGACTTAAAAAACTCTAAGTCATGACCAGCTATGACTCCAGAGCTATGATAAAACCTGTTTCTCACCTCCTCACACTGTATTAGTAGACCAGTCTGTAGAAATAGACATATATTTTCAGAAGTGAGCGCTGCATGGATTCGTTTTGCTGGACTGCTTATTTGTTAATAGGGTTTTCTTTTTTTTTTTAACTGAAGGAAGTAGGACTTATGGGGGCAGGGGGATAGGGAGAAGAGAACTGTTAGTAATATTATCAATTCCGATCACCTCCTGAAAAAGATTCCAAAAAGAAAACTCCCAGAAATATTATAGCCAGGTTCCAGAATCCCCAGATCAAGGAGAAAATACTACAAGCGGCCAGGAAGAAACAATTTCAATATTGTGGAAACACAATCAGAATAGCCCAGGACCTGGCAGCTTCTACACTGAGGGATCGAAGGGCATGGAATAGGATATTCCAGAGGGCAAAAGAACTGAGAATGAACCCAAGGGTCACCTACCCAGCAAAACTGAGTATTTTGTTTCAGGGGAAAATATGGGCATTCAGTGGAATAGAGGACTTTCAAGCATTCTTGAGGAAAAAAACCAGAATTGAATAGAAAATTTGACATCCAGACAGAAGAAGCAAGAGATGCCTGAGAAGGTAATCAGGGAAAAGAAATCAAAAGGAACTTATCAAAGTTGAACTATTTACGTTCCTATATGGAAAAGCAATAAGTGTGACTGATGATACTTTCGAACTATGAAAATAATGGAAGAAGGGTATGTGGTCATATGAAAAAATATGTGAATGTGTGTGTACATGGTTACAGTTATATATGGATAGAGGTCATAGGTTGAATTTGTTGGGAAGGGAGAATACTCAAGGGATGAAATTATGAGGTGAGAGAGGAAAGTGGCAAGAGGAGATGGGGAGAGACAGGATAGGGTAAACTATCCCATGTAGAAGAAGCAAGGGGAAGTGGTTGCAAAGGAGGGAGAGAATAAGGAAGGCTAAAAAGGCAAAACCACATTCACATTGAATTTGGTTCAGGGAGAAAATAACATACATACTAAATGGGATATCTCAACCTGCAGCAGGATAGGGGGAAGGGGGATGGGAGGAGGGATGATGGATGGGAGGGCATCCTTGGGGTGAGGGGAGGTTGGAAGTACCCACTATAGAAGAGGGACAGGATCATGTAGGGAATGGACCAGGTGGGAGGTGGGATGAGTGGGAGGGAATTATAAGCAGCCTTGTACAATATATCTTCTATGATAATGTTTTGCATAGCTAGACATGTACAACATATACTGAATTACTTATATCCCAAGAAGGAATGGGTGACAAGGGAGGAAGGAAATGGATCTAAAATTCAAGGTCGTAACATTAAATGTTTCAAATATATATATAAATACTATTATTAATACTCTTTTGCCTATAATTGGGAGATAAGATGTGCAGGCATTGGGACACAAAGATTCATCTTCCTCTAATGGAAAAGTCGATGGGGGTATGGGAGAAGGTGTGGGAGAGAGCAGATTGGAGGAAGCGATATCTTGTGGGACTGCTATTCTGGGAGGTTGGGTAGGGGAATAATGGGGGGAAAATGATTGTAACTCAAAATCTGGCGGAAATGAATGATGTAAAACAGAAGTTAATAAAGCATTTGTTAAAAAAAAAAGAAAAGAAAAATGAAAAGAATAAAGAAAAGGTCACAGGAATTTTTTTTAATTTACAAAGAAAGCAAAAGGAAATTAAAGGCCAAGCAGAAGAGTTTGAAAGTAACATATCAAATGGGGATTCGGGGTTTCGTATATAACCCCCTTTTTATACTGTAATTTGTATCTGGGAATAACTCTTTTTCCTTTGGTGTTTAAGTTCCCAGTTTTAAGAAATTCTTTAAAATGAGCAAGAAAATAGCTGTCCCTAGAGAGGGGAGAGGAGAAAGCAGCGATCTTCCTTCATGAGGACAGCCTGTGGCTTTGAACTGGGGAACTCCAGAGTTGATTTTCCCATTACTTGAATTCCTTGCCACTCACCCATCCAACAAAATGCCAGGTGCCTCTTTTCCAGTAGATCCTTCTCTCTGTGTTCACTATTCCCTCAGCTCTGCTAGTCTCCAGCTACTCATGGGTGTAACTTACTGATTCTGGGCCTTCAGGGACGTAGCTTGTTCTGCATTCTTATGACTTTGAAGATGTAAGCCTTTTGAAGAGGTTACCTTTAGTTCTCTCCCTCCCCAGAGTTCTTTTGTATTGTGCCTCTCCTAGACTTTTCAATAAGGGTTTTGTTTCTCTGCCTGCATATGGTACAGGGGGAGCCTCATCATAGCCAGGAAAGGGAGGATGTCCTTGGAAGTTGCAGGGGGGCGGGTGAGATTAAATTATTGTGGTGGGTAACATAGATCCATAAGTAGCAAGTCTCTTTAATTAGAGGACGAAGAGACTCTTAAATGGTCCTCCAGGTGAATCCATAGAAGCATTATCTCTGAAGCCAGTTAACTTTCATCCAAAACTCTTCAAGAGATGGAAAGGAAAGAAAGAAAAGCCTTTTTGTCCATCTAAAAGTGACCTCCTTGATTTCCTTGGCTATGAAGTTGAAACAAGGCTAAAGATAGACACATGATCATTTTGAGGTCTATGTGAGTTGCTTGGATGCCCTATAACACCATTTTTTAGAATGAAAGACAGACATGGCCAAGCATGAAATCACATTTTGCCTCATGCTACCCACTCACATTCCAAGAAAACATTTGCCAATACTTTGTAGGGGGATAAGCATCCATGGAATCAGAGTGTGGATCCTCCAGTTTTACTAATAAGCAGCATGAAATAGTGTTCCTACAGAGATTTAATGATGGGAAGGATAGCTGTCCAATCTTAATTGAAGTGTTCAGGGTGATGGCTCTTGTCCTAAGAGTTTTTAATTCTGTTTAGTTTGAATACTATGATTTCTGTTCTGTGTCAAACATGGGAGCAACAGGTAGTTGGTTGAAAAGAGTTTGCTTATTTCTGTCTGTGATTTTTAAGAATCTAATGCTATTAACAACAAGCAGAAGTTTAAGGCATTCTCTCTCAGCCAATGACACTGAATAAGGCCAAACAATGCAATTTTCTGCTCTCCAAATAGACCTTGAAAAGATGTGTGTGTATGTGTGTGTGTGTCTGTCTGTCTGTCTGTCTGTCTTGGTGGATGAAACCAATTGTGTCTCAGTAATGTAAATCTTGAATTTCCTCCAGTGTTTTCCACATTCCATGATAATTACAATAGGGAAATGGTGGTTGAAAACCTGGGTAGGTCACTATTTTTAGCAGGCTACATGTTGCAAGCTAGTTAGGTCCTATCACTCTCCCAGTCCTTAAGAAAGCAGTATTATGTATTCTCTGGATATACTCCACATCATTCTGATGGATTTAAGCCAAAGCTCTTCTGTTGCTTAGATCCAAAGCTAGTTTCCACATTCAGAATTCTTCCTCAAGGAAGCTGCAGTGAGTTGATGGTAATGGCCTGGCTTATCTAAGAACCTCCAGAGTTTCTTTTCGTCAGCCAGCTCAGTGTGGGCTGATGCTGGAATTCAAAGGCCTTTCCAGTGGGTAGAGTTGTTGCTGGGGATATATCTCTTTTCAGCCCCTGAATACATCACCTAGTTACCATCCCTGGAGCATCTTTAAAGACTGAGCATTTATAAATTTACAGTTTTGCTGGGGAAATGAAGGCAAGAGAGCCAGGAAGAATGAGAAAGAACTGAGTCTTAACTTCCTGTTCCTTTATGCAACAATATTGACTGGATTTCAATTAAGTAAATAGGCCTCTCTCTGCTCCCCAGACTACCCCTGGAGTTGTCATAGTAGCTTCCATGCTGGCAGTCTTCTCTGACTCTGAGATACCAGCACTCTCATGACTTGTCACACATCTGGACATCCCCAGATGTTTGAGGCTTGGAGAATATGAGAAAAGTATAATGAGAAAATACAATGGGAAAGAGAAACATGCCTCTTGGTTCCAAGTGGATGGCAGAGTGATATCAGTAAACTCAGGAAAATGTGCTAACCACCCCCCCCGGGGTGAATGGGTAGCCCCATCCAGTGACAGATAGTTAGATTAGATAACCCCCTTTAGTAAACCATCCTGGGTTAACCCCCATCCAGTGAAGTACTTTATAACATTTATATTTTAGAGGATAAATATCTTAAATCTAGAGCTAGAAGGAATCTCAGGGACTATCTAGACTAAATTTTTCATTGAATAGTGAAGGAAACTGAGCTCTGGAAGGGTTAAGTAATCTGCCTTAAATAACTTGCCCAGGGTCTCCCAGGTAGTGAGTGTCAGAGGTGGGATTTTTAGCGCAGGTCCTCCAGCTCAGAGCCAGGACTCTTTCCGATTTGCCATGCTACTTCCTCTTCCTCTTGCTAAGATGATGACATATATATTCATTGGTTTCACTAGTGAGTCCTGCCTTTACTAGATCAGAGGTAACTCTTCAGCTGGTGTCCTAGAACCTGTTTTTAAAAATAATTCGATGTCTGTACTTCAATACAATTGGTTTCCTTTGTAATCCTATGTATTTTATTTTACATATTTAAAAATAGTTTTCTCAGACTGAGTCCATTGGTATCACCAGACTGCCCAATTGTTTGTTGTTGTTCAATTTCAGTTACGTCCAACTCTTCATGGCCTCACTTGGGGTTTTCTTGACAAAGATACTGAAGTTTTTTGCCATTTCTTTCTCCAGCTCATTTTACAGATGAAGGAAATGAGGCAAATGGGGTTAAGTAACTTGCCCAGGGTCACACAGCTATTAAGTGTCTGAGGCCAGATTTGAACTCAGATGAGTCTTCTTGATTCCAGGCTTTATGCACTGTGCCATCTAGCTGCCCAGAATGCCAAGGTGACACTCAAAAAAGTTTAACAGGTCTGTGTTTTATGTTTACCCAGTGTAGCACGCACTCCCATGCGTATGTAGCCCTGTAAATACTTGGCATTCAAATGTCTGTCGATAACTAATTGGATTAATTTAGACGGTACCAATAGTGATTAGAACATAATCACAACAAAAGAAACAGGCTCCTTTGGACCTTACTTGTCAGGGTAATGTTATGTTCTCTTAGCCTCGATAGGTTTCATGAGGAGTTTTCCACAGAACTCCAGAGATAGAATCTTAAAGTGGCCCTTAGAACTCTTCTAGTTCAACCAGAACCCAAACAAGAATCCCCTTTGAAAACATCTTGATTTCTGAGCCTTTATGGGATGACCTCATTTATTTCTCCATAAAGAAAGGTCAGGAATGAATGTCACCAGAGTAAACACTTTCTAACTTATGTGATCACTTGTCAGGGCCCCATCCCAAACATTGGGGATACCACATCCCCTCCAGCCACCTGATTAATTTATTGGATGTTTCACTCAGTTCTCTCTCTAATTCCTCTTTATTGCTGCTATCTCAGAAAATGTGTACTTTCTATATTAGACCCCATTAGCCTGGTCACTACTCATAAGCTTTCCTGTGGTTCTCCAGTCTCATAAAACAGAAGGCTCAGGATTCGGGCTCCTCCTCACTGGCATCCCCACAGTCCTCTCCAGGAAAACTGAGACTTAATGACACAGACTATAAGTGTCACCCTTGACCTGACTGAAGAAAGTGACCAAGGCTGTTTCTGGGGACGCTGTCCCTGTCCCTTTAAATCCTCTCCTGCCTGAGGATCAGCATCAGGAACATGGCCTGGGAGGAAAAAAATAGACTGTTTCTTTACCCTACAGGCTGCATTCTGATAGCCAGATTAATCTTCCTCCCTCAGAAAGCAATTTTCTTTCCACATATTTTCTCCCTTTCCTCGGCTTGCTCAAGGCCCTGAGGAGCCCCAAGCATGCTCTCCCCTGTCAGTAGCAGGTGAGGGGGGTGGGATGGAGAGGCATGATGTCCTTGGCTGTCTTGGCTCGGTGGTCATCTCAGCCAGAAACCTAGGTTGTTTTGATAAAAGCCAGCCCTTGATTTTTTAGGTGTCGATCGTCCATTTTGTGGATTAGCTACAACAAATGGCTTCCCCTGCTGCCAGCACTCTTCTTACCCTCTTCTGTTAATTATTATCTCGGCATTTTCTGGCGGGGGAGGGGGCTGAGGGAGGGAGGTGTATAGACTCCTTTTAATCTTAGCTTAAGCACAGGACAGCAATAGAAAGGGAAATCATGATTAAAAACAAATTCATTCTGCACTCCAAAGCCAAACTGGAATTTTAAAAAGTTAGCCATCTTTTAGTTGGACATTGATGGAGGTCATTTACGATTTGATAGAACCTGGAAATTTGGAAGCAAATTCCACCTCATTGTTCTCCATTTCTTTCAGCTTGTAGCTTCTTTTTCCTTCCTCCTCCCTCAACTTCTGCCCTTTGGGATTTAAGAGAAAATGGAATAAATAGATGAAAGTGCTGGGGGACAGGGATGGTTCTGTTTTTCTGTATTGCTGTGATTTGCTTCCTTTCCACCTTGCTGCTAAATCAGTTCAACACATATTTCCTAAGCCCCTACCATATTCAGTGTGCTCTGCTAGGTGCTAAAGAATCTCCACCCTAAAGGGGGCATATGCTCTTCTGGGGGCAAAGACATGTACAAACATAAGTAAATGGAAGACAGCACTAACAACCAAGGGATGAGGAAAGACTTTCTGTTGGAGGTGGCAGGCAAGCTGAACTCTGAAGGAAGCTAAGGATTCTCAGGGACACAGGTGAGGAAGGAGTTCTGTGCAGCCATGGTGGACAGCCATTCCAGAAAGGCCTTTTCAGGAACTAGCAAGCAAGGTGGTTTAGCTAGAGATCTGTCCTGATCTCTTGTCATATAGGGATTTTTAATCTTTTTTTGTGTCCTGGACCCTTTTGGCAGTCTGGCAAAACCTATGGACCCCTTCTCAGAAAAACATTTTTAAATGTATAAAATAAAATTCATAGGATTGTAAGAAAAACCAATTAGATTAAAATATTGTTATCTATATATGTATGTATGTATATTTATACATATATCTAAACACACACATATATGTAATTTTTTAAAAAATTCTTAGATCTTTGGTTAAGAAACCGTGATCTATTCATGATGATTTTCATTTTATGGAAAGCATGGTGATCTCAGCTGACACTGAGAATATGATGGAGTGGTTGAATAGCACATTGACTTTTTACTGTGAGGTTCCCTGAAGTCAGATCCAGCTGTAATCAAACCAGCTGTGGCCAGATGTAGCCTGGAGAAGTTCCATTTTATAAAAGAGACCACTAAGGCTTTGTATAGCTTTATAAATTAGTGTGTGATCTGGGTCCTTAAATAAACCAGGCATCAGGTCTCAGAGAAGCCAGGCAGCAGATGCAGACACAAGAAAGAGAATTCATTTCACATCCCAGAAATGTTAGATTCCTAGATCAGGCAAAATCCCTTCATGGTCATCTCTGAAAGGCCTCTTTCCATTGTGTTCCCCCATGCCTAGTGAGGGTTGGGTAAAGCAAGCTGGCAGTGAAGTCCAGAATAGATAGTGAAGCTGAAACACGGGCTGGTGTTATAATCAGACTCCCTATCACCTCCCTTGTCAAACTTGGGCCTTGACTGTAAGCAGATAGATGCTAATTCCCATAACACCTGAGAAGGTTAACCTTTTAGTAAAATAGAATCATCAAAAAGTGGGGAGGGTGAACCTAGCATCAGCTACTGAACTCAGATACCACATGGCAGCCTGTCTCCTAACATTCATGAAGCTGACTCTCACATTTATCTGGTTTTTTTTTTTTTTTGATTAAAGAAATGCTTTATTAACTTCTGGTTTACGTCATTCATTTCCACCAGATTATGAGTTACATTTTTTCCCCCATTTTTTCCCTACCCACCACCCCAGAATAGCAGTCCCACTAGATATCCCCTTATCCAATCTGCTCTCTCCCATATCTTCTCCCATACCCCCTTCGACTTTGCCATTAGGGCAAGGTGAATCTCTGAGCCCCACTGCCTGGACATCTTATGAAACATTTAATTTTAAAACTTTGATTTTCAGATCCATTCCCCTTCTCCCTTGTCACCCACTCCCTCTGAGAAGATAAGCAATTCAGTATGTGTTGTACATGTTAATCTATGCAAAACATTACCATAGTAGATATATTGTAAAAGACTGCTTATATTTCCCTCCCACCTGGTCCATTCCCTACTTAGATCCTGTCCCTCTTTGATAGTGGGTACTTCTAACCTCCCCTCTCCCCAGAATGCCCTCCCCTCCAACATCCCCCATCTCATCCCCCTTTCCCCTACTCAGGAGAGTGAGGGTAAGATATTCCATTTAGTATGTATGTGATTCTCTCCTTGAGCCAACTTCAAGGAGAATATGCTTTTGCCTTCCTGTTCTTCCCCTCCCCTGCAACTACTTCCCCTTGCCTCTTCTACATGAGATAGTTTGCCCTACCCTGTCTCTCTCCATCTCCTCTTGCCATTTTCCTCTCTCCTCTTGACTTCACCCCTTAAGAATGATCCCTTCCTTGGGGCGGCTAGGTGGCGCAGCGAGCAGAGAGCCAGCCCAGGATCCAGAAGGACCCGAGCTCGGATCCGGCCCCAGACACCCAACACACAAACAAAAAACCAGCCACGTGAACCTGGGCAAGTCACCCAACCCCAAATGCCCTCCAAAAAAAAATAATAATCATCCCTTCCCATCAAATTCAACCTGTGCCCTCTATCCGTGTATACCTGTGAACATATGCCATGTACCCTTCTTCAATTATTTTCATAATGAGAAAGGTTTCATCAAACACAGTTATTGTTTTTCCATGTAGGAATGTAAATAGTCCGACTTTGATAAGTTCCTTTTGATTTCTTTTCCTTGATTACCTTCTCAAGCATCTATTGCTTCTTGTGTCTGAATGTCAAATTTTCTATTCAACTCTGGTTTTTCATCAAGAATGCTTGAAAGTCCTCTATTCCACTGAATGACCATATTTTCCCCTGAAACAAGATACTCAGTTTTGCTGGGTAGGTGACCCTTGGGTTCATTCCCAGCTCTTTTGCCCTCTGGAATATCATATTCCATGCCCTTCTATCCCTCAGTGTAGAAGCTGACAGGTCCTGTGCTATTCTGATTGTGTTTCCACAATATTGAAATTGTTTCTTCCTTGGCTGCTTGTAGTATTTTCTCCTTGATCTGGGGATTCTGGAACCTGGCTATAATATTCCTAGGAGTTTGCTTTTTGGGATCTTTTTCAGGAGGTGATCAGTGGATTCTTTCAACCTCTATTTCCCCCTCTGGGTCTAACACATCAGGGCAATTTTCCTTGAGAATTTCTTTAAGGATGATTTCTAGGTTCTTTCTTTGATCATGGCTTTCAGGTAGTCCAATAATTTTTAAATTGTCTCTCCTGGATCTATTTTCCAGATCAGTGGTTTTTCCCATGAGATACCTCACATTGCCTTCTATTCTTTCATTTGTTTGGATCTGTTTAATAGTATCTTGATTTCTCATAAAGTCACTAGCTTCCATTTGCTCCAGTCTAACTTTGAAGGAATGAATCTCCTCAGTGAGCTTTTGAGATTCTTTTTCCATCTGGCAAATTCGACTTTTTAAGGCATTCTTCTCCTCATGGCCTTTCTGAGCCTCTTTTGCCATTTGAGTTAGTCTATTTAAGGTGTTATTTTCCTCATCAGGCTGTTGACTGTCATTTCCATGCTTTTCTTGCATCTTTTTCATTTCTCTTCCCAAATTTTCCCCCACTTCTCTTATCTGCTTCTTAAGGTCCTCTATGGCCTGTAGCCAGCTTGTATTTTCATTTGGGGCTTTTGGTGCAGGAGTTCTGACCTCACGGTCCTCGTCCATGCTTTGAGCCTCTTTGCCCCTAAAATAGGAGTCCAATGTTGAACTTTTCTGTTTATTTTGTTTCATTTGCCTAGGCATATTTCCACTTAATTACTTGAGTTTTGGGCTTGTTGCCACAGTAGGACTCTGCCACCAGACAGGGGAGCTTCCGCCCAAACGTGGGGTCTTCACAACTTCCACCAGTTGGGTGGCCTCTGTAAAGCCTCCACCCACTCTGGCAAGTTGGATACCCACCCCAAACTTCGCCCCCAGACCACAATCCAGATCCAGGCAGTTTAAAGCAAAGGCGATTAACCCCCAGACTGATTGCTGGATCTTCCTACAGTTCGCAGACCAGGAGCCACAGCTGATGCTGCAAAATGGCTTCTGTGCAGCAGTTTCTTCAGCAGCGTTTTGCCCCCAGGGGAGGAAGCCACATGTTCCCCAAATACTGGTCCCAAAGTCCATAGGGCACTAACCTCTCACTTTGTCCTAGGCATATCTGTGCTGATAATTCTGGAATTGCCACAATTGCTGGTATTCTGGGGTTCCACCAGCCGGCTGAAGGCCTGGCCACCCTGGGGCTAAAACCGCGGACCTGGGCTCGCTCTGCGGGCCGAGCTGTTGGTTCCCAGCACGATGGGCTGCCTGCTCTCAGAGCACTGCACTGGCTGCTCCCTGCAGGGCTGCTGGGCTGTCCTCAGCAGGAGGTTAGCTTCTCTGTGCCGTTCTGTGGGTGCTGCGGCTCCAGAAGTTGCTAGGAGCTCCCTTTCACATTGTTTGAAATTTGTGTGGGGCAGAGCACATTGGAAATGCTGTTTCTACTTCGCCATCTTGGCTCCGCCCTCACATTTATCTGTTAATGAAGACTAGGTAAAGGCAGTGTGCTTTGATATAAGTGGGCATGGAAGCCAACCTTTCTTTGATAGTGGGAGTGAGGCAAGGGGTCTGACCCCATGAGACCCCATATAACATGACATAGGAAGCTGGCACAGTGAAGCTAAGCCCAACCAATGTGGCTGTTCATTCGTTTGTTTTTCAGTCTTGGCTTACCAGAATCGATAGCATCAGGCTAAGGGAAGTTGGAGGGAAAGGAACATTGCTGTGCAAGCCTTAGGCTACACTAGGCCCACAAAGGCTCTCCAAGGAGACGTTTTCTGATAGGGTGTGCCTATAAGAAGCATGGGGAAGTCAGTCACCTTTGGTTTCTCTTTTTAAACCAACCAAATGGATTCATGAATGCTGCAAACATTTCCTATAAAGAAACCGTTTTCTAGCCATCTCTTGGTAGACAGACCAAAGCAAAACAGTTTCAGAAGAGGGAAGAAAATCAGCTGTTGGCCAGAAATTTCTCAGTCTTTAAAAGTAATAATAAAATTACAAGAGGGCCATTGTGCTACAGTAGGAAGAGTGCTGATCCTGGGCTTGTGGGACTTCAGCTTGAATCATTTCTCTGCCACTTATTACCCATGTGACTTTTGGCATCTCGGTTACCATTCTGGACTTTGGTTCCCTCATCTCAATGAGGGAATGAGAAATAACCTCCGAGTTCTCCTTTGGCTGTATACCTTTCTCCTCAAAAAGGGCAGCGCTTATTTTAGGCATCATGGTGTAGTAGATAATGGACTGATCTCAAAGCTAGGAAATTCTCAGTTTGAGCCCTGCTTATAACATAGAGTGGCTAGATCCCTGAACCTCTTGGTCCCCAGGCTGTTCTCTGGGACTGTAAGTTACAGAGAAGGAGACAACTTGCAAAGTAAACAGGTGGGGAAAAAAATTTGGTTGTGAAGTGATTTGGGCCAGTCCCACAGCTGGTATCTGAGGCTAGATTTGAACTCAGGTCTTCCTGACTCAGAGTTCTGCACTCTTATCTATTGTGCCACCTAGCTAGCAGCCTGGAGAGTCACACAAAATAGGAAGCATGGTTTCTTTAAAATTAGTTAACCCAGATTAACCCAGATAAAATCATGATTCTATTGTCTACATTTGGTACTCACATGACAAAACAAAGAAGACAAATCCAAGTTTTTAAGCACAAGGCTCGTCCTTTTGTCTTTCCTGCCCATCCATTATCTTATTGATTGATTACTTTATGTGGTTGTAATATTTTCTATGTCCCTTATAAAAAGAAACAACTTCCAGAAACCAAAAAATGTGTTACTTTTGTCAGTGTGACCTTTTAAATGTTTTTTTCCCCACCTGTTTACTTTGCTTTTTATTTTCTGAAAGCTGTTACTCACAAAGGAAAGCATTAGCTTTCCTTAATGGTTTGAGGAATATAATGGTGTTTATTTTTATTTGAATCATTAGCACAGCTGTAGTGGTCGTAGCATCTTAGTTTTAGTAATGAGCAGTTTCCATAAATGTTACATTGCTTTGGTTCCTTCTTCTCCAGCTCTGTAACCTATGAGGAAAACAAAAACATAATGACTCTTTTTTATTCCATTTGGGATTTTCTTGGCAGAGATACTGGAGTGGTTTGCCATTTCCTTCTCCACCTCAATTTACAGACAAGGAAACTGAGGTGAACAGGGTTAAGTGACTTGCTCAGGGTCATACAGCCAGGAAGTATCTGAGGTCATATTTGAACTCAGGAAGATGAGTCTTTCTGACTTTAGACCTGGTCCTTTATTCACTTTACCACCTAGCTGCCCTCTATTTTTCTTTTTTGCAGGCAGTTGGGGTAAAGTGACTTGCCCAAGGTCACACGGCTAGTTTTTATGTCAAGTGTCTGAGGCTACACTTGAACTCAGGTCCTTCTGATTCCAGGCCGGTGCTCCACTCACTGTACCATCTAGCTGCCCCTCTACTTTTCTATTGAATTAAATCTTATGAAGTGATCAAATGCATCTGAGATTGATATATAGTTTCAATTTTAGGAAAAAGGGAGAAATAAACACTTCGTGTCACTTTACCCTCATCTCCATTTACATTTTCTAACTAACTTTTGAAGTAATTTTTTCTGATTAGCATGCATTTACTTTTTTCATTCCCACCTTCCCCCACTCATTAGAAAGAGAAAAAGGAGGGAAGGACCCTTGTGTCAAAAAACATAGCCAAGCAAAATAAATTTTACCAAAATAAACTTTACCTATGACCAAGCATTCTACATTAGTCCATCATCTTGTTGTTCTACCTTATTATTCCATCATCTTGCTGTCATGAGGTAGGCACCATTCTTCACTCTTCTGGAATCATGGTGGATTATTTACTTGATCACAGTTCTTAAATCTTTCAGAATTAATAATTTTTGTAATATTGATGTTATAGTGTAAATTTTTCATTGGTTCTGCTCACTTCACTCTGTACTAGTTCATGCAAGTTTTCTGAAGTCTCTGGGATGATCTCTTTCTTCATTTCTTTTTTCTTTCTTTCTTCATTTCTTACTCCCCTGCCTTTGGCTCAGTTCCCTTGTATATTTTGCTTTGTGATGGCCGCTACCATCTGAGAAAGGAGGATTTTTTGTTTGACCTGTGAAAATAATGCTTTTGCCCAGACACTTTCCCTTCTTTCTCTTTTTCCTCCTATTAACATTGCTTACCTTCCCAGAATTTAGTAGGAATTAAAAATCTAGTTAGTTGCATTGATCCTTAGGAAAAGTTAGAGATCCTTGGATACCTTTGAGCCAGGTTGGTAGTGACTGAAGGGAATGTTCCCTTCTTTTCCCTTTCCCATCACCTTCCATGAAAGGCAAAGTGGTACAGTAGAGAGATCACTTGATCTGACAACCTGATCCTGGCTCTGCTTACTACTGAACCATGTCATCTTGGGGACATTGTTTTATATTCCTGGGACTCAGTTTACCCATCTGTAAATAAAGATGTTTGGCTAGATGATCTCTGGAGTGTTTTTCAATTCAGAAATTCTATGATTCTGTAATTTCTGAGACTCAACTCTGATTCATTTGTAATATTTGGATTTATTGTGTTGTGTGTGTGTGTGTATGTGTTTGTGTGTTCATATGCATGCATTCAGGGGAAGAGAGGCAGTGTGAGTAAGAGTATGTTTGGACCAGTCTATCTGGTGGGGGTAGGAGACCAACTGTTTGAGTAAGGAATCTACCCAACTTGCTTTCCATGGCTTGGTATCATAATAGAGGAGATTAATAAATTGAAAAGAATCCAGAGGATGACAACGAGGATGGTAAAGGGCCTAGAGTTAATGCCATATGAGGATTAGTTAAAAGATCTAGTAGGAATTTTTGGTCTGGAGAAGGCAAGACTTAAGGGGAACATGATATCTATTTTTGTGGAAGAGGGATTAAACCAGTGTCTCCATACATTTTTGATCAGGAAAAAAAATTTTCAAGCATGCTTGTGTATATTTATGTATTTGTAAATGATACCATTCTATTAATAGTCATGTACAGAATGAAACTTATACAAAAATATATATTGTAAAAGGATAAAATAAAGACTTAAGAATATTTGATCTTAGAATCAATAGGAAGTCCCTGGCGTTTGAGTTGGTAAGTGTGCTTTAGGAATCAGGTCTGAGATTCAGGAAGACAATTTTAGGAGTTATGTGGAGGATAAATTGGAGTGGGGAAAGAATTGAAACAGGGAGTCCAGTTGGGAAGCTATTACAAGAATCCAGGCAGGAGTTCCTCAAGACTTGAACTAGGGTGAAGGTTGTATGTATGTATATGGATGAGGAAGGGGCATATGCAAGAGAAGTTGTGGAGGTGGAATGACAACTGATTGCATTGGTGAGAGGAGAAAGAGTGAAGAGTTGAAGACTACAATGAAAGTTTTGAACTGATAAGACTGGAAGAACAGTGGTATCCTCAGTAGTAACAGGGAAATTTCGAAGAGGTATAGGTTTTAGGAGGGAAAGAGAATGTAATGACAACTGTATCCCTCCATGTTTGCTTATCCTGTATGCCTTAGTCTATCCCACCCAAAAAGGAAAAAGTGGAAGGGGCTCTTGCTCCTGGGTGGTTACCCTGGAGCACAGAACCAATGCTCTATGGGTACTTTCTGTAGCCAGAAAATGATTTTGGGGATAGAAAGTGGGTATCCTGGGATGGGGTAGAAGGATTTCCCAATGGCACCTAGGAAGCTGCTGCTCTTGGGACCTGGTAGCTGTTAGGGTTATCTCTGTTCTGAAGGGCAGAGAGGAGGCTTGGGATGTGCCTAGTAGAGGAAGGATTGAAGTCGGGGAGTATGTAGAATGAAGGTAGGTGTACCTGTCTTAGAGTCCTCTAACTGAGACATAACCCCTATTCTCAGCCTCCAGTTGGTTGATCACAGTCCCTTGGGGATCTGGACATTGGTCTCCCCGGTATATTGCTGTGGCCCCAACTTTGTAATCATCTGGATTAAACTTCTCCCCCCGCCCCCCAGAGAGCAGAACCAAGAACAATGGATAGAAGTTGCAAAGAAGTAAATTTCCAGACAACTAAAGCTCTCCCTAAGTGGATTGGGATGGTGGCCTTGTGAGCCCCATGCTTTAAATCTTTAAACAAAGACTGGGTGACCACTTGTCATGAGTGGGTTAAGCAAAATGACCTCTAAATTTGTGGATTACTCCTCAAGCCCTTACTTACTTTCAGCTATCTTGCAGATATGAGGTGCCGTTCAGCCTCACAGCTATCCCTTGGCTCAATGATTTACAATATTATAGGCAGAATAAGCAGTTCCTATTTTCCAGGAGGAGATGTGTGATTGTTTTTAAGTTTTTAAGTCTCTCCAAATGCCCTTTCTCTCAAAAGTTACGCTGGACTTCTGTGAGTTTTCGCCACATTTTCTTTTTATCTTTCACTAGATGATCAGAAAGCAATTTGTGAAAGTCTCCCTCTTCCCAGAACATTTGTTCTTTCCACAGCTGTACTGGTAATAAGCCGTGGGGGTGATTGGCCCACATAAGAATTGCAGAGGATATTTTGGTGCCTGGACAAGTTTTGTTTCTACTAGTATAATAATAACAATTCACATTCATCTAACACTCAAAATACCTTTGACAATTGTTATTCATTCAATACAACTTTACATTCATAAAATGGCCGCTTTTGCCTTTCAGCAGAATAGCTGACCTGGGAACTAGGAGCTGGATATATAGCTTATCAATAAAAAGTATTACCTTACTTGACTTTTTTGGAACTATGAATAGTTTATTGTATGATTTGCTTAATGGATGGCTTTGGAACATTGTGGAGTCCTCTCTGTGATGTATATTTAATTTTAAGTTATTAGAAAAATCTATTTCTATGCTGTTTCTGAGTAATTGCTTATTCATGGGCATAAAAGGTAAGCTGCAGAATATTTTCAATGCCGTGAGTACATATGCTGACTGAAAAGATGAGTGAGCCTAATCAGCTTCTTTTACCCAGGCAGCATTAGGCCCTGAAGTGATTTCAGTATGTATTATTATTAGAGTGATAAGCAAAATCATCTAGTACAGTTCAAGAGATTGGCCTGTAAATAGAGTCATTATTTTGTTCCTGTTGCAGCAGTCTGCCTGGTGCTATCAAAGAGGGAACCCCTCCCACTCCAAGAGATGGACTGCAGTCTGTATTCTGGGTTTGTTTTTTTTTTTTGTGGGGGGAGTCAGGGCCCTGAATTACACCTTAGTCTAGTGATTTCAATCCCTCAGTAGACCTTAGGCTTTCTACCTGTTGGGCAAAATTGTCTGCTGCCTTCATTTGAGGGATACCTCAGATACCTTTGTAATCATGGAGACTAGTCCATCAAAACTGAAATCAGGCCAACTGCTTGTTTGGGGACCTGTCCTCCTACTATAATAGAGTCTAATGTCTCCTTGCTTTATAATTCAGTTTCCGAATTGTAGTTTGAATTTGTGGTCTACAGTCAATCCATTGTGTGATTTGGGGTCATGGATCACACTTTTTAGTCTCAGTGCAATGTCTATAAAATGAAAAAAAAAAAAGTGCCTTGCCCAGTAGTGGCAGTGGCTGTCTCAGCTTTCTGAAAGGAGAGAGCTGAGAAACAAAGCTGACCTTTAACCAAAGCTATGAGCTAGGTAGTTTGTCCTCAACTTGACATATACATTCTCTTGAACAACCCACCCCATGTACCTGACATTCAGGGCCTTCAAATTAACTGACATTCCCACCCTCCGTAGTCAGGATTTATGTCTTCTTCATAGACTTCCATTGGAACTTACCTGGCCTGTCTTTCATCTCCCTCATAGCCAAAAGTGTCAACTAGTTACCTTTGTTAAACCATTTGTTTTGATGGTTGGAGTTAGGTAAGTAACATGTTAAATAGAATGCTGGACTTATGAGTCAGGAAGACCTGAGTTCAAATTCAGGCTCAGACATGTAGTAGCTCTGGGCAAGTCACTGAAACTCACTCAGCCTCAGTTTCCTCATTTGTAAAGTGGGGATGACAATAGTACATATATGATAAAATGCTTTGCAAACCTTAAAGTGATTAATGTTAGTTATTATTAATGGTAGATTATGTGTATATTTTCATTTTGGCTTCTCAGAAAAAGTAAACTTTATCCTTTTTCTTTCTTTTTTGCTCTGATGCATTAATGACTCTAAAGCAGGGCTTCTTAACTTGAGGTCTGTGAACTTGTCTTTTTTAAAAATATTTTTATAACTTTTAATACAATCAGTTTCCTTTGTAATTCCACATATTTTATTTTATGTATTTAAAAACATTCTTCATCTCAATCTCTATCTCAAGAGTCTGTAGGCTACACCAGACTGCCTTTACCAGAGGGATCTATGACCCCCCAAAAGAGGTAAAAATCCCTCTATAAAGATAGACATTTCAAGTTAAGTAGTCAAACTTCAGGCCACTGCAGGAGGAAGTTTTTTAGACAGGTTGGAAATGGCTATACTTTTTTCTAACTCATTCAATGTAAAAGACCACCTGCTCCAACTATCCTCATGTTTGTAGAGTTATTTCATGTGAATTATCCCAATTTCAGTGACTCCTCATTGGAAAAACACACACACACACACACACACACACACACACACACACACACCTAATCTGGTTCTGACCAGCCTTTCTGGCTTATTTCCTTTTATTCCCCATCTTGTTCACTGTGCTCCTCAGCTTAGGTATCATTGCCTACCTGAGGTATTTCCTGATACCCCAGATTTGAGTGTCTTCTTTATAAAACTATTTTATTAATATTTATGTTGATTTATCTATGTCTCTCTCCCCTGTTCCTCTCCCCCAGTAGAATACAAAATCTTCAAGAATAGTTACAAATTTCATTTGTCTTTGTATCACCTTTACCCATGAACAAATAAGAATTTTAGAATAACATTATAGAGTTATAGGGAAGGTGCTATCCTTATAGCAGCAATTCAATAAATAGCTAATTCAATAAATTTCTAGAAAATTCTATAGCTAATTAATAAATTTCTTAAAAATACACATTACTTAATAGTATAGATTGAACCAGAAGCCATGTTTCCTGAATTCCATTCCCATATTCCTCCTACAAAGGTCATCCTTGATCCTAGCTCCCCAGAGAGCTGAACCTTCTCCTGCCAATTTTCTCCACTCCAGAATACTATATATCACAGGAGATGAGTGATGGTTGTCAGCCTAGGTTTAGCTTATTCCCCATTCCAGTCAATTAACAAACAATTATTAAGAGCCTATTATGTGCCAGGCACTACAAAGACAAAAATGAAACAGTTCCTGTGGTCACAAGTAGTATACATTCTAATAGGCTCGACAGTATGCACATTATAAATAATATCAAGAAAATAAAAACAAGGTAACTTTGGGAGGAAGAACACCAGCAGTTTGTGGCTGGGGGTATCAGGAAAGTCATCAGGTTGCAGGTGGTACTTAGGCTGAGTTTTGAAGGAAACCAGGGATTCTAAAAAGTGACAGTGAGAAGGGAATGCTTTTCAGGCATAAGATATGGCCAGTGCAAATACCTAGAGTCAGGAGATGGAGCATTATGTGTACAGACCGGGAAGCAGGCCAGTGTTGTTAGATCATAGAGTGTGTGGAGGAAGGTAATGTGTAAGGAGACTGGAAAGACTGAAAGGGACCAACTTGTGAAGAGCTTTAGATACTGTAGGGGCAAGGTAAGCCCCTCTGTGAGGAATAAGATTATACAAACCAAGACCCCTACTCAATATGACCTTTCTATTACTGTGAGTTGTTTGGGAACAGGGATCCTGAGAACTTGAGGGCTGTTCCTCTCCTGGGACCCTGGCCAGGTCCTTGAGAAGAGATATGATAACTGCCCAACTCCTGGAACTAGCCACTCCAAGGAAACATCGCTCTTGGGGGGACCTTGGAGGGACTGACCTCCTCCCCTGCCTCACATAAGATACCGATGCTTGCTAAAAAACACCTGGCAGTATGCCTTCTTTGTTTTCAGCACTACTTAAACTGTAAGATTCAGACCCCAAATTGGAATCTCACTCATGGAGAGGACGCTCTGCCTGGGACCCTCCTGTGTGGGACCCCGATGGCTGTACCTGGGATTCCCCAGCTTGTGTGGTCAGGTGTTGGTGCTTCCCCGCAACAGTGATGCTTGTAAATATGAAAAAAAAAAATATATATATATATATACACATATATATATATCTCCACTATTAATCACAGTTGCTCTTATTCTGCTATCTTTAAGCCTCTTACTCTGTTATCTCTGGTTTCTTTCTCACTTGCCTATATATACATATATTCTGAATAAATATTCTAAAGAAATTGCTTTGGGTCTTTTTTGGAGTGCCGAGCACTTTGTTTATGCGAATTCTGAACCTCCTTAATTGGACAGATACTCAACAGGACTTTGTATTTAGGTCCTAAAGATAATAGGAAGTCATGGTCATCCTTATGCCTTCAGACAATGACCTTGGCAGTTGTTTGGAAGTTAGATTGCGGTGGTGAGGAGCTTGAAGTAGGGAAACCTAATAGAAAGCTGTGGCAGTAGTTAAGGCAGAGAGGTGAGGTGGGCCTGAAGGAGTGTAAGGAAGAGGAGCTGGCTGTGAGAGGTGTGGATAAGGAAATGATGAGATTTGTATTGACTGACAGCTCGTAGCACACCACTAAGCTCTAGAATCTCCTCTCCCCAAATGCCTGTACTTAGAAACTCTGTCTACGTAGGTTGCTGTCCTCATGGAAATTTGCCCCTCCAGGTGGGTGAACTGGGCACAACTTACATGTTTTCGTTGCCCTAAAGCGAGTCTTGCCCTCAGAGACCCCTCATCTTTTAGGGATGTTCTTTGCCAGGGGTGGCAGCCCCAGAATCACAATGTCAGTTTTTCAATCTTGGTTCTGCCCCTGGTTTTCTATGACTTTCAGTTAATAGCTTCTTCTTCCTGAGTCTCCACATCTGTGGAGGGAGGGTAGGCCATCATGGGAATTGGGAACCAATCTTCAGAAATTATTCTTTTACTGTATATCTGGAAGGCCTTGAACTGAATGAATAACTCCAATCTCACATGTAATAACAATACCAGAGTATGGTTTTCAGCTCTCTGAGTCAGATTCGTGTAGTTAATTGGATTCTTTTTCTAGCTCTGCCACTACCCTGGGAAACGACAGAGAAAGAAACACACAAACAAATGTCTGATTATCTGGGCCTATTCCACAGTCTCTTGTCATTTGTGTGTGTGTGTTTGTGTGTGTGTGTGTGTGTGTGTGTGTGTGTGTGTGTGTTAAGGGAGGCAGTAAGCAGTGACTTTTTACATGATACCTGAGGATACCAAGGTGAGGTCATGCCAGGATCATATACCTTCAGGATAGAGATGTTATTAAATTCCTTTGCCTTGATGTCCCTTTTATTTGAATCCAGTAAGCTTCGGAGCCAGTAGGCTCTATTAATTGAGTCCTTGTTGCTAGTTAGCTCAAGTGATGCTTACAGTACCATACTGAGGAGGCCAAATTAGGCTATATTCCTATGTGGACCAGTTGGCTCTACTGTGGGACCACAGCCTCTACTGAACCCTAACCCTTCCTTTCTGTGCTTTTTACATGTCGATCTCCTTCATATACTCCCACATTGGCTAGTTAACCATCATCTGTGTGTGAGGCTGCATCCCATCTCCGTCTTTGCACAGACCCCTCCCTGAGCCTAGAATGTATACTTGCTTCACCTCCATTTTCTTTACATCTCTAGCTTCCTTCAAGTGCAACCTTCTACACAAGGCCTTTCCTTATCCTCCCTCTGCCAATTGTTGGTATATTTTGTATTTCTTTCATATGTTATGTTTGTAATAATAATAGCTTGCCTTTGCTGTCCTTTATACTCAGAGAAGACCAAAATGACATCACTTTGTTGGGGTCAGTGTACATTGTGTCTAATTGTGGCTGATCAGACCAACATGAACTCAGGGTTGGGCACAAATAGTCCATATGAACATTTAGAATGCAGATGTCTCCAAACTTGTGCATCTTTTGAGCTATGAAAATTCTGCATTGCTCATAGAACACAGCACCTTCTTTGATGCAAACAGGCCATGCTGGGCGGTCCTGTTCCAGTGTCTCCCATGTCTCACAATTAATTCCAAAGTTCTTTAGAAAGACCTTGAGAGTGTCCTTATATCCCTTCTTCTGATCTTCATGTGGGTACTTGCCTTGTGTGAGTTCTCATAAAAATATAAGGTATCTAATTTAATAAACTTAATTTAATAAAATATACAGATATGCTTTGTATTTATTTTACAAATATGTTATATTTCTTATAACAGCTAGTAGTATGTATATGTAGTGCTTTTTATATGCCACTGTGTTTAAGTGCTTTACAAATAATAATAATTATAAGAACAGCTAACATTTATGTAGCACTTTACTATGTGTTAGGCATTGTGCTAAAAGCACTTTACAATTACTATCTGAGTTGATCCTCACAACAGCCCTGAGAGTTAGGTGCTATTGTTATCCCCATTTTATAGGTGAGGAAACGGATGCAAAAAGGGATCAAGTGACTTGGCCAAGGTAACGCAGCTAGTAAGTTTCTGAGACTGAATATGAACTCAGATCTTCCTAACTCCAAGCCTAGGGCTCCATCTTCTGCACCACTTAACTCTCCCTACATGTGTTTGTATATGTATTGTTGTTTTGTTTTTGTTTTTGTTTTTAGTGCCTGGTGCATAGTAGGTACTTAATAAGTGTCTGTTGAATAAATGAATTGGAAATGCATGTCCTTAGTCCCAAGGGGACCCAGCATAGGTACATTACTAGATTAACACAAATCCATTCCACCTGTTGGAGAGGTACAGGAAGGCAGAGTCCCTCCTGATGGGTTGATCAGTGTATTAAACATAACTTCTCACCTTCAGAGATCTTTACATAGATCTTCAGTGTCTTTGGATGGATAGTTTCCTACTGTCCCTGTTTATTTTAATTCATTTCCAATGCCATTGCAATGCATTTGCTCTCTGTAGATCCCTGTTTTGGACTCTACAAGAAATACAAATGTTGGATACAGCAGACTGCCTGCCTTTACAGTCAAGCTGCACACGTCCCAGGCACTACTAACTTTAATAGAAGATAATAGGCAGTAAATGCAGATGAGCAGGGTAAGCAATTCATTGTGAGATTAAAGAGAGCACATTCATTCTAAACAGGGGTGGGAGCAGTCAGGAAAGGATACTGCAGAGGGACTGTTTTAGTTGTACTTTAAAGGATGAGTAAGAATTCAACAGAGGAGCATGTTGGTGGGTGGAATAGAAAGGACACCAAGGCATAAGGACTAATGTGAACAAAAGCCAAGTTGGTGTGAAAGTATAGGAAAGAGATGGGCGAGGAGTGCAGTCTCACTGGAGCAGGCAGCATTTGAAGGGAGTAGATGAGAAAACTCTGGAAATACAGAGCAGGGTCAGATTGTGGAGGGCGAGAAGCTTGAATGTCAGGCCAGGAAGTCTGAAGTTTACTTGTTAGCAATAGGGAACCAATTCAAGGATTTTGAGTAGAGGAGTAACTGCTAAGACCTCTGTAGAGGAAGACCAGTTTATTCACCACAACCCTGTGAGGTAGGTGCATATGAGGAAACTGAGACTAAGAAAGGTAAAGTGAGTGCTCCAGAGTGCCCTGGAATCAGATAAAAATGTAGATGGGAAGCATGGAACAAAAGAAATACAAGTACAGTAGAACACAGACGATGTTAACACGTGGCTTTCTGTTAGCGTGTGGCTCACAGGGATGCTTTGCTTTGGTTTAGTGGCCCCCTTTTGCAGTTTGAGTTTGACACTAATGCTCTACACTGCTTTGTCCAGTAGTGGAGACTGTTGGGCTTGGAGTTGGGAAGACTAAGGTTTAAATCCTGGATGTTAATGCCAGCTTTGTGATTCTATTTGCCTCATGGAAATTCCCTGGTATTTATACAGTGTGTCCCAAAAGTCTTAGTGCAGTTCTAGGCTTTACTAACTTCAGATGTGTAAGTGCTCCAAATGTAGAAAAAAAAAATCCTTTGAAAATTTAATTAAATTTCTTTTACACTTTTATGTTTTGTGAACTTTGAATTATATGTTCTTAACTTTTAACAAGATGAGGCCCCCTGTCATTATGTATTGCATGTTTGTTTCTGGGTGACATTTTCTTGAACTGGTGGATTGATTAGTAGAGGAGGTTCTCTTGCTTGGCCATCTGTGTCCCCCTGATCTGTCTCCTTTAGACTTTTCTTGTGGGGTCACATCAAAACTACTATACATGTACAAGAACCTTATTTTTTTGTTGATCTTAATAAGGCTAGAATTACAATTGCAATGCTTTTAGTCACTAAGCAGGAACTGAAGAATGACACATTGCTGGATCTTAATTTTGTTAAGTATATTAAATTTCAATAAAATTGGTATTTTAAAATTTAAAATAATTAACCTTTCACATTTTTGTAAATTTGTAGCATTTATTCTTCTGAAGTTATTAAAGCTTGGAACATTATTAAGATTTTGGGGACATACTGTATTTTAAGTCACAGATAGTTTGGTGGAGGGAAGAACAACAATGTGGATGGTCCTGACCTGGTGATATCAGAGATTCTTTCTCTGATTCACATAGTCTGTTCTTAGACTATTTCCTATACTTTATATAATTTGTAGTATCTGTTATGTCATGTTGGACCAAATAAAGGTTAAAATCCTAAATATCTTCAGAAAGAAGAGTGTGTGTGTGACAAACACATATGCACACATATACATACATTTATGTGTTTGTGTGTACATATGCGTGTGAAAAAATATGTAGGGTAGACAGTTTCCAGTGAGGTTTATAGTTACACACACACACACACACACACACACACACACACACACACACACATCAATATCAAGATCTATAATCTCCCTGGAAACCATTTATCCTGTTGCTTGTTATCATAGAAATTTGCCCTTTGGTTGGGTGAACATGCTTTCTTATTTTAAGATTAGTTTTTATGGCTCTGTAAATAATAGTAAAAAACACTGAAGACCTTTTTCCCCTCTATATTCTTTTCATGTTAAAAAAAAAATCTGCTTCCTCTTAATTTTCCACATATGGGAGAAAGGGAAAATATATCTTATTTTTAAACAATCCTGTTAAAAAGACTTGTAAAAACTTAAAACACCCTTAAAATTCCCTCTTCCTTTTTGGGTATTTCTGATGTTCTCATCACTGGCATGCGTTAAAAACAAGTGCTAGTGCTTCCACCATGTCAGAGGTCAAGTGACTTGCCCAGGGTTGTGATTTTAAAGAATGAGTATGTATTTATATCCCCTGAAAAGTCACATCATTTATAAGTTGCCCTGGAGTTTTATACAAGTCAGATGCAAAGGATAACTGCAGCCTCTTCTCAAAGCATTGCTATAGTGTATATTCATTCAGCAAGCATTTTTTAAGTAACTTGTGTGTCAGTTGGCTAGGGACTAAGGCTACAAAGTACAAGTAGTAAACAGTCTTTGCACTCAAGGAACTTGCATTCAAAATAAAGGATGGGAGGTGGAGGAACAATATGACATAGATAAATTAAGTATAAACATATGTATTATATACATGCATACATATATATGTAAATATATATATTTATACAAATAGTACATATTTTCTGGGGGTGGATGGCCTTAGCATCTAGAGGACCTCATTTAGAAGGCAGTACATGAGCTAATCCTTGAAAGATGTTAGGGAAGAAGAATACAATCTAGGATTAGGAACTGACTGTGCATAGGGATGGAGAAAGGAGATAGAATGGCACGTATGGGGGCAGCAAGTATGCTAGCTAGAATAGATTGTAGAGCAAGTGAAGGAAGTGCTATAAGCCTGGAAACGTGGGTTGGAGACATTGTGAGAGCCCTTAAATGTCAAATGGGGGAGTTTGTTTTTGATCCTAAAGGCACTTGGGAGCCACTGGAATTTCTTGAGTAGGGGAGTGACATGGACAGGCCTATCCCTTAGAAATATCAATTTGGCAGCTGTCTGGTAGACAGAGTGAGGAGAATATGGAGAAGAAGCAGGGGAGCAAATTTGGAAGCTATTGCCAGAGTCCAGGGAAGAGGGAATGATAGCCTGAACTACAGTCATTGACCACATGATTGGAGAGAAAATAGTTGTAAGAGATGTTGTGGAGGTTGGATTGGTAAGTGACTGGATGTGGAGGGGGAGGGAGCCTGAAGAGGGGAAGATGCCTGAGGGTATGAGCCTGGGTAGCAAGAACGCTGGAGCCTGAACAGAAATAAAGGAGTTAGGTGAGGTTCTGTGTAGTTCTATCACTCATATTTAATTTCTTTGTGGCAGCTCTATTGTTGCCCTTAGAATGTAAGCCCTTTTAGGGCATGTATTAGGAATTCTATTTCCTCTTCCCTTTGCTAGACCTCATATAGTACTTCACATCTTCCGTTCCATGGCATAGTCTATTCTGCACTTTACTTAATGTGAACTTTTGCATTTGGGGGTACGTGTTATATCATTGTTACTAAATTACAGTCAACATTGAATAGAAGTGAATAGAACATTGGTCTTGAAGAGAGAAAGTCTATGCTCAAATCCTATCCCTAGCTGTGTGATAATGGGAAAGTCCTTTCATCTCGTACAGCTTCACTTTCTGCATCTGTAAACTGGGAATATCCATGCTTGCACTATATACTTGACATAGTTATTGTGAGGAAAACACCATAAAAGCCCTAAGTGCTGTATATAACGATAGCCAACGTGTAGCTAAATACAAAAACTATAATAATTGTTAGATCATAACAATAATAATATAGTCCTTTAATGTTCCCAAAGGGCTTTACATATCTTAACCAATTTGATATATAAATGAGAGTTGTCTGAAACTTGCTACCTGAGTGACCATGGACAAGTCTCTTAAGCTCTGTGAGCCTTACCTTCTCGCTCTATAAAAGGGAATTAGTGAGGCCTGCAGCATCCTCCTCACAGGGTTTTTAGGATCAGATGAGATGATGTCAGTGAAACTTTGGAGTGCTATGGAAACATCAGTTATGGACTTTGTAAACCACCCCCACAGACTCACTCACATATATACACTCCACAGAATGGTTGACACATTCTGAGGGCTTTGTAAATGGTTGTTTAATAAAAGAGTGGGAGAATGGATGGATGAATGAGTGATTGCTGGATCCCTCAATCTGGGGAGGCAGAAACATGGGAGGGTAATATTGCTAACTCTATTTTATAGCTGAGGAAACTGGGACACAATTAAGTGTCACATTAAGTAACTTGCCCAAAGTTAAAATACTAATAAGTGACCAAAATGGGACTAGGACCCAGGTCTTTTGCCTCTTCCATAAAATATTCTTTCTGTTCTCAGTCGGAATTGAGATGCCACTCCATTTATAGTTATAGATTATATCTCTCTTGTTGAAAAGAATCCCAAGGGTCTTATTGGGCCTGACTTAGCAGCCTATAGATTGACTGAAATTTAAACAGCAAGGTGGTACAGAGAATAGGGCTCTGGGTTTGGAATCAGGAAGGCCTAAGACACTTAATAGCTATGTGACCCTGGGATAATCACTTAGATCGCTGTCTGCCTCAGTTTCCTCATCTGTAAAATGAGGCTGATAATAGCAACCACTTACCAGGGTTGTTGTAAGTCTAAAATGAGTTAATATTTGTAAAGCACTTTGCAAACCTTAAAACGCTATATAAATCCTAGCTGTCATGATTACTGTTAACTTCCCTGCTTCTAGGAAGTGTCCACACTAAAAGCAATGATAAATGCTTTTGGGTGGAAGAGTAGGCTGTTCCCTTCATACAATACTGAGTAAAAAATGGGAACTGGATAAAACATTTTTCTTACAAAAATGATTAAATCCACGAATGTGTGGTTCTTAGGAGAGAAGATAGAATTGAAAATGAATAGAGCATAGAACGTTTTCCCCTGTTCCTTTCTTTAGATTCTTCCTGCCATTGTTTGGGGAGTACACCCGTGCTCATTTTCCTCCTGACGTCTTTCCTGGTTCTTCTCTTCTCCACAGACAAGAGCGAGAATGGAGAAGCCTACCCCAGGAAGAAGCTGGCCACCACTGGCACGTCTGATGACCTCGCATCCTCCCGGCCTCCCAGAGAGAACAGAGGGAAGCAGGGCAGTGACAGCTGGAGGCGAATCCTGCTGCTCATTTTAGCCATAACAGTTCACAACATTCCAGGTAAGACACTGCCCTTTTATAACACCGGCGCCAGCCTTTGGTGCTGCCTTCTAGGTGCAGAAGTTGCCCCCGTGTCATCAGGACTTTTTTGCCATGTGAGGTGAGGCGCTGTGCTTTTATTGGAAAAGCCCTGAGATGGAGCTTGGAGGAAGTGGTTTTCTCACCTAGGTCCGCCATCATCCCACCCACCTGTGGGAGTCCATAGAGAACCAGTAGCTTCTCTGGGAGATAGGATCACCTGTAACATGGCTATGAAGCTCCCTTTCTTATCTCATTGATGCCTCAAGGAAGCTGGCAGGCTCCATGTGGTACAGAGCTCTGGGCTTGGAATCAGGCAGCCCTGAATCCACAGTCTGTCCTCAAACACTTGCTAGCTGTGTGACTGGGCGTGTCCTTTCCCATTCTCAGTTTTCTCATCTGTAAAATGAGAATAATGATAGCACCTACCTCTAGGGTTGTTTCAAAGATGAAAAGAGATATTTGTAAAGTATTTTGTAAAATGTAAAGCACCATATGAATGCTAGCTACTGTTATTGTTATAATTATGACCCTCAAAACAAAAGTTAAAACTTAACCTTAGGGGCAGCTAGGTGGCCCTATAGTCAGGAGGACCTGAGATCAAATCCGGCCTAAGACACTTAACACAAAAACTAGCTGTGTGACCTTGGGCAAGTCACTTAACCCCAATTGCTTAAAAAAAAAAAACCAAAACAAAACAAAAAAACCATGCTCAATTATGTATTCCTCAGAGACATAAATAAGCTTCTGCCTTTTAAAAATTTTGTAAATTATTTATTTTTAGTTTAAGCTTCTGCCTACATATACTGTTTAGCCTAGGACATACATTTGGAAGTATAACTAAAATATTGATCCATCAGTTCATAAATCCTGGACAGATATTGGTGGTAGACAGTGAACTAGACTAGAATTGAATAAGAGGACAAACATGGGCTGGATTGCTTTTGAAAAATCATGAAGTTATTCTGTTGACTGTAGCCTTCTTTCCAAAATGCATGTCTTTTTTTTTTTCTTTTTGGAGGGCAGTTGGGGTTAAGTAACTTGCCCAAGGTAACAAGGCTAGTTTTTGTTTTGTTTTGTTAAGTGTCTGAGGCTAGATCTGAACTCAGATCCTCCTGACTCCAAGGCTGGCTCTTTACTCACTGCACCACCTAGCTGCCCCAAACAATTTTTTTTTTTTTTTGCTTTTTGGAGGGGCAGTTGGGGTTAAGTGACTTGCCACAAAGTCACACAACTAGTTAAGTGTTAAGTGTGTAGGGCCAGATTTGAACTCAGGTTCTCCTGACTCCAGGGCTGGTGCTCTATTCACTGCACCATCTAGCTGCCCCTCAAGTATATATTTTTATGATCAATATTCTTCCAGTGATGTTATATAGGCTCAATTCACAAAATATATTAGTCTTTGAAAAATTAAAGTTGACAGTCACTAAAGAGCAGTGAAGAAGTGTATTGTGGGCATATTGCAACACATTGCAAATGAGTAATTACGTAGAAATTGTGATGTAAAGGGCAACATCAGAGAAATGTATAACCAGAAAAAGACCAGCTGATCAAATAGTGAGGGTGAAGATCCATTGGGAGCCATATAGTGTCAAGGGAACATGAGTAAGGTTCTAAGTACAGTTGGTGGTCCCTACATGCCATCTCCCTTATGGCAGATTTTTGGGTAGAGGTGAACAAGAATTTCACAGGATGGGCAGGCCTGGATCGTGTCATTGGTAGGATTGTCCATAATTGATGAGATAATAGAGTTAGTGGAATATTGGTCAACTCTACCATTTTGACAACACTTCAATCATAGGGGATAAGGGCATCTTGTGCCCTGTTGAATGCTAATTGTGGCCTAGGAATTGGAATTCAAGGACTAATGAGAAGCCGTCCAAGAGATCTAGAGCAGAATAGGACAGACATGCTTACTTGAGCTAGTAATTCTCTCTCCCCACTGGAATGAAAAAAAAACAACCACGACAGATTGTGGCCCGAGGTTTTCATGTCTGGGTTGCAGTAATTATATATCCCTTAGAGCTTTCATGATTGAGATTAGCCATAGAGTGGCTGCCATATGTGTATTGCCTTTCAACATATGCATCTGGCATTTATTTCCTGAGTTGGTTTTTACATAATGGCTGGGGAGTGTCAAGATGATTAATGAAGAGAGATTATTTAGTTCTTATGTGAGTTTGGATTAGGAACAAGGCTGACTATAACAGTATAAAGGGTAAGTGTGGAACAATCCCAAATTTAGATAGCTTTAGAGTATTTGTTGCCAGGGAATCAAAGAGTGCTCCTTCCTTAGCCTTTCAGGTCTTATTTTCTCTCTGAGTGTTCCCATCAATACATTCATCAACAAGCATTCCTTAAGTGCCTGTGCTGGGTGGTGGGAATATAGACAGAGATGAACCCTCAAGAAGTTTATATTTTGTTTTGGTACACTGCCCGCATGCACGTGTGTGTGTGTGTGTGTGTTTGTACATACACACATAAATATGTATATATATGTATGTACAAGCATACATACACATATGTATATGTACACATAAGTATACACAGTACATATATAAGTATAAGATAATGATGGCGAGGACATCGACAGCTGGGGGCAGTGGATAGATCATGAAAGGCTCCATGTAGAAGGGGTGATGCTTTACTTATTTGAAGGAAGCTAGGGATTCCAGGAAGCAAATGAGGGGAAAGTATATTCCAGACATGGGAGATAGCCTATGTGAAGACCATAGACAGGAGATGGATTCTCACATATTAGAAAAGGCAAGTAAGCCAGTTTGGCTGAATTGTAAAGGGGAATAATATGTAATAAGATTGGAAAAGTTGTTTGGGACCAGCTTATGAAGGGCTTTGAATACCAAGCAAAGGCAATAATATCTGACCCCAAAGGTCATGGAGAAAGTCATTGGGAGTGACATGGTTAGAAATATGCTTTAGAAATATCACTTTGAGAGCTGGTTGACAGATAGATTGGAAAAGAAATGAGGCAGGGATATCGGGATATCAGGGATATCAACTAGGAAGCTATTGTGATAGTCCAGGTGAGAGGGGATGAGGGATTGAGCGAGGGTGTTGGCTGTGTGAATAGAAAGAAGAGTACATTATAGGAGAGATGTGTGGTTGAAATCAACAAGACTAGATAACTGATTGGATATCTAGAATGAGGAATAATAAAAGTTGTGAACCTACTGGATTGGTGATACCCTTGGCAGAAATAGTTAAGTTCAGAAGAGAGGAGGGTTTGGAGGAAAAGATGATGAGTTTAGTTTTGGATGTTGAGTTTGGGATGCTTACAAGGTTCAAAATATCTAAGAGATTGTGATCTGAGGACCAGAACTTGTGAGAGAGACCAGGACTGATTGAAAGTATAGATTTGGGATTCAACTACATGGATGTGATCATTAAACCCAAGGAAGATGTGATGCTCACGGAAAGAGAAAGAAAAGAGCCCAGGAAAGAGCCTTGCACTCCATGCTCACAGTAGGGTTTATGATACGAATGGCAGCCCCTTCACCACCTGCAGTACATCCAAACTGTTCCTGCTATTCCTCATGCAATACTTCATCTTCCATCTTTATAAGTCTTGGCTCCACTTGTCTATGCTCCCTGGAATGCACTCTCTCCTCTCTGCCTCTTTGGGTCTCTTGTTTCTTCTCATCCCTCAGCTTAAAAGCATCACTTTTTACATAATGGCTTTCCTAATTCCCTCCCAGCTTCTATATCCTCGTTGACTTGTTTCTGTTTGGTAATATATTCTGTTTAAAAAGGTCAGCGTTGCATGTGAATATGCAGGAAGATTTAGGTTCAAGTCCCTGTGTGACACAAATTGACTGTGCAGTCCTGACAAGTCACTTTTCATCCTTCTGAGCAATTCTCTAAAATTATTAAGTTGTAAAGAAGGTGCTGACCTATATCAGTAGAGGGAGTTTCCTCATCTGGGAATTCCCTATACAAATAAAATCACAAATCCAACCCCTCTCCCTATCCCATATTCTCCATGGCCTTTGTATAAATGCTCTCTCTCTCAATAGAATAAGCTCCTTAAGAGCAAAGACTTCATTTTTGTATTTGCATTTAGAACAGTGACTGGCACAGAATGGGCAATTAATAAATAGTCATTGATTAATTGATTATTGGCTTTTGCAAAGGAGACAGAAGAACAGATGGGAGGAGAATCAAGAAGAGCAGTGTCAAGAAAGCCCAGAGATAAGAGGGTGCCCAGGGGAAGGGAGTGGCTAGCAGTGTCTAGGGCTGCAGAGAGATCAAGGAGGAGGACTGAGAGAAGGCCTTTAGACTTAACAATTAAGGGCTCATGGGTAACTTTGGAGAAAATGGTTTCAGGTGAATGATGAAGTCAAGAAGCCAGATCTCAAAAGGCTAGAATTTGCATCTCCCTGGAGATCCAGACAGTGATTTTACTTGGAACACTAGCCTAGTGGCCCAAAGTGAGTGGAGGTTGAGGTAGACATCTCTCCTCTCCTTTTCCCTCCCTGACCCACGCCATCCCCCATTCTTCCACTGGAATTATAGTAACCATAGTAAGAGACAAACAAAAAACAAAAAACAAAAAAACCCGGAGGACAGAAAGAAGGGTGATTCTCTTTTGTCTTAGATGTATGATGGGAAATTTCCTAGGAGGCCTCACTATTGCTTTCTCCTTTACTGTTGAAAATTCTTCATCTTCTACCTTGGCCTTAATAAGAAGGCAATTCACTTGGGAAATGGCCACAGGATTCTCCGGAGACTAACTAACAGAAAGTTGTTGCTGCCCTTTGTTGAATCCAATTCCGGGGGCCTGTCATTTCACTAGCATACCTTTCAGGCTCCTCTTCAACATCTTTTTTTTTTTAAGTTTATTAAAAATTTAACTGGGGCTTTGACTTTCCCCTCAAGGTTCTGCGATTTAAGTTACATTCTTCACAGTACTGAAATAGATAGCTGAGTTCTGAAGTATTTTTTCTTTTGCTGCCCTGATTTCATATGTCCTGGTGACATTTTGTAACAGAAGTTTGGAAAGAAAGGTACAGACTTTGTGAATGCTGTGTCTCCCTAGAAGAAATGGGTTTCTGAGGGAGCCGGAGTAAGAGGATATACCGCCCACATCCTAAACATACAAATTCTGGGTACTTTAGGGTTGAGTTCATCTTTTTTATTAACTATGGTTCCTTCATGTATAAATAGCACACATCTAATGGTACAAATATCAATTTTGACCAGGGATTTATATCCTGGACCTCTTCAACCTGGTGGTGCAAATGGATAGAGCCCTGGGCCTGGAGTCAGAAAGACATGATCTCAGATTTGGCCTCAGATATTGACTCGCTGTATGACTCTGGGCAAGTCATTTAACCTCTGTTTGCCTCAGTTTCCATGTCTGTAAAATGGGAATGATGCTAGCACCTACCTCCCAGGGGTGTTGTGAGGATAAAATGATAATTGTAAAGTCCTTATCACAAGGCCTGGCACATAGTAAGTTCTATATACATGCCTATTTCCTTCCCTAGGATTAGAAAGGAAATAATTTATACAGAAATAGTTTCAAAACACTTAAAAAGCAAGTTCAGGGACCCCAGGTTAAGAATCCCTGCTTTAGAAGAAGCGTATACAGACCCATAAACCATTGTGAAGGGTGCTTGAAAAATATGATGATAATGTTTAATATTAATTGGTTTGATATTAACATCACTGGACTGTTTTGTCAGCGACAAAAATGTCTCTGTACAACATGTGATGTCCTTGTCTTCTTGTGTTCATCATCACCTTTGGCATAGTATGTATTGAGCACCCACTATCTGCAATCCTCAAGTGTATTTATTTAATAATACATTTTGAATTGGTGTATACATCGTATTTTCGTACTAAAATGGAAACTCCATGAAGATGATGGCTCTTTTTCGCTTGTTGGGCTATGCTAGATATCCCCAGTGTTTAACACAGTACTTTGCACACAGCAGATATGATAAATATTTGCTGAATGAATGAATCAAACAAGCATTTTTTAAGCATCTAAGCCCTGGGGATACAGATACAAAGAATGAAGCAATCCCTGCTGGCAAGGATCTTATGTTCTGGTGGGAAAGACAAGTGCTTATGTTAAGTATATACAGAAGAAATATAAGGAGAAGAAACACAAATAAATACAAAGTAGTTAAATAAAGATAGTTTGGGGGATGATACTAGCAGTTGAAGTAAAGGCTGCATGTAGAAGGTGGTACTTGAACTCCATCTGTGAGGTAAAGAAGAGGAGGAAGGGCTATACAGTCATTGGGGAGGCCAGTGCCTAGTCACAGAAATCATGTGGGAGAAATAGAGGGAAGGCCAGTTTGAACTGCAGAGTACAGGAGGGGGAGGAGTGGCCAACAAGACTGCAAAGATAGGTTTACGAATGATAAGGGAAATGTATTAGACCCTGGAAGAGAATACAAAAATGAATGACAGCTCCAGTCCCATGGAGCTCATAGTCCTACTGGTGAGATAAGATGTAAAGAAGTAATCATAATACAAAGAATGATCAGAGTTCAATGTTTTGGGAGATCACTTAACTGGAGTGATCGGATGAGATTCAGTAGAGGAAGTTGCATTTGTGTTTGACCTTGAAAAATAAAATTTTCGTAGGCAGACAGGGTAAGGAACATTGCAGTTTTCACTCTAGGTTGGTGTTTGGGCCCTACATGTTATTATCTGCCCTTATGGAGCTTATGGTCCAATAGGGAGATAGGACATAGGCATACTAGTAACACATAATAGATATGTAATAGACATACATAAAGTGTCATATGATTTCTGATGACAAAAAAGTCATAAACAGATGGGAAGATCCAGAAAAGAAAGACTTTCTGGAGGAAGTGATATATGAGCTGGACTTTTAAAAATGGGCACGAATTTAGCAGCTAAAGATTACAAGGAAAGATATTTCACATTTTAGACATAGCTTGAGGAAAGGCTTGGAGATGGGAAAATGACACAACAGAAAGTAATCCAATTTGGAGCATGTCTAGGAGAATAATATGAGATAAGGGGAGACAGAAAGAGAAGGGAAGAAACATGAGGTGCCTGCAATGTGCCAGGCACTGTACTAAGTGCTTTTGGTCATCACAACAGCCTTGGGAGGGAGGTGTTATGATTATCCAAATTTTACAATTGAGGGAACTGAAGCAAACAGAGCGTAAGTGACTTGTCCAGGGTCACATATCTGGGAAGGATCTGAAGTTGTCCTGACACCCAGCGTTCCATCCACTGTGCCACCTAAGGCTAAAAAAGTTAGGATGACACTAGACTGTGGTAAATACTAAGCTAAGGTATTTGAACCTTAACTTGTATCATGGCATATGAAGGTCATTTGACTTAGAGATGAGAAGGTATGATATGCACATGATCACTATCTTCAAGGATTTGAAGATGGTTTAAACCTATTCCTGTTGGCCCAAGGAGGCAATATGAGGAGCAGGAGCAGTGAGCAGTGAATCAGAATTTTTGTCTTGTCAAAAAAAGCCCAACCACTTCCAAACCACTATGTTATACCCAATGGGCTGCCTCTGGGGAAGGAGTGGATTCCTTCCTCCTCCCTAGAGGTTTTCAGGCAAAAGGCAAGATGACCACTTGTCCACCTATGACAAGGGTAAGGAACATTCCAGTTTTCACTCTAGGTTGGTGTTTGGGCCCTACATGTTATTAGCTGCCCTTATGGAGCTTATGGTCCAGTAGGGAGATAGGACATAGGCATACTAGTAACACATAATAGATATGCAATAGACATACATAAAGTTTCATATGATTTCTGATGAAGAAAAAGTCATCAACAAATGGGAAGACCCAGAAAAGACTTTCTGGAGGAAGTGATATATGAGCTGAATTTTTTAAAGTGGGCAGGAATTCAGCAACTAAAGAGTGCACAGAAGGACATTTCACATATTAGACATGGCATAAGCAAAGATTCCTGGTCAGGCACAGCTTGGACTAGATGGCATCTGAGATCCCTTTCCGTTCAGATTCTGTGAATTCCCATTGTATGGCCTTAGTCTTCCCAGAAAATAGTAAGCTTAGGTTATCTATGTTTAGGGAACATAGGGGTAAGTTGAGATATTGAAGTAAGAGTGAAAAGTTTGGAACAGTCACTATTGGGAATGGTAAGGCAATCACTGAGTAGAATTGAGCAGTGAGGACCTACCTAAAGTATATAGGATAATATTAGAATAGGTAAAATAGGGGTGGCTAGGCGGCACAGTGAATAGAACACTGGCCCTGGAGTCAGGAGGACCCGAGTTCAAATCCAGCCTCAGACACTTGACACACTTACTAGCTGTGTGACCTTGGGCAAGTCACTTAACCCCAATTGCCTTCCAAAAAGCAAAACAAAAAACAACAACAAAAATGAATAGGTAAAATAAATTCAATTTCATGACATTCTCTAGGGAAACAGCAAGAACTTAAAAAAAATGAATGGTGGGAGTTACCCTTGGTTGAAGAAGTTGGGAAGGATGGAAGGTCAGAATGGTGAGGCCATTTAGGAAAGTGGCATAGAGACAAATAAAGACAGATCCAATTGTCTGTCTGACCAAGGCAATACATATAGACTGAAAGAATTAGAAGTGGTGGTCAGAGGATCACAGGTACAATGAGGGCAAAAAGAAAACATATTGTTAAGAGAGGAAGAGAGGTAGAAGAATGGGTGGTTGGGATAATGTAATGTTAATGGGATTTAAGATCTTCCCTGCCCATTAACAGGCCTCACGTGGAGCCCGTTAAAGGAAGCTTGCTTAGGGGAGGCTTGCTTCTAGGAAGGCTTTCATGCCTTTTGCTAATTTCTAATTAGACACTGAGTCAAGAGAGTTGTGATGCCTTCTGGCTCTGAGAAGGGTATATATGTGTATGTATGTGGGTGTGTGTGTATATATATATATATTCTCAATTGTCTTTTTTTTGGATTTTCTCTGAAGTTCAGGGTGCTTGACTTTTCCCCTGAACTAATGAATGTAATTAAAAAAAAAAAGATTGTTGACCCCCTGAACAGTTATCTTTCCTAATAAAACATATCTGAGAACCTGTGCTAGCAGCCATCCTGGGGATGCCAGTGTGATTGCCCCTATAGGTAAGAGTAGAATCTTGAAGTTTAGAATCTTAAAAGAGGTAGGCTTCTTTGTGATGCTGAAGTATAAGGTGTGACTATGATAGTTTATGGGTAAAAATGGGATTGAAAAGGAAATGGTGGGTTGGAGCTAAGGAGGTTGAGAAAATATGAAGTCGTTGCTTAAGAGGAGTTAGCATAAATATTGAAACCATGGGGGATGATGGTTGGCAAATGAATAGGAAAAAAGACTATAAGCCAGGTGTCAACATCATTGAGGAATTCAGTTCATTTGAGTGGTTAAAATGCTTGTTGATTCAATTTAATTCAGTAAGCATTTATTAAGTACTAAATATGGTGCTTAATACAGACACAGGAGATACAAAGACAAAAATTAAAATAGTTCCTGCCCTAAACAAATTTACATTCTATTAAAGTAGACAATATCAAAAATAAATATAATAATAATATGTGTGTATGTACACATGCATGTACATATATACATTCACACATCTATCTTTGGGAGAATGACCTAGATGTGTGTGTGTGTGTGTGTGTGTGTGTGTGTGTGTGCGCGCGTGCGCAATATATAATGTGTGTATGTCAACAACAAGAATGGGAGAAAGGATGTTATAAACTATTTTAGTTTTTAGGGAAGAGATATTATTTAGGAAAAGCACAGAAAATCCTCTGTTGCCTTATTTGCAGGGACCCTTATGAGTTAAATGCTTGACAGAACAGGGACTTGTATAAAACAAAATCCTCATTTTTTACCTTGGATTGAAGACAAGTTTATTTTGTCATTGGCCACTATGGCAAAAAGAGACATGGAAGACAGCTTGTATGCCTTCAGAAGAGCAAGGCATTTAGTTTTAATTGTTTGGGTTGTCTTAGCCTCCTGTTCCTAGGAGAGTGTATATTGTGCCTTTGAAAGAAATTCTTAAGCTCTTAATCAAATGTGATTTTTTTGTCGGGATCTGAAAGCCATGGGTTTTCAGTGCTTTACACCTGTGATATTTCCTTCTGGCTAGAGGCAATTTGGATTTACACTAAATAAAGCAGAGCTTATTTAGATACAGGTTGAGGAAAGGAAGTGAAATCTTCTCCATAAAGATTTGTTGATTTTTCGGTGTTAAGTGCCTCAGTGGTGAAATGCAGATTCGTGTTGCCTTTTGGTGCTATAGCTGGAGCACTGGGTATGGAGTATGGAAGGGTTGAGTTCTTTTTAACTGTGTGATGCTGAGCAAGTCATTTAATCTCCTCTGCCTCAGTTTTCTCATCTGCAAAATGGGAAGAATAAATAGCACCTATCTCCCAGCATTGTTTTAAGGATAAAATGAGATAATAACTGTAAAGCACTTTTAAAACCACATAGTGCTATATAAATGCTGGCTGTCATTATTATTATTAATAAAATAATTTTGTTAGGCTTGCCTTAGCAATTCCCTTATGCTGTTATTTTTATCATTCTAATTCACCCTCCCCCTAGAAAAATCTCTGTATCTCCAAAAGCCATTGAATTCCCTGGACATCTTCCTCCTCTGGACTCTGATCGAGTGAGAGCCTCGGGATAGTGTCAAAGGGAGGCATTTGTGTGAGCTTTCTTTTGCAAAGGAGAAAAAATGCCATAAAACTACAGAAAGAGAAATGAGAACTATAAGTCCCAAGGCCATGATACTCCAGACAGCCGCCATTCTTACTGGCAATGGAATCATATTTGAATAAAGTAGTAAAATGCTCATAGAGCACGAAAGTCATTAGGAATGTCAGTAGGATAGTGATGTGGAGGAATTGAACTGTAGGCAGGCAGACCAATGTAGAGGCCATTTCAGTGGGGAGGCATGCAGAGGTAAGGGCTGAATGAGGTTGAGAGCAGCAGGACTGGATGTGAGAGATGTTATGAGGTAGAAATTATGGCACTTGACAACCAAGTGCTTATGAGGGAGAGGAAAGAGCCTTAAGTGTCTCCAAGGTTATCAGCCTTCGTGACTTGGAGTAAAGAGCACTTCTATCAATAGAAATCAGAAGCAAGAGAATGAGCAGGAATGGATTATGGAGTTTTTATTAGTCCAGATCCAAGTTCAAGTGGAATACTCTCTTATTGTAGAGCTGAGCAGAGCCACTCCCTGGTCAACATCCCACAGCCACCCCCTACCAGCTTCTACTGTCTGCTCCTTTGAATCCCAGCAAACTGAAAGGGAGAAGTGTTCTCAGTGGTCCATCAAGAACTTTATAAAGGAGCAAGCAGAACACCTCAGGTGGTGGTAGGCTAATGATAGGAATGTTCTTGTTGCTGGGATGAAATCCCTCTGGGATTCTCTCTAATTTATCCTATATGTTTCTTTTGTGCAGATTTGTTTTCATGCTGTTCCTCTACCCCATGAGTTCTTTGAGGTTAGGGACTGTGTTTTTGTCTTTTTTTTTTGTCCCCAGCATTTAGCACATAGTAGGTGTGTAATAAATTCTTCTTGATTTGACTTGATATTTTCTCACTTCCACTTCTCCTTGGGGAGCCTGGTAATACCTAGAGGCAGTTACCTCTCGAGAAGCTCTTTTTTCTTCCTCAGAGGCTGCCACATTAAATTTTAAAATTTGGAAGAAACTCTGTGTGGGTGTGAATATCCCTCCAGGATTGGTTTCTTTTTTTCTCAGCTAGCAAATTTGAGCTGCAGGAAACATAGCCCAAAGTCTGATTTCTGCACAGTTCCTCACAATCACTCCAAGTGGGGCACAAGACCCAGCTGATCACCTTCTCTGTTGCATACCTATCGGAAGAATTACAGTACATCACACCTCCTAATTTGGAGGTCACTCCCATAGCTGGCCTTGTGGAGTTGGATCAGCCTAGGAGAGAAGCATGGATATAAGGTGTATGGGTTGGTGAGTGTGGGCACTTGCAAGGAGTAGAAAAGACTGTGTGATAGAAAGCAACAAGGTCCTTGGACATTTTTGAGGTACCTACCTATTGTCTTAGGAATCCATCAATAGTGACTTTTCCTGAAAAATATTCATTTGTCTCTCTTTAAAGCAGTTCTTCACCAGAAGTCCATTATCTCATTTTAAAAATAGTTTAATAAGTATTTCAATGGAATTTGCTTTCCTTTGTAATCATGTGTATTTCATTTTTGTGCTTTTAAAATGTTGTCCATAGGAAAGACCTGTAAGCTTCACCAGACTGCTAGAGGCAGCCCCAAAACACAAAAAGTTAACCCAGGCCCCCCAAAGTCATAGATTTCCAGCCCTGAAAAGGAACCCAAAGGTTAGGGAACAGTATATGCTTCAGTCTCAATAGTTAAAGGCCACCTGGGTTTAGTGCGATGGTTTAGAACAAAGGCACCATCATGGGATCACAATCATCCAATGCTTTGCCCGTCTGACTAGGTAAGTTTGAAGATGCTTCTGTTTTATTTCAAAGGGTTCAGAAACATTGCGATATTCTCCTTTAATTAAGAGAATCTAAATAGGAAGCCTGCCATTATAATTAGTACAGACTCCTGCATGGGATGACATTTTGCTTGACATAATGTGTTCTTGAGAGTACACTCTAATAGAAGCTGGGAGCAGCATTTCCAGATTACATCATGGGATCTCAGAACTGGAACTGGCAGAAACTCTCAGGGAACAAAATCATGATTTGGGGGTAGGGCTTCCTCAAGGACCATCTTAGAGAAGTGAGAGGCATACCAGAGTCATATGCCTGCTTCTTTTTCCTCTCTCTCCCCTCTGTACTTTGTTATCTGGGGATCAGATGCCATACTCAGAGCCACACAGTATCAGTTTGGGGTCATAAGTAAAATCCATGATACCTTTCTCCCAGGCCAGCAGCTTATACTGTCCTCTCACCTGCCTTTGTAAATTAATGGGAAATAGGCTTTTGTGGGTTTTTTTTAAAAGACTGTTAGCTTAAACAGCTATTGAAACTAATCATTCAATCAAAACATTTATTAAACATTTACTCTGTGCCAGGCACTTAGTGCCAAGCATTGGGGATACAAATACAAACAAAAAGCAAGTCAGTCCCTGCCCTCTGGAAGATAACACCCGAACATTAAGAACTATCAATCAATCAGCAAGTATTTGTTAAGCACCTTCTGTATGCCAGACATGGTGATAATTGCTGGAGATGCTGCCTTTGAGTAATTCACATCTAATGGAGGAGATAACATGTAAATACCTAGGGATATTCAAGATCTGTAGAGTGGATAGGAGGTAATGGGTAGGGGAAAAGCAGTTAGGGGGACTAGGAAAAGCCTTCTGCAAAATCTGAGATTTGTGCTGTCCCAAAGGGAGTCAAGGAAATGAAAAGGTGTAGGTAAAGAGAGAGAGAGAGAATTCCAGGCATGGTCCACAGCCGGGGATATAAATATGTATAAGTAGTTCAGAAAATAAGAGACAATCTTAACCAGTTTGAAAAACAGGAAATCTTGTAGTGACTTGCATTGAGTTTATGATGATTGTTTTTCCATGACAACCAAGTGACTGCTAAAAATCTGTTTTCCAAGTGTAGGTTGTCCTTCCTCCTGGGGGAGGAGATAAAGGGCCTTAAGGAATACCTGATCACACTCCCAGGTTGTTCAAGACAATGGAATGTTGCTAAAGGAAAGAGAAGCAGGGCTTTGGCGGGGGGGAAGACAGCTGCGTAATTAGAACTCAAAACTAACGATATTGAGACTCTTCCTGAAGAGGAGGGAGTAGGAGCCGGATGCTCTGAGGAGGAAGAAGCTTCTTGCCCTCAAAGGAATGCTATAGCAGAGCCATCCACATTGTCAGATGAGGGATCATCCTATGAGGGTCCAAGAAAATTGAAGAGGAACAGTTTATGGCCATTGTCTGTTCAGGGTTACGGAGGCATCTCTTTGCTGACCTGATGATGACAGTAGTCTGCTGCCTTTCCAGACATTTATCCATGATGTTACAGAAAACCTCTCTAAACATCAGAATCGTTGATTGATAACCACTTCTGGTGACTCATGAGGGCACAAATAACATTGTCAGAAGGAACAGTTTTGTTGTTGTATTGCTAAAGATTATGAAATTTTGGGAAAGAAGGAGTAGACCATAGGGACACGTACAGGTTGTGGTTTCCTCACTGTTCATTTTTTTTACAAATGAAGACAAAGGATGAAGAAGAGAAGAATTAATTTGGGAAGCAAACAGATGGCTAGGAAGGTGGTGTCTGAGAATAGGATTTGGATTAATGGACCAGCACTTAAAATATATAGGAATAATACAATCCAAATCAAGGATATAATAAACTTTACAAAGGCTGATGAGAAAGGACTTGCTAGGTGTCTTATAATTATAAACATAATCAAATGAGCTTTACATTTATAAAGAATAGAGGAGAGAGAGAAAAAACTGCCTATGTATCACTGCCAAGCTAGATAACATAGAGAATAGCTACACTGAAGGAAGAGAAGTAGAGACACCAGAAGTTCATAAGAGACAAAATTCAAGAAAGGATCCTGCCAGTAGTAAAGCCCTTGGCCTCAAATTCCCATACACAGAGGCCCACAGTTCACAGTTTAAGCTATGACCTAGAACTAGAGTTCCTAACCCAAGGAGGCAAACTTGATCTCATTGGTGTCAATAGGCTTGTTGGGATGAAATTCATGACTGGACTATGACCTTGGATGTATGTACAATACACACACACACACACACACACACACACACACACACACACCAATTATGAAGATTATGCATATGTGAAGAAATCTAAGAACCACAGAGGAGAAGCATGGTGAAGGCTATTTGGGTGAAGGTCAGTGGAGGGAGAATCAGAAATGATTTTGTCATTTGTGTGCGTATGCTATAAACCATCTGGCAGAAAGAGAAAATGGATGAGGAACCTGGGAAACAGATTGCAGCTGTGACATAGAACACAGTATAGCAGTGTTAGGGGACTTCACTTAACCAAACATCTCCTGGAGTTCTTTCTCTGTCAAAAGACACTGCTTTTAGTGATCATTTCATCCTTTAAAAGTATTGAGAAAGTAATAAGTGGGCAAGGTATTTTGATTCTGATCTTATTAACAGAAACTGATTCCTGGGATGTAGCTGATAGGAACCCTGGGAATAAAGTGACTAAACTGAAGATTGTGGTGGAAAAAAAAGAGGACATCTGAGCATAGTCTGACATGCATCCTGGATTTGGGGAACGTAGATTTCAGAGGACTGGACGGATAGGTAGTATCTCATGAACGAAAATTATGCGAGGAAACTCATCTCAAGAGGGAGATGCTACAGAATGAAATTCTGAACAGAAAAGGAAACAAGTCCAATAAAGAGGGAAAATTTGAAATATATGAAGAAAGCGATGTGGATATGCAGGGAACTTACCAATCTACTTAAAATCTTAAAATGAAAATGCTGAAGATAGAAATAAATCCTGGTAACAAAGGATGGATATGAGTGTCCTATAAAAATAGTGTCAGGAGTGCTGAAGCTCAGAATGAACTGAGGCTGATGAGGGAAGCCAAAGACAAAAAGGATGGTTTTTTTTTTTTTTAAGCTATTTTGGGGACTCATGACAGAAAATGCTATCCACATCCTGAGAAAGAACTATGGTGTCTGAATGCATATTGAAACAAATTATTTTCACTTTTTTCTTGTTTTTTTTTTCCCCCCGGCTTTACCATTTTGTTCTATTTCTTCTTTCACAACATGACTAATGTGGCCATAGGTTTCCATTATTGGACATGTAAAACTTATATCAGATTGCTTGAAAAGAGGGAGGAAAATTTAGAACTCAAAATTTTATAAAAATGAATGTCAGGGGGCAGCTATGTGGCGCAGTGAGTAGAGCGCCGGCCCCGGAGTCAGAAGGATGTGAGTTTGGATCCGGCCTCAGACACTTAACACACACAAAACAAAAACCTAGCCGTGTCACCTTGGGCAAGTTACTTAACCCCAATTGCCCTGCAAAAAAAAAATGAATGTCATAAACTTTCTTTACATATAATTGGAAAAAAATAAAGCTATTTTGGGAGTAAAAAGGAGATTCAAAGAAGGCATAAGACTCTGCTTGGCATGGATAGGAGGATGATTACTGATAACAGAGAGAAGTCAGAGTTGCTTAGTGTAATTTTTTTTTTTCTGTTAAGGGAGTTCTTTCCACAGAATAAAAATGACTTAGAGATAAGAATGGATGCCAGATTGATAATAAGAAAACACCTGGTTGCCCTTGATGAATGTAAGTCACCTGGTCCAGATTAATTTCAGCCTCTGGTATTAAAAGAATAGTCAGCTGCAATTGCTATGCCATGGTTAGTAGTATTTGAAAGATTGTTTTAAAAAATGGGAGAAGTACCATAAGATTAGAGATAGGCAAATGCCCCAGTTTTCAAAGAAAGTAAAGTAAGTGTCAGTAAACTTATCTTTGATTTCTGAGAAAATTCTCAAGTGGATTGTTAAAGAGATGGATAATTAACATCTAGAAAGGGAAGCAGTGATGACCAAGAGTCAACATGGCTTGATCCAGAGCAGGTCATACCACACTCACTTTATTTCCTTATTTGACAAGGTTATTAAACTGATGAAAAGATGAGGGAATGCTATCAATACAGTTTACCTAGATTTTAGACAAAATATTTTATTATGTTTTTCATGTGATTTTTTTGTGGCAAAGAGAAATATGTGAATTAGAAGATAATATAGTTAGATAGATTTGGAAATTTTGAATGACCGGACTTAAAAAGTAGTTGTTAATGGTTCAGGGTCAACATGGCAGGAAGCCTCCAGTGGAGTATCCCAGGGAACTGTGGTTGCTCCTGGGTGATAGAACTTTTTTTTTTCTAGTCACTTAGATAAAGATATCTTATGAAATTTGCACATGACACCAAGCTGGGAGGGGTAGCTAACCTGGAGCATTGGGCTGAATCCAACAAAGTGAATTTCAAAAGGGATAAATCTCAAATCTTATCTGTGTGTTAAAATAAATTATCTTTACAAGTACAATATGGGGGAAACATGGTTTAGACAGTAGCTGTCTGAAAAAGATCTGAGGGTTTTAGTGAGTTACAAATTCGATAAGAATTGGCAATGACATGTGGAGACCCAAAGAAATCTAATATCACCTTGGAGAGGCATAGCTTCCAGAATTAAGGAGGTGATAATATCTATACTCTGCCTTGTTTGAACCCACCTCTGGGGTACTGGGTTCAGTTCAGGGACAGTGATAAATTGGGGTGTTTGCAGAAAAGGATAACGGGGGGAAGGTGAGGGGTTTGTCATCTGAGAATCAGTTGAGTGAACTGAGAATGTTTATCTTAAGGGAGAGAAGACTCAGAGGGGGAGATGATAGCAGTCTTCAGGTCTTTATTATGTAGGAGAAATTTAACTTGTTCTGCCCTACCCCAAAAAGAATCAAGAGCAATAGATTAAAGGCTGCAAGGAAGCAGATTTAAGCTTGATTTCATGAAAAATTTCCTAAGAATTAGAGGAATCCAAAAGTGAAGTGGGCTACCTTGAGGGGAGGTAAATCCCGCCTCCCCTTTTTAGACTGACTCAAGCAGAGTCTGGATGACTACTGGGGTCTATTAACCTGGAGGATTAATTTCCCATATGGATTAGACTAGATAGGCCCTGAGGTTCCAGCCATCTGAGGATTCTACAGGTCTGGGAAATGGCAGGTGGCTCATTAATATAACTTCATCCTGGGTCCCACTGGCCATCAACTGAGCTCCACGTACCTAAGTCACAAAAAGCAGGCCCATTTTCCCAGGTGAAAGATTGTCTTACCAACAGATAATTCCCAGAATCAAATGGGCATTTACCCCAGCCTCAGACACTGACTTTATTATATTGATGAGGCCTCTCCTTAGGGTCCTTGCTGAACAACTAATTGCTGTGACCTTTCTGACAAGCATGCAGAGGGAAAGTGTTATTAATACTTAGCAACCATATCTTGTCTTTTGAGAGTAAGTAGGCGAACAAAACTTCTCAAAATTACCCAATGTTCCAGGAATACCACTGGTCAAGGAGTCAGCTGTTTGTGTAGACTAGCCTTTTTTTCAGATGCTTGTCAATTTATTTAGAAGCCAAAACTGGCAACAAATTTGATAATCTGATTTAGAGTGTCAATTCAGAACTGCTGGTTTATATTCATATATGTAGATTTCAGTGGCATATTAATTATGAATTTAATAAGTTTCTGCTTATTGTAATTCATCTTCAACCCCATGGTGTTTGTTATGTTGAGGAACTAAAATCAACTAAAATATTGCCTGTGTTGTACAAATTCTTTTTTTTTTTTGGTATATCTTTTTTATTTATTTAAACTTTTTTTTGTTATTCTTTCCTTGTTAAATATCATCAGACTAGAGCATTTCTGTAGGCACAAAACAGAAGAGTATTGTGTAATCATAAATCTCCATTATGTATAGTTTGCATTTTTTACAAAGAATATAACTTCCAACACATTAGTTTCAAAGCTGTCCTGCTTGTGGGTCTCCTTATGCACCTGTTCTTTTCTACCCCCTTTAAATAAAAAGCAACAGCATCTCTATTGTAACAAATAAACATCATCAAGTAAAGCAGATTTGTAAGTGGGTCATATCCGAAGATGTTTATCTCAGTCTGCCCTCTAGTCTCCACCTCTGTGTTAGGTGATGGGTAGCATGCTTCGTTATGGATCTTCTGGAGTAGTGATTGATCATTGTATCGGTGAGGGTTCTGAAGTTTTACAAATTATTTTTCTTTATTATATTTAATTATTGTATATTTTTTCTGGTTTTATTCCCCTTTCTTTACATTCAAGTGTCTCTGAATCTTTCTCTTTTGTCATTTCTTATGGTGCAATAATGTTCCATTGCATTCATATACCATAATTTTCTACTCCCCAGTTGATGGGCAGACTCTTAATTTCTAGCTCTTTCCTACACAAAAAGTGCTGCTATAAATATTTCTGTACATATGGAAACTCTCCTTATTTCTTTAATTGCTTTGGGGCATATGCCTAACAGTAGTACTTCTCAGTTAAAGGACAGTTTAATGACTTTGGGAACATATTTCCAAGTTCTTTCCAGAATGGCTAGGCCCCAAGTCTTAACTCCACCAGCAATGTATCAGTCTACCTTCCTCCCATATCCTTTCCAAAATTGTCATTTTCCTTTTTTTAAAGTCATTTTTGAAAATCTGAGAAAGTACCTTATAGTTGTTTTAATTTGTACTTTTCTTATTAGTAGTGATTTTGAACATTTTTCCCCTATTGCTTAGATTTCTTTCTTTGAGAACTGCCCGCTCATATCCTTTGGCTATCTGTCTGTTGGTAAATGCCTCTTCACTTTATATATTTGAACCCATTTCCTCGAATACCTTGGATATCAGATCTCCACCCTGACCAGACCAATACGCTGCAGGTCACCATCATCATGCAGTGCTAATTGGGTAGATTAGATCCCTTGGACTATGTTAGTATGTTCAAGAAAAAGCAGAGGTTTCGTGTGTGTGTGTGTGTGTGTGTGTGTGTGTGTGTGTGTGTGTGTGTGTGTGTGTGTGTGTGTGTGTGTAACAGAGTTAAAGTTTGCTACAGCAAGCTAACAGAAACTTGCTACATGTATTTTCCCTAGTTAACTATTTCCCTTCTAATTTTACCTGCAAGATTTTATTTGTGCAGAAACTTTTCAATTTTAAGTTATCAAAATTGTCCATTCCTTTTTCTATGAACTTTTTTGGACCTTTTAGTCCCAGTGTTTTCTAACTGACTGCATTTCAGGTTGGTAATTTTCAATTTAGCTCCATATTTTTAATGTGTACATGCCATGACTTTGTAAAACTATGTGCATGACTTTTGGCTCATGTCTTGTTGACATGGAAACCAATGCAAAAGTGAAAATACTAATATAGAGTGGACAGGAAGAAGATGAAACAAATGAAGAGCCATGATTTAATTCCATTTGAAACCCTTTATTTTGGTGGTAATGATCCCAGACTTCTCTGGACAGTTATAGTATAAGGCTGGTAACACTGTTTAAAAAGCACTGGTTCTCTGATCATCTCACTGTGTTGAAAAGGCATAATTATGTCCCCTAAATATTTTAGTTATTCACTTGCCTGAAAGGTAAGGGGCTCTTTGAAAATCTTTCCCAGCTTCATTAAGGTTTGGTCAGTTAATTTCACACTTAGAGGGTATTGTTTATGTGAGTTTCCTTTCATTTCTTTTTTTCTGGACTAACCCATGTAATAATAATTTCTTGTTACTAAATTCCTGTCTCTGAAAAACTGCCAGCCCTTAGCATTATTTCTTCCATGTCATGGAGATGTGCCCTGAAGCATTTGGTCTTGGCAGCTCAGGACACATAGCTTAGGAATCCCAAAGTGAGCACTAGGGATTCTCTGTTTTCAGCTTTGACAGTTACCTGGCTGTGAGTGCATCCAAGTGGCATCCAAATGAGAGGCTCTATGACCACCTTGTTAATATCTCCACCAGAGGAGGGGACACTCTAGATGGCCAGTTTTGGTCCCTAGCTCTACTCAGAAATTTGAAGAAGGAGCTCATAATTAATAGCTAAAATTAGGTTTGAGGATTTTCTGTAGATAGTACTAATTCTTGATATTCAGTTATCTCTCACAATAAGCGGCAAACTGGATGTAAGAGCTGGGATACTTGGGTTCCAACCCTTTCTGTCAGCAATGGCTTTTACATGAGCACAAGTCACTTACCTTCTCTGGGTCTTAATTGCCTTAATTGTGACTATGTACACACATACACACACATATACATATACGTATACACATACATATACATATACATACACGCACTCTAATTCATAGTAATGATATGAAGATAAAGTAAAATAAAGGATGTCCAAGTGCTTTGAAAATGAGGATACAGCCCCAAGAAGTCAAAGACAGAAACAAAGGTCCGAGGTATATGAAAATATTCACAGCAGCCACTTTTTTGGTTTCACATAATGGAAAACGAAGTGGATTCCCATTGGTATATGAATGTAATACAATATTGTGCAACAAAAAATTATGACAATGAGAAGAAAGTGAAGAAATCTGTATAAGTAGATGCAGAATGAAATAAACAGAACCCAAAGAGCAATGTATTCAATGACTATAAGAATATATAAGGGGGGAAAATCAGAAAAAAGGAGTAATTATTTTTACTATTTGAAAAATCAATGACAGTCTCAGAGAATAATGAAGCCTATTTCCCTCCTTGTGTCAAAGAGGCAGGGGACAACTAGGGAAGAATGTTCTGAACATTGACAAGGGAGGTCACTATGCTTAGATTTTGGTTTTTGATTCTTGTTTTTAATTTAATTGCTTTTCTTTGTTACAAGAAAGGGTTCAACCTGGAGAAGATGGGAATGACTTTTTTCCAGAAATTATTATGTTGTAAAGACAAACATCATCAATAAAAAGTATTCTTTTTTAATAAGAAAGAAAGGGGGAAAAAGGTTCTGGCCTCCCTCCTCTCAGCAAAGTGGAGAATTATGGGAGTAGAATAAAGTATACATTCTCAGACTAGTCTTTACATGGATTGACTTCTCTTAACTGTTCTTCCTTGTTTAAAAGATGAGCTCAAGAACTAGGGGAGAGGGGAAGAGTAAGGAAGTTAGAGGCAAAGGGGAGGTGAATATGGATAAAAAGAAAAGTCAGCAAGGTTTTTAAAGGAATAAAGGTATGGATAAAGAAAAGCTACTTTTATTGGATTGTAACTGTTGAGAGAAGGGTCAATGTTCCAAATTCTGCTTTATCTCAGTTGTATAACATTAATTGTATAACATTCTTCTCATATGGTGATTAAAATACAAAGCAGTCGTTTTTGAATTTTCTCGATCATTTCCTTGTAGTAGAAATGGCTTTATGTGTCCCCGTTTCCTGGCACACTGCCTAGCACATAGTAGACACTTCATAAATGCTGATTGATTGAATTATCTCTCCTATGACCTTTTTCTCCCCCCGGTCCTGCCTGGCACTGAGATGTTTGAGGATGTGACTTTCCATAGAAATGAGTAGGTCTCATTCATGAATGTGGTCCTCATCTTAAGTGCCAACACTGTCAGACTGAAGTCCGGCTTCCTTTTATCTTCTTTTGATCATCTTCTTTTCTATACCTTCAGGCTTCTGTAAGGAAGAAAATGTGACTCATAGGACAAGTTCTTCCTAGGTGCTTTCCTTCCCCATATTCCCTGTCTTTCTTCCCTATTCTGTTCGTTTTCCTTCCCTTTTGTCTCTAGGAATCCTGTGCTTGGGAGCTGCTCCGACTTCTGCCTTTTGAAAACTCTAAGGTATTAGGAAAATAATATGTTACACCGTCAGAAAGAGGGCATTGCTTAAATCAAAGGAATGAATTGCAGAAATTCCAAGTATTATGCTATCTCAGTGGGGGTGCTGTTTAGAGACAGGATTGGGTCTTCTCATTGTCCCTTAGAGAAGAAGTTGACCCTGTCAGCAGTGACCACTAAATCCTACACAGGTTTAGGTTTCATCTTTTGCTAATTCTGAGGAGGACCTTGTTATTTATAGAAAAGGGAAGAATGGAGAGGTGGAACCAAGATGGCAGAGTAAAAGAAGGGACTTGCTTGAACTCTCCCCTGAATCCCTCAAAATACCTGTAAGTATTGATTCTAAACAAATTCTAGTGCTGTAGAACCCACAAAATGGCAAATTTTGAAACAAATTTCCAGCTGGAGACAGGTCAACAGGAAGGTCAACAGGAAAGGTCTGTTGCACCAGGCTGGAAGAGGAGTACAATCTAGCATAGGCTGTGCTAGCATAGACCAAATCCCCAGCAAACCTGAAACAGACCTCAGTGCACTGAATCCCTGGTAGCTGTGGTGGTTTCCAGACTTCTCAACCCATAAATGCCAAGTACAACTTGGAAGGTTAGTAGAAAAGGTCTGTCAGACCTGGATGAGAAAGGAGTGCTGTCTGGCACCAACCCCAAGTGGTGGAGGTGGTAGTGGTGGCAAAAGCAGTAGTGGCTGCTTCTGGAACTCTTGACACAGGCAGTGGGGGGATCAAGCAACTGATCAAAGGGAGATAACAGGGATCTCTTTGCTACCAATGAAACAGTCACTGTTTTTGATGGTGGTCCTGGGGTGAGGAGGAGCACTGATATGGTGGAGCTTGTGGCATTGGTGGAGAGAGAATCCTCCTTTCAATTCCAAGGCAGAAGAGAGTGCTTATGGTTGTTCACAGACCAGAGAACAGACCAGAAGAGGAATAAACACCTCTCCTTTGATCATACCACCTTGGAAAATTTACAAGTCCCTTGAAATATCTCTGAAAACAGCTGCACAAAACCTCTGAAGCTTAGGACAGTACACGCTCCACAATGGAAGCAGAGTCCTACCTTAAGAAAGAGCTCAAAAGTCAAGTAATTGACTGGGAAAATGATCAAATAGAAAAAAAAATCAAACTGTAGAATCTTACTTTGCAACAAGGAAGATCAAAACATACAACCAGGGGGGGCGGAGCCAAGATGGCGGAGTAGAAACAGCACTTCCAAGCCTCTCTGCCCCCAGATTCCCCACAAACTATGTAAAAAAGGACTATGAACAACTTCTGGAGCCCCAGCACCCACAGAACGACACAGAGAAGCTAACCTCCCGCTGAGGACAGCCCAGCAGCCCTGCAGGAAGGCCCAGCGCAGTGGTCTGGGAGCCGGCAGCGCACAGAGCGCAGGAGCCGAGCCGAGCTGAGCCCAGGTCCGCGTGAGCCGAGGTTTTAGCCCCAGGGCGGCAGGGCCAGCAGCCGGCTGGAGGAACCCCAGGAGCTGTGGCGATTCCAGAATTATCAACATAGACATGCCTAGGACAAAGTAAGAGGTTAGTGTCCTATGGACTTTGGGACCTGTATTTGGGGAATGCGTCAGCTCCCTCCCCTGGGGGCCAGAAGCCGCTGAGGAGACACGCCATTTGGTAGTTTTCATAGGCATTTCCGGCTCCCAGCCTACAAATCGTGGGGAGATCCAGTGATCAGTCTTGGGGGGTAATCGCTCTTGCTTTAACCTCCCTGGATCTGGATTGTGATCTAGGTGGAAGTTGTGGGTGGGTTTATAGCTTGCCAGAAACGGAAGTTGCCCCCCACACGTTCGGGACGAAAATTCCTCTATCTGGCCTTAAAGCCATAGTGTGGCAACAAGCCCAAAAGTCAAGTAATTAAGTGGCAACATGCCAAGGCAAAGGAAACAGAAAAATGCAACCCTAGACTTCTATTTTGGGGGCATAGAGCAGGAAAAGGACTGTGAGGTCAGAAGTCCTGCTCCAAAAGCCCCAGGGGAAAACATGAGTGGGTTGCAGGCCATAGAGGACCTTAAGAAGGACTTTGAAAATCAAATAAGAGAAGTGGAGGAAAAATTTGGAAGAGAAATGAGAAGGATGCAGGAAAAGTATGAAATGAGGGTCAACAGCCTGACTGAGGAAAACAACACCTTAAAAATAGACTAGCTCAAATGGCAAAGGAGGCCCAAAAGGGCATTGAGGAGAAGAATGCCTTAAAAAGTCGAATTTGCCAGATGGGAAAAGAATCTCAAAAGTTCACTGAGGAGATTCATTCCTTCAGAGTTAGACTGGAGCAAATGGAAGCTAATGACTTTATGAGAAATCAAGATGCTGTTAAGCAGATCCAAACAAATGAAAGATTAGAAGACAATGTGAAATATCTCATGGGAAAAACCACTGATCTGGAAAATAGATCCAGGAGAGACAATTTAAAAATTATTGGACTACCTGAAAGCCATGATCAAGGAAAGAACCTAGAAATCACCCTTCAAGAAATTCAAGGAAAACTGCCCTGATGTTTTAGATCCAGAGGGCAAAATAGAGGTTGAAAGAATCCACCGATCACCTCCTGAAAAAGATCCCAAAAAGAAAACTCCCAGGAATATTATAGCCAGGTTCCAGAATCCCCAGATCAAGGAGAAATACTACAAGCAGCCAGGAAGAAACAATTTCAATATTGTGGAAACACAATCAGAATAGCCCAGGACCTGGCAGCTTCTACACTGAAGGATCGAAGGGCATGGAATAGGATATTCCAGAGGGCAAAAGAACTGGGAATGAACCCAAGGGTCACCTACCCAGCAAAACTGAGTATTTTGTTTCAGGGGAAAATATGGTCATTCAGTGGAATAGAGGACTTTCAAGCATTCTTGAGGAAAACACCAGAATTGAATAGAAAATTTGACATCCAGACACAAGAGGGAAGAGATGCCTGAGAAGGTAATCAGGGAAAAGAAATCAAAAGGAACTTATCAAAGTTGAACTATTTACATTCCTATATGGAAAAGCAATAACTGTGACTGATGATATCTTTCTCACTATGAAAATAATGGAAGAAGGGGGTGTGGTCATATGAATACATATGTGAATGTGTGTGTATATGGTTGCAGTTGTATGTGGATGGAGGGCATGGGTTGAATTTGTTGGGAGGGGAGAATACTCAAGGGATGAAATTATGAGGTGAGAGACAAAAGTGGCAGGGGGAGATGGGGAGAGACAGGGTGGGGTGAACTGTCCCATGTGGAGGAAACAAGGGGAAGTGGTTGCAAAGGAGGGGGAGAATAAGGAGGGCTAGAAAGGCAAAACCACATTCACATTGAATTTGGTTCAGGGAGAAAATGACATACATACTAAATGGGATATCTCAACCTGCAGCAGGATAGCGGGTAGGGGGATGAGAGGAGGGATGATGGATGGGAGGGCATCCTTGGGGGGAGGGGAGGTTGGAAGTACCCACTATAGAAGAGGGACAGGATCATGTGGGGAATGGACCAGGTGGGGTGTGGGATGAGTGGGATGGAATTGTAAACAGCCTTGTACAATATATCTACTATGATAATGTTTTGCATAGCTAGACATGTACAACATATACTGAATTACTTATCTCCCCAGAGGGAATGGGTGATAAGGGAGGAAGGAAATGGATCTGAAATTCAAGGTCTTAAGATTAAATGTTTCAAATATATATAAATACTATTATTAATACTCTTTTGCTTGTAATAGGGAGATAAGATGTGCAGGCATTGGGACACAATGATTCACCTTCCTTCAATGGAAAAGTCGATGGGGGTATGGGAGAAGGTATGGGAGAGAGCAGATTGGAGGAAGCGATATCTTGTGGGACTACTATTCTGGGAGGTTGGGTAGGGTAATAATGGGGGGGAAATGATTGTAACTCAAAATCTGGCGGAAATGAATGATGTAAAACAGAAATTAATAAAGCATTTGTTTATTTAAAAAAAAAAAAACATACAACCAGAAGAAGACAACAAAGTCAAAGCTCCTACATCAAAAACCTCCAAAAAAATATGAACTGGTCACAGGCCATAAAGAAGCTCAAGAAGGTTTTTGAAAATCAAGTAAGAGAAGTAGAGGAAAAATTAAGAGAAATCAGTGATGCAAGAAAATAATGAAAAAACAAGTCAACAGCTTGCTAAAGGAGACCCAAAAAGATACTGAAGAAAATAACATCTTAAAAATAGACTAGGGGCAGCTAGGTGGCGCAGTGAGTAGGAGTGCTGGCCTCGGAGTTGGGATGACCCGAGATTGGATCCGGCTCAGAAAATTAGCACCAACACATAAATAATGACTGGCCGTGTAACCTTGAGCAAGTTACTTAACCCCAATTGCTTTAAAAAAAAATAGACTAACCCAAATGATAGAAGAGGTCCAAAAAGCCAAAGAGGAGAAGAATGCTTTTTTAAAAATTGGCCAAATTGAAAACGGAGATCCAAAGTCTCACGGAAGAAAATAATTCCTTCAAAATTAGAATGGAGCAAATAGAAGCAAACCACTTTATGAGAAATCAAGAAATTATAAAACAAACCCAAAAGAATGAGAAAATAGAAGACAATGTGAAATATCTCTTTGGAAAAAACACTGACTTGGAAAATAGATCCAGGAGAGATAATTATAAAATTATTGGACTGCTTGAAAGCCATGATCAAAAAAGAGCATGCACATCATCTTTCAAGAAAACGTTAAGGAAAATTGCCCTGATATTCTAGAACTAGAAATTGAAAGAATCTACAGATCATCTTTTGACAGAGATCTGAAAAGGAAAACTCCTAGGAATAGTGTAGCTGAATTCCAGAGTTCCCAGGTCAAGGAGAAAATATTACAAGCAACCAGAAAGAAAGAATTCAGGCATTGTGGAAACACAGTCAGGAGAACACAAGATTTAGCAACTTTCTACATTAAAGGATCAGAGGGCTTGGAATATGATATTCCAAGGGTCAAAGGAGCTAGGATTAAAACCAAGACTCACCTACCCAACAAAACTGAGTATAATACTTCAGGGGAAAAAGTGAACATTCATTGAAATAGAGGACTTTCAAGCATTCTTGATAAAAAGACCAGAGTTGAGTAGAAAATTTGACTTTCAGATACAAGAAATCAAGAGAAGCATGAAAAGGTAAACAGGAAAGAGAAATCATAAGGGACTTATTAAAGTTGAACTGTTTACATTCCTACATGGGAAGATGATATTTGAAACTCATAAGACCTTTCTCATTATTAGAGTAGCTGGAAGGAATACATATATATGTGTGTATGTATATATGTTTGCATATGTATATATGTACATGTGCATATGTTTGCATATGTATGTATATGTATATATGTACATGTGCCTATAGGCAGAGGGCACAGAGTGAGTTGACTATGAAGGGATGATATCTAAAATATGAAATTAAGGGGTAAGAGAGTAATCTACTGGGAGAAGGAGAAAAGGAGAGGTAGAATATAGTAAATCATCTTGCATAAAAGAGGCAAGAAAGCTTTTACAATGCAGAGGAAGAGAGGGGAGGTGAGAGGGAATAAGTGACCCTTACTTTCATCAGATTTACCTTAAGGAGGGAATAACATACACACTCAATTGGGTATGGAAATCTATCTTACCTTACAGGAAAGTAGGAGGGAAAGGGAATAAGTGTGTATTTGGGGGTGGGGGGGATGATAGAAGGGATGGCAGATTGGGGGAGGAGGTAATCAGAAGCAAACACTTTTGAGGAAGGATGGGTTAAAGAAGAGAATAGAATAAATGGGGGCCAGAACAGGATGGAGGGAAATATAGTTAGTCTTTTACAACATGACTATTGTGGCAGTGTTTTGCATGACTACACATGTATAACCTATATTGAATTACTTGCCTTCTCAGTGAGGGTGGGTGGGGACAGTGGAAGGGAGAAAATGTTAAAAATTGTTTTTACATGCAACTGGGAAATAAGGTAGACCAGCAGTGGGGTATAGAAATCTATCTTACCCTATAGGTAAATAGAAGGGAAGGGGATAAGAGAAGGGGGGGGTGATGGAAGGAAGGGCAGATTGGGGGAGGAATAATCAGAATGCATGCTTTCTTGGGGTGGGGGAGGGGGAAGATGGGGAGAAAATTTGGAACTCAAAGTCTTGTAGACGTGAATGTCGAAAACTAAAATTTAGTTAATATAAATATAAAAATAATGACTCTAAATAAATTCTAGAGTTGCAGAACCTACAAAAAGATGAAGTGAAATAATTTTCCGACCCAAGACAAGTTAGAAGGTAGGCAGGAAAAGTCTGTTGCACGAGGGTAAGAGAAAAGCACAGTCCAGTGCATACCATGCAGCGCAGAGGGGGCCCCAGAGAACCAGGAGCAGCCCTGCAGGTAACTGAATCAGTGGCAACAATAGCTAGTTCTAGACCTCTCAGCCCACTGACAGTAAGGAGATCAGACAGCAGGTCAGAAGGAGATTTACAGGGGTGTCTTTGCAGGCACCAGGGGCTGGACTCTGTTGTACTGCCTATACTTGGATCTGGAATGCAGTCGTGGGTCTTAGCCCCAGTGCAAGGAGGAACACTAGCAACCAGAACTTGCAGCTGCAGTGGAGCAGGGACCCTGATCAAAATTCCAGCATTGAAAAGAGTGTTTATGGTCACTCACAAATCAGTACACATTATAGGAAAGTAGCAAATGCATCTCTTCCTAGGTCATAACACCCTGGAAGAGCCAAAAACTTGCAGGTACCCAGAATTAACTTTGAAAACAGTTGCAAAAAAAAAAAAAAAGGTGAAACTTGGGACAGTGCCCCTTCCACTTGGGAGGCAGAGCCCCACTTTAACAGAGAGTTAAAAGTCAAGAAATAGGCTAGAAAATGAGCAAACAAAAACAATTCTGACCATAGAAAGATAGTATGATGACAGGGAGCATCAAAACACTCAGAGGAAGACAACAAAGTTAAAATTCCTGCATCTAAAGCCTCAGAGTTGAATTGGTCTCAGGCCATGAAAGAGTTCAAAAAGGATTTTAAAAATCAAATAAGAGAGAGGAAAAATTGGAAAGAGAAATGAAAACGGGGCAAGAAAATCAGGAGAAAAGAGTCAATGTTGATAAAGGAGGTGTGCATACACACACACACACACTCACAAATACTGAAGAAATTAACACCTTAAAAAACATAATAGAACAAATGGTAAAAGAAACACAAAAATCCAGTGAAGTGAATCATGCCTTGAAAAACAGAACTGGCCAAATAGAAAAAGATATATAAAATTTCACTGAAGAGAACTCCTTAAAAAGTAGAATTGACCAAATGGAAAAGGAGGTGCAAAAACTAATTGAAGAAAATAATTCCTTAAAAGTTAGAATTGGTCAAGTGGAAGCTAATGACTTTATCATACCTCGAGAAATAATAAAACAAAATCAGAAGAATTGAAAAAATAGAAGACAATGTAAAATTGGAAAAACAACTGACCTGGAAAAGAGATCCAGGAAAGATAATTTAAGAATTATTGAACTGCCTGAAATCTATGATCAGAAAAATAACCTAAATATCTTCTTTCAAGAAGTTATCAAGGAAAACTGCCCTGATATTCTAGAGGGTAAAATAGAAATTGAAAGAATTCATTGACTACCTTCTGAAAGGGACCCCAAAGTGAAAACTCCCAGGAATGTTCTAGCCAAATTCCAGACCTCCCAGATCAAGGAGAAAAGTCTCTAAGTAGCCAAAAAGAAACAATTCAAATATTGTGGAGCCACAGTTAGGATAACATAATATTCAGCAGCTTCTACAATAAATAGAGGGCTTGGAATATGATATTCTGGAGGGCAAAAGAGCTAGGATTACAACCAAGAATCATCTACTCACCAAAACTGAGTGTAATCTTTCAGGGATAAAAATGGATCTTCAGTAAAACAGAGGAGTTTCAAGCATTCCTGATGAAAAGACCAGAGCTGAATAGAAAATTTGACTTTTAAATACAGGAAAGAGAAATCATAAGGGTTATGGTTAAACTGTTTATATTCCTACGTGGGGAAATCATATTTTTAACTCCTAAAAATTTTCTCATTATTAGACCAGTTAGAAGGAGTACACATAGACAGAAAGCAGAGGTGAATGTGATGGTATGACTATCTAAAAAAAAAAAAAATTAAGGGATGAAAAATAAGAATGCACTGGGAAAAGGGGAAAGGGAGAAGTAAAATGGGATAAATTATTTGACACAAAAAATGGCCCAAAAGAGATTTTACAGAGGAGGGGAAAATGCGGGAAGCAGGGAAAGGAGTACATGAACCTTATTATTATTGGAATTGGCTCAAAGGGGGAATTAATGTACACACTCAGTTGGGTATAGAAATCGATCTTACCATAAAGGAAGGTAGAATGGGAGTGGGATAAGAGAAGGGAAGGGGAACTGATAGAAGGAATGTCACTTTGGAAGAAAAAAAAGTCAGAAGCAAAACACTTGAGAATGGACAGGTTAAAAGGAAGAGAGAGAGAGAGAGAGAGAGAGTAGGATAAATGGGGAAGTAGGATGAAGGGAAACACAGAGTTGGTAATCATTGTGTAAAAAAATTTTTATAGTGCATTTCTTTGATAAGGATTTCATTTCCCAAATTTATGGAAACAAGAACTATTCTTCAGTTGGTAAATGGTCAAAGAATATGAATAGGCAGTGTTCAGACAAAATAATCAAACTATGATTACATGAGAAAAAGGTTCTAAATCTAAAAAAAGATTCTAAATGTATGTAATAAGAACCATTCTTCATTTGGTAAATGGTCAGAATATGAATATAGGCAGTGTTCAGACAAAATAATCAAACTATGGTTACATGCAAAAAAGGCTCTAAATCACTACTGATGAGAGAAATGCAAATTAAAACAACTCTAAACTATTACTTCATACCTGCCAGATTGGCTAATATGACAGAAAAGGAAGATGACAAATGTCATCTTAACTAATATACTATTGGTGAAGTTGTGTGCTGATTTAACCATTCTGGAGAGAAATTAGGAATTATGCCCAAAGGACTATAAAACCATAAAAACCTTTGATCAAGCAATACTACTACTAGGTTTGTACCCCCAGAGAGATAAAAAAAAAGGAAAAGGACCTATGTGTACAAAAAAATATTCATAGCAGCTCTTTTAATTGTGGCAAAGAATTGGAAATTGAGGGGATGTCTGTCAGTTGGGGAATGACTGAGCAAGTTGTTTTATATAATTGTGATGGAATGCTATTCTCCCTTAAGAAATGGTGAGCAAGAAGCTTTCAGAAAAACATGGAAAAATTTAATGAAATGATGAAAAGTGAAATGAGCAGAAACAAGAGAACATTGTACACAATAACAACCATTATGTGATGATCTACTATAAATAAGTTAGCTATTCTCAGCAATGCAATGATTCAAGGCAGTTCTATAGGACTTATAAAGAAAAGTGCTATCTATCTCCAGATGGACCGGTAGAACCTGAGAGCAGATCAAAGATACTTTTTCTTTACTTTCCTTTCTTTTCCTTGGGGTTTTTGTCTGTGTTTTCTTTTATAAAATAACTTACATGTAAATGTGTTTTGCATGATTATATGTGTATAACCTATGTCAAATTGATTGCCTTGTCAGTGAAGGGAAGTAAGAGATGGAGGGAGGGATAGAATTTGAAACTCAAAATTTGAAAAAAAAAAAAGGTTAAAATTGTTTTGACATTTAATTGGTAAAAAATAAAATATTAAATAAGAAAAAAAAAAGAGAAGGATGCTTCAGGAAAGATAAGGTTGCCAAGGAAACCAAGCCACAAATTCTCTTGTTTTGCCTTGAGGAGGTAGACAGGATAGTAAAGGATTTTGTCATTGACAACTGTCTTCTTTTCTTCTTTAAAAAACAAAACAAAAGGATTGTGTGGAACAAATTAGAGGCCTTCCTTATACAAAATGGACAGCTAGAGGTTTGAGTTTTACATTGCTCTTTTAATTATTTAAACCTTTTTTTTGTATAAAAATAGATGTAGATCCTTCTCTTTCTTACTAGTTAAAGAGGAATCGATTTTGCAGATTTGGAAATTTAAACATACATATCTCTCTTTGTATAATAAAAATGACCTCTTTTTGAAAATTTTGAATTTGAGTCAGATATCCAACAGTTCTTTTCTTAAGAAGATAGGGTTTTCTTTTTGGAAATTCAGAGATAATTCAAGATATCCCATTACTTTCCAACTCTTTATATACATAATCTAATAATCCTTTTCCTCCCTCTGAGAGGGGTAAATTGGGGGACTGGGCAATGAATAACTTGAAAGATTTGAGGGAGGGGCGTGACCTATGGCATGGGCAGTTTAATTGGCATTCTTTGAGTGAGGGGATGCCCTCGATATCTTTCCCACTAAATCTATCCCTCTTCCAAACTTCCCCATTACTATAGAAATCACCACCATCTTTCTGTCACCCACAGCATTATTCTCAGCCCTTCTCTCTCCTTCACCACACATATTTCATCAGCTACCAAATCTTATTGATTCTGCCTCTGCAATATCTCTCCCATCTGTTGTTTTCTCTCTAGTCACATGGCCTCCCCTCATCACCTCACTCTTGGACTATTGCAATAGCCTTGCAAATTGGTTTTCCCGCTTCCTTTCTATCCTTTCATCTTTCACGAAGCTGCTATTTTCCTAAAGTGCAAGTCTGACCACATCACTCCCTTACTCAGTAAACTCAAATGACTTCCTGTTGCCTTTAGGATTGAATCGAAACTTCTCTCTTTGACTTTTAGAAGCCTTAACATGGTCTGTACCTTCTCTTCCAGCCTTCCTTAATGCTTCCGTTAAGTCAGCCTGGCTAGCTTGCTCTACTTTGAACACGGCACTGCCCCATGTGCCTGAGAATGCACTCCTTCCTTCCCTCTGGCTTGTAGAATCCTTGTGTCTTTCAAACCTCAGTACAAGGATCACCTTGAGGCCAATCCTGCTGCCTCCCAAAGTTGCTAGTGACCTTACTCCCATTCCCAAGTGTTCATTTTGTTTATGCCTCAATACATACATTATCTCCTCTAATAGACTGTAATCTTCCTGAGAGCAGTAGCGGTTTTTTGTCTTTGTATACTCAGCACCCAGCACTATGCTTGTCAAGGAGCAAGTGCTAAATAAATTCTTGTTAACTGGTGTTTGCTTCCTTACTCTCTCCCAATTCAACATACTTTTCTTCAATTCCCAAAATTCAGTATGAGTTTAAAACTATTTCACTACATGTTATTTTGCTATTTTTTCATAGAATCATAGAATTAATAGGACACCTTACAGGCCAGTTAGTTCAATACTCTTATTGTATTGTTTTCTACTGTTTTTCATTCAAAACATTCAGTATTTCAGGCACCTTATATATTAAATAGCTTTTTGTGAAAACCTAACTACTATTTAGAACTTTGTTTCTTTGAGAAACAGTGCCCTAAGTAAATAAGTGAATAGGTAAATAAGTAAATAAATAATTTCTTCCAAGTAAGTGACAATTTTAGGGATGCATTTCATTTGTGTATTGTCCTCACTAGAGGTCCTGTGCAGATAAATAGTCTAATACCATTGGTATCTGAAGGTCCACAGTCCCCACAACTCCTAAGCAATCCTTCCTTCCTTCCTTCCTTCCTTCCTTCCTTCCTTCCTTCCTTCCTTCCTTCCTTCCTCTCTCTCTCCCTTCCTCCCTCCCTCCCTCCCTCCCTTCCTTCCTTCCTTCCTTTCCTCCCTCCCTCTCTCCCTTCCTGTGTTCCTCCATTCTTTTCTCCCTTCCTTCCTCACTTCTCTATTCCCTCCTTCTTTCATTTTTGCCACAGCAAGATTTAAACTAAAGTCTTTTTGATTCTAAGCTCAGTGTTCTTATCCATTGTACCATCCATCTACCTCAATAAGCCAACTATATATATATATGTGTGTGTGTGTGTGTGTGTGTGTGTGTGTGTGTATATATATATATATATATATACATATATATATATAAATGTAAAGGACACAAATGTGTATACATGTTATATATATATCTCTGTGTGTATACACACACACACACACACACACACACGCACATAAATACATACATACATACCAAGTTCATCTTAACAACTTCCTTTAAGATTCTAAATGACCTTTCAGAGAGAACCAAATTAGACCTGTCTAGTCTAGTCTGAAAGAAATCTGGCTCATGAAGACTGGAGGGGAAATAATCTCGAGTTGCCATAAAGAGAACACGTCTATCTCTTTCAGAGAGAAAATGGACCAGTTTTCATTACTTGTGTGTCAACACAAGTAAATTGTTGACAATCTAGCCTCTTAAGCTGTTGCAAACTGAAGAAAGTAACAGAAGTTATTTATTTTCTCTTTGCTCAGGGCTTTTTTTTTTCTAATAGGAATCAGGTTGGTGTTATCCCTCCCTCCTACAGGACTGAAGGCCCTTCTCAACTGAAGTGTTGACTGCTCTGCCCAATATTCCAGGCCCAGGATTCACATAGGACTATCAGCAAGCTTTGGGACATTGAATTTTCAGTCTGCAGGGAGGCAGGCCAGGCCAACATAAGGGAGCAAACCTACTCTTAGACACAGACCTGGGGCAACCTTTACAGTTACCTAGTCCCATTTCCTCATTTAAACAAGACCCAGAGAGGCTAAGTGACTTGTCCTGGTAGCGGGTAGCAGAGCCAGGATTTCCAGTATTTAAACTCATTGGACTAAAAGATCTACCCCAAATTAGGGTTTTGCTGGGCAGCTAGGGGGCACGATGGATAGATCCTGGGACTCGGTGTTAGGAAGATTCTCACTGAAATCTGCCACAGATTAATTGTGTCACCCTGGGTTAATCAGTTAGCCTCTGTCTGCCTCAGTTTCCTCATCTGTAAAATAGGGATGATAATAACACCTGCTTCCCAGGGCTTTTGTGAGGATCAGATGAGCTAATATTTGTAAAGTGCTTTACTTAAAGTGGTTACCATTATTATTAGGGGAAAAATAATACTCCACATTGATGCCACAAGATTGTCATCAGCATCAAATGAAATAAGATTTGTGAATGGGCTTTGAGAAGTATCAGGTAGTATACCGTTCCAAGGTGTTGTTGCCATTGTCCCAGATGACTTTCCAGACTTTAAGTCCTTGAAAGTGTAAAGCTGGTGCTTTGGAGAGTTAACAGGCATTTATTAGGCACCTATTACGTGCCAGACCCTGTGCTAAGTGCTGGGGATACAAAGAAAGGAAAATGCCCCAGCTCTCAAGGGGCTCACAGTCTAATGGAGTATGTACAGGATAGATTAGAAGGCAGTCCACAGAGGGAAGGTGAGATTTGGGGGGGGGGGTCTTGAAGGAAGCCAGGGAAGCCTTGAGGAGGGAGAGCTTTCCAGGTGTGAAAATGGGGAACGGGGAAATGGAGCATCCTGTGCAAGGAAGAAGAGTAGGTTGGGGTGAGTAAAGTATAAGAAGACAGGAAAGGTAGGATAGGACCAGGTTATGAAGAGCTCTAAAAGCCAAACACAATCTTATATTTGCTCCTGGAGGTAAGCAAGAGATGCTAGAATTTACTGAATGGGGTTGGGGGAGGAGAGGCATGAGCAGACTTGCACTTTAAGAAGAACAGTTTGACAGCCAAATAAAGGATGGACTGAAAGGAAGAGGAAGTGAAGGCAGGGAGACCAGTCATCAGGGTATTCTAATAATCCAGGTATGAGATATTGAGGACCTATAACAAGGTGATAGCAGGGTCATATACAGGGGCTCTGATCAATGTAAAATCAATAGACTGTGGACTGATTGGATTTGGGCCAGTGGAGGCTGGGTGACTGGGAGGATAGTTGAGGATGTCAAGTGAGGTACCTGCAACAATGACTCACCATTAGTCATGTTATTCTTTAGAAAAGGTTCTTTTCTAGCCTGACATTTGAATGGCTTAAGGTTCAAAGTGGAATAAATATATACATGGACCTAAAGAGAATTTGAGAGGTCATATTGTCCATTTATCCCTCCCACACTCCTGCACTCAGGTAGGGCTGCCTCTTAGAGTAGGTTTTTAATACCTAGATGTCAGCAACTCCACACGTAAGGAATCAGAATAAAAAAGAGTGAGATTTCTCTTCACTAGCTGAAAACAAAATTGGCCAATTACTTTTTCTTCCTAAACCAATCTGTATGGTTTTAGAAGACCTGAGTGAATTTGTCCTTAATGAGGGCCAATTTTAAAAAATTTTCCCCTTTTGATTAGACTTGGGTATGTAAAATCAAATCTGTACTACAAAGAAAATTATTTTTGATGTGAATTCTTCCCTAAAATTAATTGTGCATTTATGGCATTAGCTTGGAGGATAAATTTCCTCTCCATACTTTTCATGCTCTACAGAGGCTGGGCTTGTTTTGTTTAATACGCACAATCTACTGTGCTTTGGCAAAATGTGTGAAACCAAGTACTATAGATTCCTGTCTGTGATTGTAAGACCCCTTAGCAAATGTCTGTTACTTTCCCTACAGTTGGTTTCTTTTGCACACCAGCTTTACCCTCAGGGATTATGCTCAAATGTGTTTCACCTGTGCTTCCAAAGTACATTCCTTCCATACAGTAAAAAAAAAAAATAAATAAAATAAAGGAGTCCAATCTGCTCTAGCGAGGCCTTTCTTAGATTAGGCTGGAGGAAGAGGTCAAGGTGGGGGTAGTGAGCAGGGTAAGTCCTCTGAGTTGGCAGATCCCAACAGTGAGGGTTGTTGTTCTGTTGACCTGATTAAGGGTAGGTGGTTCAGGCTTGAACTGGAAAGATGAGACACTCCTCTCCCATCTACCTTGTAACCTCTCCCCCCAAAAAAGTTTGTGTCACAAGAGCTTGGAAAGGATGTTGAGCAAAAATGCTACATTGATTCATTAGAGCACGCTTCCCCTGCCTCCACATTCTGTCAGGTCATGACAGACCCAAGCAGTTCCCAATTTAAAGTTTCAAGCTTTAGTCCTCTGGACCAGTTAAGTATGAAAGATTATTTTCTTGCCTTTTTATAATGGAAAAACTGGCCTAACCTCTATGAAGTAGTTTTTCCCCTCTTGCCTCAGCTGATCCATTCCTATTACAGTGATCTGAGCTCTCTGATATTTGGATAGTCTCTGCTTATATCTGCTCTCTAGAGCTTGGGCATGGCAGAAAAAGAGTCCAGTCTCTCAGTGGCAGCCATCAGGAATTTTTCAGAGATGACTGGATTCTGGATTTTGAAGGGAACATATGCAGAGGACTGGTCTCTCATTCCCAGAATATGAACATTTTAGTCACTTTTACAAATCATGATTCCAAATTGTTTTCCAGAATGGTCGAACCAATTTACAATTCCAGAAGAGTGTTAATTAGTGTACCTATTTTTTTAGAACTCTGGGGTAGCTAGGTAGTTCCATAATGCCCAGAGTGCCGGGCCTGAAGTCAGGAAGACTGAACTAGCAAAGGAAATGGCAAACCACTCTAGCCTCTGCTAAGAAAACCCCATATGGGGTCATGAGGAGTCACACAGGACTGAACAACATTTTAGATCTAGCTTGTTTTGTGGAGAAATAATATTTGTTTAAAGGAAGCATGGGAGGCTGAACTTGGAGTCAATTCCAGCCTCTGATATTTAATATCTGTGTGATCCTGAACAAGGCCAGAGAAGAGGTGCAGCCTGGTCCATAAATGCTTGTGCCTTGTTTGCAAATGCAGTTTAAGACTAAGACTGTACCTGAGGGGTGGTGATTTCATTTTCATGCAAATAGCCTATTAGATAAACAGCTGAAGAGGAAACTTCAGGCCTGCCATGAGTACTTCTTCATTTTGGATTAAAATAGTGAGGATTTGCTATAGGGAAGAGGCCAGTCAGAATTAGAGAAAATTGGAATTCATAAAACATTTCTAGTGAAGTTCAGTTTTATTGTTTTAATGTTTACATGGTCAATGGAATTAGATTGATAAAGTATTGCCTATCAGAAGCTTTTATCTGGCTAGATAAGAATGATTTTTATTTAGCTTGTCAGGCATCAGCCTAAGCAGAGCTGACTTCTAGTTAGATTGTGAATTATATGGGTATTTTAGAAATATGTAGTCTTAGAATCACCTTCGTGAGAACAGCTAGGTGGCACAGTGAATAGATTATCAGCCCTGGAGTCTGGAAGACCCGAGTTTAAATCTAGCCTCAGACACTTAGTAACTGTGGCCCTGACAAAGTCACTTAACCCTGATTACCTAAAAAAAAAAAAATAGAGGTCATCTTTCTGATTATCTGGTCAGTTCCCCTTAACTTACAGAGCAGAAAAAGAGTCTTGTGGCTTAAGATTATAGGGTAGTTAGCAAACTGTGAGGACTAGAATCCAGGACTCGTGATTCTCAGTCTAGTGTAAGTGTGGGGAACTTGCAGCCTTGAGGCTGCCTGTGGCTTTACAGGTCCTTGGGTGTGGCCTTTTGGTTGAGTCCTGGTTTTACAGAACAAATCCTTTTATTGAGGGGATTTGTTCTGTGAAGTTTGGGGGTTCAGTCAGAGGGCCGTACTTGAGGCCACAGATTCCCCACCCATGCTAGAGTAACACTAGTAACATTGCCCCTCATGACACTTGTTAAAAACAGGTGGGTTTACATGTAGAACACACTTAGACCAAGGCCAGGAGGAAAAATGAAACCATGCCATACCTTTCTAGACCGAGGGTAGGGACATACAACTGTCATCAGGTGTTTGAAAAGCTGTTGGGGAGAAGAGGAGCCAGACTTCATTTGTTTAACCTCAGATGGCAGAACTAGGACCCATGGATAGATTGAAACTTGGTACAGTGGAACAAACACTACATTTGGTATCAAGGGACCTGGGTTTGATTCCCAGCTCTGACGTTTTTGTCGTTAAGTTTTGGGTTTTTGTTTTTGTTTTTGTTTTTTGTCGTTAAGTTGTTTCCAACTCTCTGTGACCCCTTTTAGAGTTTTCTTGGAAGAGATACTGGAGTGGTTTGCCGTTTCCTTCTCTGTCTTTTTTTTTTTTTTAGATGAACCAAGACAAACAGGGTTGAGTGATTTACCCAGGTCATATAGCTAGTAAGTGTCTGAGGCCAGATTTGAAATCAGGAAGGTGAGTGTTTCTCACTTCAGGCCCAGTGCTCTACCCTCTGTGCCCCCTAGCTGCCTCCTACCTCAGTCATTTGCTATCTTTATAATCCTAGAATCCTAGTGGTTTTTGTTGTTGTCTGGTCATTTTCGGTCATGTCCAACCCTTTGTGACCCTCTTGGAGATTTTCTTGGCAAAGTTACTGAAGTGATTTGCCATTTCCTTCTCCTACTCATTTTACAGATGAAGAAACTGAGGTAAACAACATTAAGTGATTTGCCCAAAGTCACATAGCTAGTAAGTGTCTGAGACCAGATTTGGACTCAAGGAACTAGGAAAGGTCTTCTGCAAAAGGTGAGATTTGATCTGAGTTTTGAAGGAAGCCAGGAAAGCCAGGAGTTGAAGGTGATGAAGGAGAAAGCTACAAGCTTAGGGCATGGCCAGGGAAAATACCTAGCCAGGAGATGGAGGGTCATATAGGAAGGAAGGAGGAACAGCAGGTTTGCCAGTAGAGGGGGAAGCAGGGTATGAGATAGAAGACTGAGAAGCTCAGGTTGGAAGAGACTTTAAATGCCAGATAGGACTTTACATTTGAACCTGGAGGGTAGGGAGCCACTCGATTTTGGGGAGGCAGAGTGTGGAGGAGGGGGCTGGTCAGATCTGTGCTTTACAAAAATCACTTTGACAGCTGAGTAGAAGGTGATTTGGAATGGGACAGGTTGAGACAGGCTGAACAAGTTGTGGTATATGATTATAATGGAATATTATTGGGCTATAAGAAATGACTAGCAGGATGATTTCAGAAAAATCTGGGAAGATTTCTGTGAACTGATGGAGAGTGAAGTGAACAGAACTAGAAAGAAAATTGTACACAGTAACAGCAATATTGTAGGATGAATAATTTAGCCATTCTCAGCATTACAATGATAATTTCAAGGGATTCATGATTAAAAATCCTATTACATCTTCAGAGAAAGAAGGTGATGGAGGCTGAATACAGTTTGAAGCATAACTTTTTTCACTTTCTTTTTTTTCCTGTATTTTCTTTCACAACATGACTAACATGGAAACATGTTTTACATGATCACACATGTATAACTCAAATCAAATTGCTTATGGTCGCAGGGAAGAGAAGGAGGGAGAGAATCTGGAACTCAAAAAAAAAATTTTTTTTACGGCAATTGGGGTTAACTAACTTGCCCAAGGTTACACGGCTGGTTATTTTTTTGTGTGGGTGTTAAGTATCTGAGGCCAGAATTGATCCCGGGTCCTCCCGACTCGGGGTGCAACGCTCTTACTGCGCCACCTAGCTGCCCCTGGAACTCAAAATTTTAAAAAACATGTTAAAAATTGTTTTTACATGCAGTTGAGAAAAAATAAAATATTATTTAAAAATAAATAAAATGGGGATAATGATAACACCTACCATCCAGGGTTGTTGTGAGAATGAACTAAGATGATATTTGTAAAGCATTTTCCAAACCTTAGAACTCTGTGTCAATGCTAGTTAATATTATTGTTACTTAATTTCTTCATGACTCAGGCAACTCCCTAGCACTTCTCTACTAAATCAGGCCTGCACAACCTGCAACCTATGGGCCGTTTATGACCCACAGGCATGCCAAAGGATTTTGGGTGGTCCTCAAAAATGTAGAGCATTCTTTCCTCAAAATCCTTTGAAGTGCTGCAAGCAGCCTCCCTGGGCCTCAGGTTGCATAGGCCTGTACTAAATCATAGAAGAGTTGAAATCTGCCTTTAGAGGAAGATGCTTCTATGCTGGGAGTACCTCATACTGATAAAATCACAGATCCTTCACATAGTATTTAACCATTCACCAGCTACTTATTAAGGACCCTACTATGTGTCACAGCAAGTTGTCAGAGAGGGTTGATAAAGGAACATATTACATGGTCTTCTAGAAACCTTCTAGTCTATGGATGACACTGAGGAATAAGGACTAAATAATTGTGCTCCTGAAAAGAGGGAAAGTTAGGAAAGAGCTTTCATTTCAATAGATAGGAATCTGAGATACGGAGAAAAAATGTTTGGTGTTTTGTTTTGTTTTGTTTTCCAAGATCACAGAGCAGTTTATTTCTGACATTGGGAATTCTGGTCTCCCTTGTTTGCATGTGTTGTTTGTCCTCGGGGTCTGGGCTGCCAGACATCGGAGTAGTCTGCATTTTGGTTAGGTAGCCCAGCTAGCAGAAGGAGAGGAATACTTGAGGCTGTGCTTCATTCTCGATGGAAAGGAATTAAGGAAGCCAGAGCCCCATGAACTCATGAATATAAATCTTCCATTTGTCACAGACCTGACAGCGCATCTGACAGCTGAACATCATGCATTGTGTGTGACTGACTCCACATGCTAGCACCCCACGGCTGCTAGATTAATGAGCTGCTGCTCCCTGGTGCTCTCCTTCTCCCTTGTTCTTGGGCTTCATAGAGCAGCATCACGTTTCTGAGGCAAGGGGCACCTGGCAAAGAGAAGGCCCCATAAGCCAGAGCTTCCCCTGCATCCTGGCAATAAGGGAGCTGAGCCAAGTGGGCCTATTGGCAGGAGTGAATTAGGGCTGGCTGGCTGCTGCTGAAAGAGCCCTCATTTACTGTCACTAACCTGAAGTTTCTAGTCACTAGCAGCAGCCTGGTGACCATAATTTTGGAACGTGGTTATGCTAGACAGTCAACAACATTTGTTGAGCATTTGCTTTATGCGTGCTCTTAACTGGACACCATAAAGAGATACAGAAGAATTCTGCAGGAGCTGTGATTGATGCCCTAAACAATTTACAATTCAACCAGGATCCAGACAAAAGAGAACACAAAAGAGATGTGGAGGACATGCATAAAGAATCCTGTAATGAAGCTCAGTGACTCTCTATCAGTCAGGTCTGAGGTGGACTCTCTCTCTGGCCTGTGCATAGGAGTAACACTTTCTGCTGGTGCTGATCTGTCATCCTGACTGGAAATAGGGAGGAAATGAGGACCAGACCAGCTCTCCAAGAGGCACCATCTCATCTTCCTCCTCCAGTCCCCTTCCCCTTCTTTCCCTATCCCTTTCTTCTTTTCCTCTTCTTTCCCCTATCTATCTACTTCCTTCTCTTAAGCACCAGACATCCCACAATGTTTTCTTCAGGATCCTTAAACCCTTGTTCTAAATCATAGGGAATCACCTATGGACTTTAAATCACAAGGCCATCTAGTCTAACCTCCATCCCTTTACAGATGAGGACACAGACCCAGAGAGGGTAAATTACTTTCTCATGTAATAAATGGTGGCCTGAATTCAAACCCAAGTCTCCCGTTGTCAAACCAGTGGTCTTACCACTGCACCACACTCCCCCATATTAATTTATGGTATTACAGGAATGACATTGCTAAAACTCCTGTCTAAATGAACTCACTTGGTGTATTCGCCAGGTAGCCCCTTCCTCCCCTTCTTAAGCAATTGAGGGATTTTTCTATCCTCTAACAGTAGAGTGTTCAGAGTTGCTCCAGAGTCCATTTCTCAGCAATTGGTGAGTAGTGGAGAAGGCAGTCAGGAGCTCTCTGTCTGCTCACCTGGATTGTCCTAGTGACTTGAGAAGGAAAAGTGGCTGTTGGTCAGTAGTCTCTCCAGAGGAGGGGAGAGGAACTAAGCAGAGAATAAGCCCTAGAGTCTCATGAAAAACCCTTTAAATTGGCAGAAAGGATGGACTATTACTTCTCACCTCAGTTCTTCATCTCCCTGGGATCTGTGCCCTGCTGCACTGGCTAGCAAAGGCACTATTTAGTTGTGTCAACTCTTATATTCTGAGAATCCAGAGTCAGGGAAGTAGAAAAGAACAGCCCACTGAATCTCAGGGCACTCAGTCCAGCAGAGGGAGAAAAAAAAAAGAGTGAGTGTTTGTGGTTATGAAGAATGAATTTCTTCTGATGTCCAGCCCTGCTCCACCAAAGGAAGAAAGTGACTCCAGTTGCCCTCTCTTTTATACCTTTCACATGGGCCTTAAATATCAACACTGTGAGAAGGAACATTCAGTAAGTAACTGTAAAACCTAGAATGAGTTAAAAAATAATGATAATAAGGAGTGTTTCTACGTAGCACTTTACAGCTTTCAAATCACTTCACAAATATTTTATTTCATCCTTTGGAATAAAATCTGGGATGTAGATGCTATTATTGTCTATTTTTCAGATGAGGAAACTGAGGCAGACAGCAGTTAAGTCAGCTAGTAAGTTGCGGAAGCTGAATTCAAACTCAGGTCTTCCTGATCCCAGGTCCAGCACTCTACCCACCTTGCCACGTTGCTGAGTTAGTGTCTTCTGCCTTTCAGAAGTCTTCAGTGTACCATTCCTTTTTCTCATCTCTCTCTTCTCCTTTTCTCTTCTCTCTTTCTTCCTCCTTTCTCTTTTTTCCTCTCTCTTTTCCCATGTGTGTATATTTGTACATACATAAATACATACCATCTGTATGCATTTGTGTAGATGCCACTAAAAAGCCACATGACCCTAACAAGTCTGTTCCTTACTTTGAGCCTCAGCTTCCTACCTTGTTAAGTGTATGGGTTGATGATATAAGTTCTCTTTCACATCTAAGCTTTTGTCATTTATCTGCTTCAGTTTTCTATGGTGCTCTTGACATATTGGGGTTTTCTCTCTCTTCATGCTTTCTTATAAGAGCAGATTATTTCTCAGCATCATGTCTTACCAGGTTTTTGCCTATAGTCATAGAAAAAAAATCTATGACTGTAGGCAGAAACCTGGTAAGAAATAGTTTTTTTTTTTCCATCCACATAGAGACTTGTGCAACTTAGGTCTTCAGATGTGCTCGCTTGCTCTCTCTCTCTCTCTCTCTCTCTCTCCCTCCCTCTCTCCCTCTCTCCCCCTCTCTTCCCTCCCCCCCATCCCCTCCTCTCTCTGGCTCCTTCCTCCCCCCATCTCTCTTTCTCTACCATCTCCCTCTCCCTCCCCACACAGTCCAACCAATTTGCTTTTTTGGGCTTTCCCCAGGGCTGGACTTGCAGTTGCTTTCTCCTTATCTTCCTAGCTAGGGCTATGGGATTTTTCATCCTTACTAAACATCACTGAATTTTATTTCCTTTTGTGCATAGGGACCAGCCTGAATTACCCAGCCATTTGCTCTTCCTCAAAGCCATCACAAAGAAAAACCCAATTTAGTGCCAATGGAATCAGGGCTCCTCAAGGAGTTGCTTTCTGGGAGGGGAATATGCAGAGAAGTCAAGCCTTTCCAGATCCATCCATTCTGTGACTTTACTAAGAGTCAATTTTGTGATGAAAACGTAGCTTCTGGTGAAAAGCAAGACGGTCTGAGTTTTGCCACATTTCCTGTTATAACTGCATTTTGTGTTAATATTTTCATGCTACTTAAACTTCATATGACTTCAGATGGATTATGGTATAGGAAAAAGAGCAAGAGATTTGAAATCTGATAGCCAGGATTTGAATCCCAGCTTTGTAACTTCGTACTTCTGTGATCTTAGATAAGTTACTTTATCTCTGGTTCTCACTTTTATCATATGTAAAACAAGAGAATTGGACCAGATCGTCATTAAGGACCCTTTCATCTCATGAATGGGTAATGTTTGGATTAGCAGAGACGGAGGTAGGTTGTCTTCTTCCTCCTCTGAATGTAGGTCTTCTTGGGATTTGTTCTTAATCTGCTTCTCTTCCTTCTCCTACTTCTGAGACACAGCTTGGTAAAGTGAATAGAATGTTGGATGTAGGGCCAGGAAGACATAAATTCTAATCCCAACTCTGACGCTTACTAGCTGTGTGACCCTGGGCAAGCTATTTAGCCTCTTTTTACCTCAGTTTCCTCATTTGCAGAATGAGGAAGTTGAACTAGACCAAGGCCCCTTACAGCTCCAAAGCTATGACCCTATGATTCTCTTTATCTTGGAGATGCATCCACGCCTGTAACTTTAGCTATCACTTAGGTGCATATAGTAACACCCAAATTAACATCTCTAGGCCTTAATCCCACATTTGCAACTGCCTGCTAAACATTTCCACCTGATGGTGTCTAAAGCCATAGTCATAATCTCCTCCCATATGAGGTCATCCACCAAACTTCTATTTGTTGGTTTATCGTGTTAACAGTAGTCATCTTTGCTTGTAGCCTCAGAATAATCTTTGGTTTCTCTTTCTCCTTTGGCTCTCACATCCAGATTGTTCACAAGTCCTATCAATTCTTCCTTCCATGTTCATTTTGCATACCCACTGTTTTCACCTAGTACAGTAATCTGTAATTGACTTGTCTGCTTCTAATCTCTTCCCTGCTCCAATCTACCCGAGATGTCACTGCCATATTAACCTCAATAAAGTAACTCCCCCTTCCCCAGAAAATTCCCAAACCTTTGATGACTCTATAATCTCCTAAATGAAATTCTAATTCATAAGATCATCCTTTAAGATTCTCTGCAGACTGGTCCCGATCTTCCTTATCTTCCCCTTCATCCCCAACCAGCATTATCCAGTCTGAAATATAATCTGTTCCCAGAATAGAATGTTTGCTTTCCTATTTCCATATCCATTGCTCATGCCATCCTTTTTGCTTCAGCAGGGCATTCTCCCCAGTCACCAACCCCATCCCTACAACTTTATCAGCACCAATGCTACATCTTCCATGACACTTTCCTTGCCCACCCCAGGCAAAAGTATGCTTATGTTATATCTCACCAGCTAGATTTTAAACTACTTGAGGGTAGGATTATGTATCATGCATCTTTGTCCTAGCATACAAATAGGTACTTAATAAATATTTGGTGATGATGATAGTGCTGTTGCTGCTGCCCCCCTTGTTCTTTCACTTCAGCTTTTCATGTGGATGGTGGTTCATCTTTCCTGGTTTCTCCATCTCCATTCCCACCCACCCTATATTTCCTAATGCCTGTTTCCTTCTTCGACAACTCACTACCATTAACACATGCTTCCTCCATTCACTTGTCTCTCCCTCTTCCTTTCATTTGTCTTGCTCTTCTCAGGGTGGTAGCTACAATGTAGGGACAATATACCTTATTCCACATCCTCAGCTTGGTATTTTGATAGCTCAGTAAGAAGTCGTCTCCCTCTCTAGCTTCAGAAACTTTTTTCTTCATACTGAACTCTACTCAGGGACTAGGATTCCAGGAACCCAGTCCCTGTGTGCCAGGGATCACAAAGGGAGTCTCAATGACATATGCCAGTGGACTTGTGCCCATGCTCTGCCATGAAAACATCAGTTAGAGCCATCCTTTAGAGTGAGGTGCCTAAGATCCTTCAATCTGTACATTTGGGTAGAACAAATCTATTTGAGTATTTTTGTCATGACCAATGAGGAACAGGACAATTTCACTGAATGGATAAAATATAACTTCAACCCTCTCTTGCCTCCTGCAATGGAAAACAGGTTTTTTACTTTATCATGTGTCTACCAAATCAACCATGAAAAGTTTTCTTTGGCTTAAAGCTGAACCCAGGGTTGCATCCCTAATCCTGAAAGTAGCCAGATTATTTACTGTAAAAGACTGAGAGAGAGAGAGAGAGAGAGAGAGAGAGAGAGAGGTTAGTATGCTATTTGCATGTTATAGTATATTATTAATGTGATGTTGCAGTGCACACACATCTTCCTAATTCCTATTTCTTTGTTTGACAAGTCCTCTCCCTTCTTCTTTCCCTCAATTCCCCTTTTTCCTTTCTGTAAGATTGTGCTAAACCAAGCCCATATTGTGTGCCCAGCTGTATTAGAAAGACTTGTGCATATTGCAACATCAAATTAATAATATGCAAATAACATACATGATGCCATGCTAATCTGCTTCTCTTGTTTTTCAGTCAATGGTTTGGTTATGTTCAGCATGAGGGCTATGACCCTGGGTTCATCTTAACAACTGTCACTCTTCCTGATTCTCACCTACCTCTGTGATTTCTTGTGGTTTGTCGTCACGTGTTCTCTAAAACTCTATCTTCTGCCTAGCAAGCCATTTCCTATCCTATGTGGATGATATATAGGCATCCATTCAGTCATATTATTAATACCTCATTAGAAACAAACATTAGTTTCTCATTCTCCCTCTTCTAAGTCAGCGGATATGCTGGAACTCATTGGGAACAGCACAAAGTGAAATTAATATCTCTAATGGGTACAGCGGGAAGTGTTGGATTCAGAGATAAAGGACCTGGTGTAAATCCTGACCCTGCTACTTCATCCATCTCATAGAATCATAGATTTAGGCCAGGAAGGGACTTCTGAATCATTGTAGTCCAACTTCCTCATTTAACATGCGAGGAAACTGGGACCCAGAAGGGTTGAGTGACTTGCCAAAGTCACACAGGTAGTGAGCAGTCATGTCAGTTCCTTTTGCCTTTAAATCCAGCTCTCTCTTCACCAGCTATACTCCCTTTCATTACCTGTGAAATGAGAGGGTTGGACTAGTTCAGAGGCATTAAACTCTGAACCAGATTAAAATGCAATTGAAAAATGTTTAACAAAATTTAAAAATACAATACAACAGAGATAATGTTAATTTTCTAAGTTAATGGCTGGCAGAGATCTCTGTTTGAGTTTAACACCTGGACCAGATGACTTCCTAGGACCTTGATTTTAAAAAATGCTTCTCTGCCTTAAGGGTTTACTATAGAGAACGGAAGAGGGGAAATGGTTTGGGAAAAGGTAGGTGGATCCCAGTTCTTGCCTTGTGCCAGGAATGCTATGGCTTGGACAATCATTTTGATGTCATTTTAAAAATAGGTTCTTCTTTGAAGTGAGAGAATGAATTAAAGGACCCTTAGAGCCCTTTCTGCCCTTCGATTCTATCTCTTTTTTGGGTGCTTGTGCGTGGGCCTCATTCCGGGATGGGAATTTTCAGCATGAATATACCAGAAGTTCAGTGCTTGCTGAAGGGACTAGTATCAAACATTTAAGACCTTTCCCCTAGTATCAAAGGAGAGTGAATGTTAAAAACATAGTGCTGAAACCACCAACTTCCCCTCCTCCATCGGGACCTGAGAGAGGTAGAAGATGCTTATTGATGCCACATCTTCTCTCCTAACAGGAAGCAGGACCAAGCAGGACTTTTTACAAGTGTCTGGGTAGCATAGGACCAGCATAGGACTTTAGAACTCGAAGGGATGTTAGAGGGCATCCAGCTAGAACCTCTCATTTTATAGCTCAGGGAACTTAAATAACTTGCTCAAGGTCACAAAAGTAAGTGGAAGAGCTGAGATTTGAATACAGGTCCTCTTACTCCACCTTTAATACCTTGAGTTCAGCACTAGCTGGATTTCATGACTGATTTTATTAGTTTGCACAGGTATATATCAGTGATGGCTTAGGTTGATAAGACTTAGGTGTCTAGTGCAGTTCTGCCAGAAGCTATCCAGCTTGTTAGAGAGGAAAATGCTCCAGAACTGGAGAAACATTCCATGCGATAGTCATGTGGTCAGCTACCTCACAAATGTGGGTGTTTAGTTCCAAGGGGACCCCGATGAGAGTAGAGAGAGCCTGGTATTAGAAGAGGCTTGTTGATGAGAGAGGGGATAGTCCAAAGCAAAGAGAAGAGGATTGGAACAAGTTTACAAGGGACTGATAGTAGGCTGTCTAAAGTATAGGTTTGATCCAGCATAGCAATTCTTTTGTGGTAATTCTTATTCTGGGAAATAGTTAAGGCATGAATAGAAACCTAACTACCTAGAAAATGTCCAATTTTGTACTTAGTGTGAAGAAAAGTGTGCCATATTGTTTTATGGGAATGACTAATGTTAAAATAATGTAATAAAAAGGAAATAATTCATATAAAATTTTAAAAACAAAGCCCACTACATCATAAGTTAGAAGAAAGAAAGAAAAAGAGCAAGAATGAGAACCAGGCAAGGATAAAAGTAACCTGAGACTTTTTTTAAAATTTGATTCTCTTATTAAACAACAGTGTGACAAACCTTTAAACAATATATTTAATTCTTGAAACCTATTTTTCTCCATCCACAAAATGGCCTACTTCCTTTGGAAGCCTGGCCTAGTGGGTTTAAATTCGAGAAGACCTAGGTTCAGATGTCACCTCTTTGATGACTGTGTGAGCACAGGCAAATTAGATTTTAGTTTCTTTGTCTATAAAATGGGGATAATAATAAGTAATACCTACCTCAGAGGAATATGAGGTTTAAATAATATAACAAATGTAAAGAACTTTTCCAATATGGAAGCACCATATAAGTGTCAGTTATTATTGTGAGGATCTTAGCCTTAAAACTGGAGGTTATCTAATAGAGCTTTTCCAATCCAGCCCCTTTATTTTAGAGATGATGAAACTGATGCTAAGTGACTTGCTCAAGGTCACTCAAGTGACAGAACTGGGATTTGAGCCTGAGAAAAGAAAAGGGAAAGCATTTAGACAGTTAATAATAATAATGAAATCCAGAAGGTTTATATATGTGTGTGTGTATGTATATATATATATGTATATATATGTGTGTGTATATATATATATGTGTGTGTGTGTGTGTGTGTGTGTGTGTGTATATTTGGTAAAAGAAAGGGAATTTCCTCCTAATATCTCAATTCTTGGATATCAGTCCATGAGATAAAAAAATATCCAATCAAGAAAAAAATGCTTCTCAACTTCTGCAAATTTCTGTGGTTTGCATTGTTTTTGACTTACCATATCATTTCACCTAGAGTTGTGCTGGCTCTTTCCTCTCTGTTAGGCTGTCCACTCAGCTTGCCCATTTTATTTGGATATTAATTGGGATCCTGGTCACATGACTGTGCCCTTCTCTTCACCAGAAACACATTGTGATTATATTACCTTGGAGTTCTGAGGCCTATTGTCAACACTGTTCCCCTGCTTTAGGGAACCTTCCAGCTATCTGCCTTTAACTGAACTTGGAGGGAATTATCCAAGAGGAGAAAAAAAAAATATTTGGTGGGGAGGGGCAGGTACCATCAAGTCAATCAGACTTCCCACTGCAGAAACACAAGTAAATAGCTTCTCTTCCAGGTAGTGCAGCAACTTTGCATATTCCAGTCCTTATTCTCTCATATTCTCTTATCCTCAGAGAATAAGGTTTCATTTTCCATGTTATCCTAGCACATCTGCTTTTCCCTCTAGCTTGGGCTATACTTTATGAGATGTTTAGGAGAACAGTAAAATCCAAATAAAACTTCGTGTTCAGATTGTCTCTAAGTTCCTCTGCCTTCCCCATCTGTGCCTGTGGCCCCCTTCTCCCACTGGTGAGTTCCTCCAGAATCCCCATTTTGAAAAAAGAACCTAAATCACCCATCATCTGTTCTCTCGATGTTACCACCATCTTCCCTTAAGGGTATTTCCCCCTCCTCAAACTAATCTTTATAACTTCCTTCTGTGTGTTGTCTTCCTCTCCTTGGGTTGAAATGTAAACTCCTTAAGGGCAGGAACTATCTTTTTGCCTGTATTTATGTCTTCAGTACTTAGCACAGTGCCTGGCACATAGTAAGTACTTAAATGATTGTTGACTTCCTAACAGGGCCATACTTAAAGGGGGTCTGAGATGGGTGGACCCTCAACATACCCATCTCCTATTTCTAGAAAGGCTTTATTTCTTGTAGTTTGTCCCCTTTGATGCTTCCTCTTCATGAAGTTATCCAGGGAAGATCTCACAGCCTCCTTCACTGTCAATAAATCCTTCCTTAAGTGTAATTCAAAGCGTGGCTTTTCCACTAGCGCCTCAGGCAGTTCCTGTATCCAATGGGTGCTTTATAAATGTTCTTACAACATAACGGACCAACGAAAACAGAGCAGCTGGTTCTTATCACCCCTGTTAGAGGCCTGATTGCCAGTGGCCCTTCTGTTTTGAATACTCAAGTGATGGCATTCCTTATGCTCTACCTTCTCTCCCCTAGCAAGCCTCTCTCAGACTTGAGCTTCTGCGGTAGATGACTAAATCTCTCTTGCACTCTGCAGCATTCAGCTCCAGTTTTCTGTATTTATGTGTGTATAACAAAGAATATAACCTGTCTTACAGAGGGAGGATTAAAACTTGAACTGGCTTCTTAGGTCATCCTTTCCTGCAGGGACCAAGAGAAAAGTGGATTGTCAGCATCTAAGAGCTTCCTGTTCAGCCCCAGGAGAGTAATGTCACCTCAGAAGAGGGACCAGATCAAGGGTGAAACTTTTTCTCTGCTCAGTTGCCCTGAATTTCTACCTGCATGTTTTTTTCGCTCCTCAGCTGTGGGAGTGATGATGTGGTTCCTCATGTAGGTGGTACAGGGTATAGTGTGTGCTGGGTCTGTTGTCAGGAAGACTTGAATTCAAATGTGACCTCAGACTCTTACTAGCTGTCTTACTCCAAGCAAATCATTTAACCTCTCTCTGTTTCAGTTCGTTGTTCAGTTTTTAGTGGTGCCTGACTCTTTATAACTCCATTTGGGGTTTTTCTTGGCAAAGATACTGGAGTGGTTTGCCTTTTCCTTTTCCAAATCATTTTACAGATGGAAACTGATGCAAACAGGGTCAAGTCACTTGCCCAAGGTCACACAGCTAGTACGTGTTGGAGGCCAGATCCCAAGTCAGAGAGATGAGTCTTGAGGCGCCATACCCTTTCCACTGCACCACCTAGCCACATCTGTTTCAGTTTCCTTACCTGTAAAATGGGGATAATAATAGCATCTACCTCCCAGGGTTGTTCTATAGTTGGCTGTTCTCTTCCCTGACATGACTGACACCTTTATTCAGCTTCCTATCACCTGAACTGTTAAAGTAACTTCCTCCTGGGTCTCCCTTTGTCCAGTCTTTATCTTTTCCAATCTGCCCTCTTCCTGGCTACAGAATTGATCTCCCTAAGATCATCATATAAATGCTAGCTATTATTGTTGTTGTTATGATTATTCCACCTCTCCACACTGAACAGGCATCTGCTATTAACTGGTCCTTCTCTGTATTTTTGTGAGCTCAATTCTGAGGTGTTGGTGTTCTGTGACATTGAGTTCTCCATTAAGAGGGTTCTCTAAAAGTCTTGTCCCTGATAGAGATTTCTGAGGCTTAGCTGCAAATGCTAACATTAGTATGGTGCAAGTGAATAAAGATCTTCATTTGAGAGGAGGGGAGATTTGAATTCAAGCAAATGAGATAATTCCCTAAGAACCCCAGGAATGGCAATGCCCCTCAGACCACTGACCCTGCTTCTAGTATGTCCTCCCTCAGCAGTAGTCCAGGGAAGCAACCCTTGTAGAGAAGGAAGGAGCTGACATTTCCAACCACCATGGGTAGGCAGGTGAACCCAAGATTTTTTTGAGCAGAAACATCTCTCTGGCCACCCCCACCCCAGTCCACTAAATCTACTTCCACCCTGGCCCCCATGGAACTAGTCCAGGGAAGGAATTTGGGGTGGGAGAGAAGCAGGTGCTGTAGCCCTGACCTCCTGAGATGCCACAGCTACTAAAAACCTAGAAAAGAAAGTTCTTATCACCAAAGTATTCTTGGCTCTGTCAAGTGGCTCAACATCAGAAACCAATATGGTTCTAGTCATGGAAATGACATTAAAGAAAAGGCATTGTCATTTGCATTGACACTTCACCCTGAAGGGACTGCAGGACATTTCTGTCTGACTTGTAGCTGAAACCTCCTATATGTGTCATTTCCCCCTAATAGAATATGAGCTTCTTGAGATGAGGGCCTATCTTGCCTTTTGGTTTGTATGCCTGGCATGTGGCACAATGCTTTGCACCTAATAAGTACCCCCATTCATTCATATCTGCATTTTGATTATATTCCTTTTTCTGTAGATAAAGGTTCACTTATTTATGTGTGATGTAAATATGAGTTTTAAGAATGCTTATGTTGGAGTAGGTCCAAAATGGATGGACAATGGATGGGAGAGGTAGCTTTGAGTTGGAACCTTGTAAGCTTAGGAAGAGGAAGTATAACCAAGGCCACTTACTAGTTGTGAGAGATAGTATAGTACAGTGGAAAGAATTCTGGGTTTGGAGTTAGAATATCCAGTTTCTTTGGCCAGTTGGCCATTTACTGTGTGACTTTGGATGAATCACTGAATTTCTTTGGGCCATCATCTCCATATTTGTAAAATGAAAGTCTTGGTTAGAGGACATCCAGGATCCCTTCCGGTTCTAAATTGATGCCTTGGGTAATTCACTCTGGGCCTCGGTTTCCTCCTCTGTAAAATGAGAGGGTGGTTTCCAGAGACCCCTCGAGCCCTAACATTCTCTTCCCTGACATGACTGACACCTTTATTCAGCTTCCTATCACCTGGACTGTCACAGTAGCTTCCTACTGGGTCTCCCTTTGTCTAGTCTTTCTCTTCTCCAATCTGTCCTCTTCCTGGGTATAGAATTAATCTCCCTAAGGCACAGATCTGACCATATCACTCCCCCACTAAAGAAACCAGAGACTTTTATGGATTTTTCTTAATAAAATGTTTTATTGAAAATCTCTTAAAATGTCTATTACTACTCAACAACCCACCTCCTCATTCCATGCCCTTATAATGGATAAGTATACTGAGGCAAAATAGATCAACATATTGGTCATGTCTGAGAATGCCTTGTCTCACTGTGTACCACTAATCCATCACTTTTCTGTCAAGAAATAGAATGCATGTTTTATCATCAGTCTTTGACGTTATGACTGGTTGCTGCTTTGGTCAGATTTCTGAGGTCTTTCAGAGTTGTTTCCCTTCACGTGTGGTCACTGCATGCATTATCTCCTAGTTATACTCATTTAATTTTGCATCATTTCATAGAAGTCTTTCCATATTTCTCTGAATCCTTTGTACTTTCCATTTCTTATAGCGTGCTAGAATTCTATTACATTCATATAGGAATGAGTGCATGATAATTAATGAATGAAAAAAATATTTTTAAACACTACTAGGTGCAAGCCAGTGGCTAAACAGGAAATTCTTATAGGACATGACCCCACATATTGGCCAGAGTTGTCCAGGAGGCTGTGGAGGAAGTGCTGGAAGAGCAGGGATTGAAGAAATCCTCCAGTTGTCTTAATAGGCAGACTCCCAGATATTTTATCTTTTTCTATCTCCTCCTGCTGGGTTTTGCTAGTAACATACAGAAAACCTAATGATGTTGTGGGTTTCTTTTATAGTCTGCCATTTTCTAGAATTTATTAGGTTTTTTAAATTAATTTTTCATTGAGTCTCTAGGGTTCTCTAAGTAAATAGTGGCATCTGCAAATAGTGATAATTTTGTTTCTTTCCCTAGCTCGTTCCTTTGACTCATTTTTTCCATCTTAATTCTATAGTTGGCTTTTCTAGAACAATGCTAATCATGATGATAGTCCTCTAGTGTTTCACATATTTTCTGTTCAAACCAGCCTTCTAACTGATCCCCATACATTCCATTCCATTTTTTATTTGTATAGACTATATTCTAGTGCACCATACACTTCCACCTCTTAGAATCCCAAACTTCCTTCAGAACTCTGCTCCAGCATCACCACCCATAGGACTCTGATGTTGGTCCCCTTCCCCAGGTGACTAATGTCCTCCCCTACCAGATTACTGTGCATAAATTTTGTATTCTCTGTATATGTTGTTTCCCCCTTAATGGAATGTAAGCTGCTTGAGATCAGGGACTGTTCCCCTTCGTCTCTGTCTCCCCTAGTACCTGTACAGTACCTGGGACTAGTGGGCACGTAACAAACGTTTGTGAATTAAATTGAATTGAATTGTGGAACGTCCTAAGTTGCTTTTCTGCTCTGATAGTCATGTGCTTACGTCCCTTCCAGCTCTAAGACTTCATGAAAATCTTGAAGAGTTTATACATTTTGTAAAAAAATTGTATGTTTATAATTTGGTATATTGCTTATACTTTGTAGCACAAAATTCCTTACCGTGAGTTAAGGAGGGTCTCATGCTGTCTGAAAGAGTGAGTGATTAGGGGTACAACTAGGAGGGGAAGGGGACAGTCTCCGCCTAAAAGAAGTGAACCTCCTTCTAAGTCCTTGGCCTATCACCATGTATGTGATAGAGATAAGGATGGCATCTGTAATTGCTTTGATATAGGGAATTCCCAGATGAAGAAACTCCCTCTGCCAATGCAGATGGGCTCCCTAGGGTAGAAGTATCAAACTCAGCACCAGTGGCCACATGTGGCCTGCAAAGCTCTCAGTTGCACCTGGATCCCAATTAAAATGTAATTGGGAAATGTTTAACAAACTAAAAATACAAAAAAATTTGTTAATTTGTGGTTTCCCAAGTCAGTATGTGACATGCTGGGATGAGTTGCTATTTGAGTTGGCCCATTGGCCCAGAGCATGAAGTTAAATGAATTTCCTAGGGTCACACAGGCCCTAGGAGGTGGGAATTGAATTCAGTTCATCTTGGCTCCAAAGTCAGCTTTCTATCCAGTTACACCAGCCTGCCTCTCAGTGTACACGAGGGTGATGAGCCTCACTTTCTCCAGTCTTCGTCCATGCACACTATCTCCTGCCTGGCCCCATCCTCATACCCATAGGATTAACTGGAGTTTGGTGCATTTTTATGCCTTCTAGGAATATCTTAGATGTTTTCTGATCTTAGAAAAGATCCCATAGTTTATCTAGAAGTCTATCCATCTTTTCAGAAACTGGGCATTTTGTTGTTGTTGATTTTGGTCTCTGGGACTGGTTCCTTATCTTGTGTGAAAAGGCATGATGTGAAGTATAAAAATAAGATGACTGTGGGAGGCCTATAGAGCATTTGCATTTGAAATTGGGTTATTTACAGTGATATGGAAAGATAAATTGAAAAACTCACTTGGCACACCCTGTAGGTTAATTGGCAGAAACTGCCAGGAAAGGAGGCATCTGCAGACATAGTGCTAACTCAGAATAAGTCTGAAGTCTATATGTTTGGAAGTCCAAATTCAAGGGCCCCATACAGTCAACATCAGGGAAAAACATCAAAACATCATCACTGGAATACAGACTCATTTCCATGGGGTGAGTCTCCAGACAGCTGTATTGCCATATGAAGTAGAGTAGTATCCATCTTGCCTTAATGTTTCTGATTTGTGGGGCTACACTAAGGGAATATACCTGCTTGCTAAAATACTTAGCTGTGATTGTGAAGACGAGACCTCCTAAAATGTCGTGTGATAATGTCCAGAAACCTTGATTTTTTTTTTTTTTTAATTGAGCATTGAAATCAACTTCAGTTGGGCTATAATAGCCCTTCTGATTTCCCTCTGATCCTGGCCCCAGGAGCTCTGCCTTCTGCTCTTTGTTGATGAACCACTTCTTCACCTGTTCTCCAGGTGGTTGGCTTGTCTCTGCTGAAAGTAGTGCTTTTTGTTGAGTATGACTTTTAATCAACAAGTAATTATCAAATGTCTACTGTGTACCTTCAAGAAGGAGTAAATAGAAGGATGGTTTTGGAGTCAGGAAGAGAACCTCTGGCACATTGTGTGTGTGTGTGTGTGTGTGTGTGTGTGTGTGTGTGTGTGTGTGTGTGTGTGTGTCTGGACAAGTCACTCAAATTGGTGGTATCCTAAGCAGCTGCTCTCTGCCATCAGGCTGGTTCCCTGCCAAACCACCATACCCAGCACCACTTTTGGTGTGTCACTTCCCTTGCTCAAGAACCTGTGATAACTGCTCATTGCCTTTAGGCTCAAGGAGGATCAAGTAGGAGTTCACTATATGCATGGACCTGGAGAAATTTGGGAGTTTGTGATTTCAAAGAGCCTACAGTCTTATGGTAAGCTAGAATTAGCACATGTGAAGCTTATTAACTGATCACTGACATCAGTCTATCAGCTGATATGCTGTTAGTATGATAGCATGTAAAAGCTGCTAAAATCTCTACTCCTAAGAGATCAGAAAAGGGAGAGAGACCTTGAAGTTATAAATGACATTTAAATGGGATAGTGTGTGTGTATGGGGTGGGGGGAGAGGATGGGGGCATTCCAGTCTGGGAAAAGGGACACCAAAAAAGCATAAACATCGGAGTGACTGTAGAAGTATTTTGAATGGGACTTCAATTACGCTGACCTGCCAGAGAGGGGAGGGTTTTATTGGGAAATAGAGTTATGTTGGATGAGATAAGATCAGTCCCTTGGGGGCCATAGGATGAAAGGCCTTAAAAGCCAAGTGCTGGTGTTTAGCCTGGCGTGGTACACAGTAGAGAGCCATCGCAGGTTCTCCAGCACAGCCATGATCAAACTGTGTTTGAGAAAGATTAAATGTAGCAGAGGTTAGATGAGGTGACTGGTGGCATCTTAGAGAATCTGGTTCAGTCCTACAAGTCTTCACTCGGTATGGACCATGTGTCAGGTGCTACTGCTTGGTACTCAGGAAGACAACAATGAAGCATTTCCTACCGTTTGGGAATTTCTGTGAGCAAGAAAGGGAAATCATACAGACACACATATTTCACAGGGGAAGAGCATGGGGTATGTCATACCAGGTAATCCAGGTATGAGATGATGGGATCCTGGGCCAGGGCAGCCTGGGTGGCAGTGGGGCTGGAAAGGGAGAAGCAGATATTAAATTGGTTTATGGAGAGCTGGCCCCAAAGCCAGGAGACCCTGGCTTCAAAGGTCCCCTCTGATACATCCTGCAGCGCGACTCTAATCAGGTGACTGGTCCTCTCTAATCAACAAGCTAAGACTATGAACTGCAAAGATGCTGACCTGAGATTAGTACAGGGAGTTTCTGTTCCTGGGAGATTGCTATACTGAAAAAAAAATCATAGGTCTGGTCCCTGTCCCTTCTCATCCAGGAAAAATGAATGACATAGTGACTCATTGTATACTGGTGTTTATATTATATTTCAAGTTCTCCAGCCTGGAGGCAGAAAGAATTATGACCCTCTTGGCAGATATGCCAGAACTGGGGGGAAAAAGTGAACCTGGAATAGCTTTGGCTTCATTTCCATCCACTGGATTTGGTCTAATTTAAAAACCATTGGTCTGGCTGTTCTCTTTCTTTCGTAAGTGTTCACAGGTAACCTGTTTTGATGTGTCTTGGTCTTTCTGCTATTACTTCTTCCCCAGTTTCTATCCAAGGCAGCCAGGATTGCAGTTGAAATGGGTTGGGGGAGGAGGGAAAGAGGGGGAAAAGAAATGTCAGTGTCTGGTGTCCTTTAATTACAGTTTTGGGGAGGCCTCAGGAGGCTCTCTTTTCTTCCTCCTTTTCACTACAATTAGCTTTTCCTACCAGAGTGGTGAGATAGGCTTCTGTTTCTAGAAAGAAGGAATTGAGGGAATGAGTTAGGTTAGGGTGGTCTTCCTGCCATGTACCTAGGACTGCAGAAAGGAGATCTTGACTTGGATTGATAAGTTAATGCAGAAACAAAACAAAACAAAACAAAACAAACCTCTCTGCTTTAAAAAAAGAAGAAGAAGAAGGTCATGTATCCGTTAGCTCACTCAGGACCCCATCTAACAGCAGACCTTGTCATTCTGTCAGTCAACAAGCAGTTCAGTGCCTATTAGCCAGGCACTGTGCTAAGCCCTGAGGATGCAAAGAAAGGCAAAAGAAACCCAGTCCCTGCTGCCAAGGAGCTCACAGCCTAATGAGGGAAACAACATGCCAACAACTATGAGTAAACAAGAGAGTTACCAGATGAAATGGCAATGAATAATCTCAGAGAGAAGGTGTTAAGGTCAAGGAGGACCAGGAAATATGCAGAAAGTGGGACATTAATTAAGACTAGAAGGAAACCAGAAGCAGAAATGAGAAGGGAGAAAATTCCAGGCATGAAGGAGGGAGGGGGGACAGCCAGGAACAGTGCTCAATCAGGATATAAGGTGTCTGCATGAGGAACAGCAAGGAGGTTGGTGTCACTGCGTTGCAGAATATGTACAGGGGAGTAAGGCATAAAAAGAGAGGAAAGGTGGAAAGAGGCCAGATTAAAAGGGCTTTATCCTGGAGGTAGTAGGAGCCCTGGAACGTATTGAAGAGGGTGATGACATGTTCAGATCTTTAGGGAGATCAGTTTGGCAGCTGAGTGGAAGAGGGACTGGAGCGGGGAGAGGAGGCTGTTGCCAGAGTCCTGGGATGAGATGATGAAGTCCTGAGCCACTTGTCAGAGGAGAGGAAGACGTGTATGCAGGAGAGCTGTTCCCAAAGTAGGAGTGATGGCCTTGACAACTGATCAGAAAAGGGATGAGAGAGAGTGAAGAGTCAGAGATGGCAGCTTTCACCTTCTTACTTGCAGATGTTCATCCAGAATCCCCTTTATGGTGATACACTGAAAAGCAAGATAGGTGGGCTTTAAAGCCCTTCCAAGGGGATGAGGGTAAAGAGAGATCAGTGGAGATCCCTCTTTTAGAGGACAGCTTCACAGAAGCTGTATTGTTCTTGGTATAGCTGCCTAATAGCAGGAGTTGATGGTGGGCGCTGTTTACATATTGGTCGGACAGGTGAGTTTCAACAATGAAGTGGGCAAAGGAAGCTGCTACGTGCTCTGATGGCGTTAGGGAGATGATGAGCAGTAGAAAGAGTCCCAGAGTGATGCTTGCAATTTGTTTCCTATAAGAATATGCAACCAATTTGAAAAAAAAAATAAAACAATGCCCTATCTGTACCATTAGATCACTGTGTAAGATCTAGCTATAACTATGTCAGGGTGATAAGGGCTTTGCCTCAGGGTGCCAGCATGGTGGGAGAGAGTAGAGGGGAGAAGATATGCTCCCTCTAGTGGTTCTCCAACTTGCCATTTCCCTCAGCTAGTAATCTTCCTCAAATCCCTGTACATTGTGACTACCTCATTATATCACCCAATCTAGGACTCACATACCCATGGTCCTTTTGCTGGAGCACCTCTATTCCAGTGCCTACCTTGTCATGTGCCACTACTTGTTATATACCTTCTGCCCTTTCCCCACCCTCATCCCCCATTCCCCTGTCCTCCTTCAGGGTTGGAAACTTTTGGCCATTTTGCAAGGCCAGACTTAAGGGGGAAGGACTGGAGAGTGGTGAGCCTGCATCTAAAGTGGACTATCCTCCACATTATCCCCCCCTCACAACCCCCCCCCACACACACACTCACACACACTCACACTCTGAATATGTCCCAAGGGAAAGAATTCTTTGTTCCGGCTCAGCTGGCAGAACTTTGAATGATGCAAATAAGGATGAAACATGGGGTATTGCCCTTGAATGAAATTCTCAAGCTTAAGCTGAAATTTTCCAGCTTCTGTTTTACACAGATGATGCCAACTAACCTGAGGAAAGAGGCTAGACTTGGTGAACTCAGCCCTTCTCCAGACAGGCCCAACCACCCATCTCTTTCCCCATAATCTAGCTTGTATTGGTAACCAATTCACCAAATTCATTAAGCGACCCTAAAAACCCCACAAGGGTGAAGCAATCAGAAATGAACTTCCTCCTGTCTTCTTTTTGTTCATGGTGACCCAACTAGGAGACATTTCTTGGGAAGTTAGACTCTGTGATTCCTTTGTTCTAATGCTGAACCTGTTCCACCAGACATGCTTGAGTCAGGCTTGGACTAGAAGGAGCAAGAAGCATAGCAAGTTGGATGTTGCCTGGAGGAAATAGGGAAGGTGGCCTCTAGGAGGTTCCGCTGAAGATCTTACACCTGCCTGAAGATGAGAGGGACTTAAGTCACTGGATGTAAAGCTGGGAGGGACTTTAGAGATCCTCCCAATCTGGTAAATAAGGAAACTGAAGCCCGGAAAGGTTAATGAACTTGCCCAAGGTCACACAGGGATGCAGACCCTGCCCTCTGACCCCAGATTCTGTGTTGGCTCCAGAAAGCATTGTAAGAGCCAACACTTCTACTTATAGGTGCTTACCCAGGTGGTATGATAAGTAAAGCTGGCCGGTATAAATCACTCCCTGTCCCAAAGGTACATGGGGCTTTGCAAGGCCAGATAGGGTCTTCGATCAGTGGCACCTCAGCTACCTATCCAGAACAGAGGAAGTGAGTGAAGGAGGGCTTGAATTATCTAGCCTGGGTCTTATGATAGGCCTCAGGGTTGATTTAGGTTGAAACCTCCTCATTTACAGATGAGAAAACAAAAGCTGAGAGAAGACAAGTTACTTTTTCAGGGTTACCCAGATAGTTAAGGAGCAAAGAGGATTTCAGACCCAGATCTCTGATTCTAAGTCCTCCATAGCACACTGCCCCATCGCCCTGAATTCCCACCTGCCATCCAAAACAGTGCTGTACTGCGATGAGTCCTTTGCTCAGTGCGTACTCTCTCATGTTAAATACAGTTCTAAAAAGTTTGATCATCTGGTTTCCAAACCCCACCTGCTGGGTTAGAAGCAGCCAATTAGAAATGGAAAGAGGCCACTACAGGCAGGCACGTGGTCAGCAGAACCATCAGCCCAACAAGAACAACAACGAAAAGCATAACAGTCATTTACAAGAAATGAAAAAGCATAGCTATCTGGGGCCATGTTTTGGTATGATCAGAGAGACCCTATACACTTCAACAAGACCTGAGTTTGTCACTATGTTATTTCTCTAATAATGTCATAACAGATATTCTTTTTTTTTTAATTATCTTTTTGGAGGGGAGAAGGCAGGATAACTGGGGTTACATGACTTGCCCAAAGTCACTCAGCCAATAAGTGGTAAGTGTCTGAGGCTGAATTTGAACTCAGGGCCTCCTGACTCCAGAGCCAGTGCCACCTAGCCACCCCTCATAACAGATACTCTTAATGGTAAAAGTACTTTTAGGTAAAGAGGACAAATTATTCATATAAAGGTATAAATAATTAGAAAAGGCTTAAATCCATCATGAGAAAAAGACCCATAGATAGTGTTAGAGCTAGAGGGGACTTTATAGATCGTCTCGTCCAGCCCTCTCACTTTATGTAGCAGAAAGTAATCATTATAATAGCGTAATAATAAGAGTATACAACATTTTTGCAAATTGATTTACAAATATTATCGCATTTTGTTATCAAAACTACCAGGAGGTAGGTGATGCTATTATCTTAATTTTCACAGATGCTACCAGAGGGTAAGTGACTTGCCCACGGTCAGATGCTAATAAGTGTTTGAGGCTGGATTTGAACTTGGGTCTTCCTGACTCCAGGACTAGTGCTTTATCCTCTGTTCCACCTGGCTGCCGGAAAACTGGGGCACAAAGTTAAGTGACTTGTCAAGAATCACACAGATAGTTGGTGGCACAGGCAGGATGAGAAGCAAGCTGATGATTTCTAGGCCATTGCTCCTCTCCGCTTCCTCCGATGATTTTTTTTTCATTCATTTCATTCATGCCCAACTCCCATTTGGAATTTTCTTGGCAAAGACACTAGAGTAGTTTGTCATTTCCTTCTCCAGGTTATTTTACAGATGAGAAATTGAGGCAAACAGTGTTAAGTGACTTGCCCAGGGTCACACAGCTGGTAAGTGTCTGAGGCCAGGTTTGAACTCATGAGGATAAGTTTTCCTCATTCTATGACCAGTGCTGTATCCACTATGTTATGTAGCAGTCCTCATTCATTTATACATTGAGTATTAACTTATTTATCCATCTCCTGCCTTTTAAAAAGAGTACATCTTGTTCAGGACACTGCTTTTTAAGAGGGCAGCTAAGAACTTTTTCCTCCCCTAAAGACAGGGATGAGTGGTGCCAAGAACAGATTTTCCTGATGTTCTGGGCTGGTGCAAAATCAGACAGGGCTTCTAGTACTTTAGACCTGAAACAAGGATGAAATGAGAAACTTGGGGGTCATCCATCTGTTAGCCAAAGGAGGTGTCCTTAACCATGGCAGAGAAAGGACTTTGAACAAGCATGTACAGAGAGGACCCACACTGATCCAGCTGAGGACGGCTTCCTTGGTCTTCATCATACTCATGTTCAGAGTCAGGAACCTCACAGGAGAAGCTGGTACAACTTGTGGTCTTTGGACTTAGGACTCGCCTTAAAACCCGAGCTGGTCTCCTCAACCAGTCAAACTGTAAGAAGAGTTTCAGTAACCTAACCTGTATGGGCTAGGCCTTTGGAAACCCTACCTGGCCAGATGAAATGACTCCTGTCACAGTCCACTGTACAGATTTGCCTAGGACTCACCCTGGAGTGGAGGCTTGCCTTGTTTGACCCTTTGAATGAATTCAATTTGGGAGGTGACAGGTGGTAATGGAGCCTGAGTATGCAGAATCCTGCAAGTTCTAGCCAGCTGCCAGGAAACTGCGAGTCGGCAGCTCCCAAGGTAGTGGCTCCTCTCTGCCATCTGGTGCTTCACATTTTGCCTCCCGGTGCTGCCATTTGTAATAACATCTCCACTGAGCAGGGTGGCATGCCCATCTGCAGGCCCCAGGGAGAGACTCCATTTCCCAGACCCTCCTCTGCTATGATTTGATCCGGCAGGAGGTAACATGTGGCTGCTCCTTAGGAGCTCCCTAGCAAAAACAGTTTCATAAATAAGTTAAAATTCTAGGAGAAGCTGGGGTAGGGAATCCTGTTATGAGATCCACTGAGGAGAGCAGCTCAGCTGAAATAAGACAAAATATTGCAAATAGATGAAGCAGCTAGTGTTGCTACCAATAGAGGGGAGAAAACAAAAGGTTTTGCCCAAGTTTTGTTTCCCAGACTTATGTTGGGGTCCTTTGATTAGGGCCAAGAAGAGAATCTGACTTTATCATTAAAGGCATTTTGATGTAGTAGAAAGTCAGTCAACAAGCATTTAAGTACCAGCTATACCTTAGGCACTGTCCTGAGCGTTAGGGACACAGAATGGCAAACCCATGGCCCTGCCCTCCTAGAGCTCCCATTCTAAAGGAAAGAATGCCCAACCTTAAGTCTAAGGATCTAGTTCAAGATCTGGCTCCAGAACCCAGGGAAGGGACCTTGAGCACGTTACACAGCCACACTGAGCTCCTTTCCTAATCTGTCAAATGTTGGAAAGAAGCAAGGAAAGGAAGGAGAGGGGGAGGGATGGAAGGAGGAAAAGAACAAGGAAAGGAATGAAGGGATAGATGGAAAGAAAGAAGGAATGAAGGGAGAAAAGGAGGGAGGAAAAAAAGGAAAGAGGGAAAGAAGGAAGTGGGGAAGGAAGGAAATCAGCTTTCTGCCAGGCATGGTGCTAAGTGCTTTACAAATATTAGCTATATTTGCCCTGATTACTTCATAGGATTTTTGTGATCAACAAGAAAGCTTGAGTGCGTGAAAGTGGTTTGCAAACCCTATTTTATAGGATAGGTGAAAGACCTGTGATACTCGGTGATGAGTAATTCCCAGATGAGGCTTTACTCCATCTACCAAAGCAGATAAGCAGCCTTAGGACACAAAAGCTCCAAGGAGTATCTGAGACACATAGTTTTTAGGTGACTCTTTCCAGTCTCACCGCTGAGGTCTGTAGGAGTACGTATGACCTACTTTGCTGTGCTCGAAACGAGTTAATATGAATAAAACAAATGCAAATGTTAAAGCTCCACAAGCATTTACTAAATGTTTGCCATGTCCCAGACCCAGTGTAAAATAGTAGCAGTGGGGGTATTAAGACTGAGTGTGAACAAGCCCAGAAAGAAAGCCAGGACTCTCCTCAATGGTGTTATTTGAGAGGCACAAAAGGAAGACCCTACTGCTGCCCAGTATAGTTCACAGATGGTTCTCCTGTCTATCTTTAACTAAAGCCTGAAACTCCACTGTATAGATTCATCTCTTTGCTTAAGTCATTGTGTTTCTTTTTAAAGGCAGACACTCTGGGCATGGTGTAGCCCAGTCTGCCACAGAGATCATGCTACCTTGGACATCTTTGAAATGATAGGACACATAACAGAAGAGCCTCAAAGGCTATAGGATCCATGGCACAATGAGAGCATGAGGAAAGGTAGAACAGGGAGTATAGGCCAAAGTGAGGCACCAGAGAAAGTGTCTCCAGCAGCTGTGGGGTTGGGAGGGGGTCAAGTGTAAGGATGCTGTAAAACCAGTATGGCACTGGATGCTGAGAGTTTGAAGAGGAGTAAGAAAGGAGAATAGAACCTGAAGTGTGTTATACTTCGTATCCCTGCACTGCAATTTCATTTGGTCTAGCCCTATCTAAAAGTTTCCTCATCTACCCACTCTTCCTGTAGGAGGGATGCAGATGGAGAAGTCCATGCCATTAGCATCTTTGTCACCTAGCCATCCGCAGAGACTGCTTGCTACAGGTCATACTATACTTGAAGATTTATTTGGAACAGGGCATAAATAAGAGAGAAGAGATGATGTCATAGTTAAGGACCTAGTGGTGGGTAAGGATAAGGTGAGGCACCAGTCAGATCTGAGAGACATGGTATTCAGAGAGGCAGAGGACAGATGAACTAGGTATCTTTGCAAGTATATGTGTGTAACTGCTTTTTGTGGGTACCTGGGGTGGGAAGAAACATTAAATGGCCTGCTGCCAAGCATTAGACGAGGTCATTGAATGACTGGTCAAACTCTAGAAAGACAGCTGGGACAGTGGGTAGGATAGCTCATGGGCTTACATTAGTTTAAATGTGCCGTGCATGACTTAGCCTGCTCAGGTCATGCTACAGAAGGGTAGCCTCCATACCTTATTGGATTTTGAGGTATTCTATTTTTAAATAGACAGTTGGGCATATTGTACCTGCTAGACAGTTGCTGGGAAACAGAGCTGTTAGTACACAAAATATTCCCAGATCTCCATAGGAGAGGGAAGAAAGCTGTGACTTCCAAGTCTTTAGTTCCTCAGTGGTCAGGTTAGATCAGGGGTCAGAGGGAACACTAAGCTTTACTGTTGCCATTGACTAAGAAGATTTGGAGCAATAACAAACACAGGACTGTTTGGTCCTGAGACTTAACATCCATCTGTCCAGTCCATTACTTTAGAGCTGCTATCCATTTCTACCTCCGTGGGGCTGTGTCTTGGCATGGATGATGTTGATTGCTTACCTCAGGAACAAGGGGAATTTCTTATCCATTCATTGTTCACTTTCATCTTGCAACTGGGAAAAGAGGCACGAGGCAATAAACAGTGAATAAACAAGTTTGACACCGGGATTTGTCATCCACACTAAGGCAGAATACCTGCAAGTGTTCCTTCCTTTGAAAATGCCAATGAATTTATATTGATGTTGCTGCTAGAGAAGGTACATGTGCATGCACACTGGCTGTATTGCTAAGTTGAGTTTCTTCTTTTTGGATATTAGAATCTGTGTTTGTACTTACACAAAGTCTAAATAGTGAACAGATCCTTCAGTTGTTCCTGTGGCCCCCCCAAATAGCCCTATTTCAGAAGAGTTTCATCAGTTGTTGAGCTCAGGATGTCATTCTTGTGTTCTCTGCAAGCCAAGGATGCTAGAAATAGTAACTGAGTAGGAGTCACAACAGGGTAGAGTTGCTTTATCACAGGAAGAGAGGAGAGAATCTGCCCAGGCATCTGGGTGGCACAGTGGATAGAATACTGGGTCAGGAGGGAGGAAGACCCGAATTCTGATGTGACCTGAGATGCTTCATGATGTTGGACAAGTCATTTAACCTCTATCTGCCTCATCTGTAAAATGGGAACAATAATAGTGACTAGGTTGTTATGAAGATTAAGAGATAATATTTATAAAAGCACTTATCACAGTGTCTGGTGCGTGATCTGTGCTATAGGAATGTTTATTCTCCCTGCTGTGCCCCTTCCCTTCCCTTCCCCTGGACCACTGAGGATGACAGCACCTGCCAGGTGAGATTGTAGTAGTCCCCTGTGGGCTTTAGAACTCTTGTGGAATGAGCTAAATGTTGAATTAGAGTAGAACCATCTTGAACAAAACTGGCCTAGAGTTCATACTTCTGACAAACAAAAGAGAAATCAGCAAAAGTAAACCAACAAGACCTCCAGGGACCTGGTGAATTCTAAGATGGGGTAAAGGGGCGGCTAGGTTATGCAGTGGACAGAATGTCAGACCTGGAGTGAGGGGGATCCAAGTTCAAACTGGCCTCAGACACTTACTAGCTGTGTGATCCTGGACAAGTCACTTAACTTGTGTCTGCCAGTTTCCTCATCTATTAAAATAAGCTGGAGAAGGAAATGGCTAGCCACTCCAGTACCTTTGCCAAAGAAAACCCTGAATGGGGTCACGAAAAGTCAGACGTGACTGAGACGCCTGAACAAGTCAGGTACATGTTAGCAGGAAGCTTCGGGAACCAAGGACTGGAACCAGAGCCACAGGGACCAGGATACCTGCAGAGTGAAAGCGTGATGCAACCCAGGGTGAGAGCTGGGGACCAAGGCCAGTGATACAATGTGGAGACAGGTTCTAAAAGTGATGAAGGATGCTCTAGCCCCAGTGCCCTGTGTCCATCCTTCCTTCCTTCCTTCCTTCCTTCCTTCCTTCCTTCCTTCCTTCCTTCCTTCCTTCCTTCCTTCCTTCCTTCCTTCCTTTCTTCTTTCCTTCCTTCCTTCCTTCCTTCCTTCCTTCCTTCCTTCCTTCCTTCCTTCCTTCCTTCCTTCCGTAAGCATTTATCGAGCGTCTACTGTGTGCAGGACACATGTGCTAGGGCAGCAGTAACAGAAACAAAAGATCCCTTCCCTCAAGGAGCTTGCATTCTCCCTGGGGAAAATGTACTCGGGCATGTACTTTTGCAAATATACACCGATGTGCATCCATGTGTGTGCATTTTCCTGCTGGACGTGTGATTTTAGTGGTGTAGAGCAGAAGTATCACACATGCAGCTGAAAATAAATAAAAAGGCAAAGCACAGATAATATTGCATTTTAAAACCAGGTGCACAAGCAGCTTGCAGACTGAACTCTACATATGCGTGCCCTCCTTGACTGTCTGAGTGTGACACCTCTGGCGTAGGGCCTTTTGCTGATATCAGTTGACACCTGCTCTGCCGTTTGTAGCCTGAGAGTGTTGCCTAAGTGCACAGAGAGATCAAGTCACTTTGCCAGAATCACACAGCCAATATGTGTTAAAGGCCCAGCCTGAGCCCAGCTCTTCCTGACTCTGAAGCTTGTTCTCTATCCATGATACCACACTGTGCAGAATACATCCCAAGTAAATAGTAGACAATGTCGGGGATCTGGAGGGATCGGGAAAAGCCTCACTTAGGACATGAACGGGAGGAGGGAACACAGTCCAGGCCAGCATTGCTGTTTGGGCAGAGGTTGACAGCAGGTGGAATGCTGGGTTCTGGTAGCAGCCAGGAGGCCAGTTCAGCTAGAACGTAGAGTGTATAATTAGTCCAGAGGTGAGATTAGAGTAGAAAGATAAATTGGAGCCAGACTGTGAAGGGCTTTAAATGCCAGCTAGAGGAATTTGTGTTTTGTCCCAGAGACAGTAGGAAACTACTTGAACTTCCTGAGTTTCAATAACATGATCAGACCTGTGCTTTAGCAATAGTGATTTGATATCCGTACAGACAATGAATAGAGAGACTTGAGGCAAAGAGACCAATTAGGAAGGGATTATAGTAGTTCAGGGGAAAGGTGATAAGGGCCAGGACTCTGGTGGTTGCTATGTGAGAAGAGCAAAGAGGACTGATACAAGGGATCTCGGGAAGGTAGAATCAATAGGATTTGGCAGCTGATTCAGTATGGGGGTGGGGTTGGGGGTGGAGAGTAAAGAGTCAAGGGTGATCCTGATGTTACAAACCTGTGTGAATGGAAAGCTGTCACTCAACAGAAACACAGATCTTAGGAAGAGTACGTGCTGTAGGTAAAGATGCCACTGGAAATGGGTAGGAGGCAGGGGGTCATGTGAGGCTGGAGCTCAGGAAAGACTTAGGCCTTATCTTCATAGAAATGGTCATTGAATCCCTAGGAACTGATGAGAACACCAAGAGAAAGGGCCCCGGACAGACCCTCAAGGGATAAAAAGTGTAAGCTAATCTAGGGAAGGAGACCCTTGGGAGGACCACGAGTGATCTGTGTCACTAAAACCCAGCAAGGATACGTAGGAGGAAAGGGGTGGTTAACAGTGAAAAGTAGCGCAGTGAGTTCAGCAAGAGCGGGCCGAGAAAAGGCAGTTGTATCTGACAATTCACAATCCTCAGAGAGAACAAATTTGGATCCTGTTGCATTATTCCCTGCACCTTTTTTAGACGTGTGTAGTCAGTTTGCTGGTGTGCTCCAGCACTACTAACCCTGAGGGAGTGTGTTTGTGGGAGGAAAGTGTGAGTAAGAGGGGTGACAGTGATCAGGAGAGAGAAGGGGGAGTTGCAATGAGAAGTGGCATTTATGACTGAGTATCTAGGAACTTGGAGTCTGGTGGAGGGTGTGAGAGAGCCGAGGAGAGGTGGAGGTGGGGTGTGTTATTATTGTCTGGCCGAGGGTGCAGTCTTGGGGAGCCATGATGAGAGAACTCAGAATCTGTATGCAGCGTTCTGTATCTGAAAGGAAAGAGTTTGAGCTTTCCATATTCTTGGGGCAAGAATAGAGTGGACAAAGTGGGAGCAGGAATGACCCAGAATGTGTTCTTTGAGGAAGAGCAGAGTGCACCATGTCACCTAGGAGGCCTGCCTTTTCTGATGTGAACTGGAGGAGTGTAGTTTGTAACCAGTACCATAACACCCACCCATAATCCTGCTGCTGGGAGAGCCTGAGGTTGGTGGATTGCTTGAGCACAGGAGTTCTCAGCTGCTAGGAAACCTAGTTAAGCTAAAAGGCCATTGAGTTTCTGCAGTAACATTACTATGGTGAGCCTCCAGGAGTGGAAGGATACCGAAGAGACCAACCTAGCTGAAGTAGATGGAGATGAAAACAGGGAACTGATGAAATAAAATTAAGACCCTCCAAAGAAAAACTAAAAGCCCATCCTATGCTCTCTTAAGCTTTTTGGATTGTTCAGTCATTTTAGTCATTTCTGACTCTTTGTGACCCCATTTGGGGATTTTGTCGTAAAGATACTAGAATGGTTTGCCATTTCCTTCTCCAACTCGCTTTATATATAAGAAAACTGAAGCAAACAGGGTTAAGTGACTTATCCAGGGTCACAAAGCTAGAAAGTGTCTGAGGCCAGATTAGAATTTATGAAGATGAATCTTCCTATCCCCAGGCCTGGCACTCCATCCACTGTCCCACCTAGTTGCCCAAGAAAAAAAATACTCTAGAAATTAGGACTGTAGCATATACTACAGTATACAGTAGTACAGGACAGTCTTGGTGTCCAATACTAGATTTTTTTGTGGACTTTTCTGGGTTTTAATGCCATCATTTGAGTAGCCTAGACAACATAAGGTAATGGATAGAAAGTTAGTCTTCCTATCAGGAATACTTGGATTCAAGTTCCACCTTGACACACACTGGCTGTGAGACCCTGGGCAAGTCATTTGAACTTGTCAGTGCCTTAAGGAGAGACTCTGAGACCACCCTCAGGAACAAACACCCCTATGAATTCATAGAGGGAATTCCTCTTGTGAATTTCCTACATAGATGGAATCAGAAGTCTGGAACAACAATAGCAAAATACCATCAGTCTTTTCTGTTTCTGATGAAATAGTTCATTGCTTTAAAAAGTTAACGTGGTGATAGATGCTACCTTTAACCCTAAAAGGGAAAAAAATCTCTTAACTTGTACGTTGAATTTTCTCTCCTTTTTGTATGGTCCTTGGTCTCAGCCATAGCTGATGGACAGGGAATAGTAAAGCACATGCTTTATTAGGATATCAAAGTTGTATTCTTTATTACTCTTTGTGTTTCCTGCTTTATGGTGTCTCTTCATCAAACTCCTAAAAAAGGAGCAAGCACAGAAAAGACAACATGGTTAAAAGGATATCTCCCAGCTCAGGACTGGTCTTAGTCAGAAGAACCAGTCATATGTGGTGTGAACCCAGCGTCGCCAAGATAGCTCCCTCCCTGAGCCTCCCACTGTGCGTGAAATTCCTGCATCACTTACCCTTCAAGGGTTTAAGAACTACAGGGAGCAATAAAAAGTACAATTCTTACTGGAAGGGATGCCATAGGAACCTTTATCAGTCATTAGTACCTTCATCAGAATACCTAACCAGCCCACTGGTGGGGAATTAGGTAGGGACAGAGAGAATAGGAATTGGACAGATATTTGTTGAAGGCAGTCAGCAAAGGTTTGGTTCATGAATTATTGCTTGGGAAGCCAGACCCCCGTAGGGTATTATGGTGAGGGGATCCTGGACAGGTAGGCAGTGGCACGAAGGCACCAGGCACTTTCTAGAAGAAAATGAAAGTCTGGAAAGGAACAGAGACAGATTTCACTTGCCTCACAATTTTGCCCATGGCCTGGTGTGCCCACTTAGCCAGGTACAAAAATATTCCGATGAAAATTTCTAAGCCTTATATGACAATTTCACATACAGCCCACAGTTTTCTAAAATCTCTAATTTCTACACGAGAGTATTACATTATGCCACACCCTAGAGGGCACACAGGAGACATGAAGCTCTTTTGATTAATAATCATTTCAAAGGTGGCTTGAAAATTCCATAAATGGAGCATGGCAGGGGATCTAAAGGAATTCCGGTGGCAGCCCTAAGAGGAAAGTGAATAAATTCTGCCTCTCCCCTTTTTGTTTTCTTCCGTGCTTGTTTTAAATTCCTGTCTGTGTCTAGATGGTAAAACTCTGTGTTTGTTTTGAGCAGATGATATACTGCTGTTCTCTCAGTGGACAAATATAAGGATATAAAGACTGGGGTGGATATTAGGACTGATAGATGTGGTCCGGGGCCCACACCCACTTAGGAGCCTTAGTAAAGGTCAGTCCCAAGCTGTTGGGGTCCTACAAAGCTCTCAGGTCTCTTCTAGGTGTCAGGTGTCTTCTGAGGCTTCCTTGTGCAGGTCAGAAAGGCCTATTAAGGTAATCAGAATCATCCTTGTGCCTTTGGAAACATCCTGGATCCTGATAGCCTGGGGTGTGGACAATGTGAACTCATACCCCCTGCCTACCAGAGGTTGTCCTGACCTGTTCACCAGATGTTTCTTTGGCTTCAATGATCCAGAACACAGGCCCCTCCCCTCCTCTGTAGATGAATCAGAGATTCTCAGAACTCCTAATGCCCTGGTTTCAGAACTGCCCTGCTATTGCCTTCCTACCTGCAGCAGGAAATACCCTTTAGGTCGAATGAACCAGTCTTCCTGAGAGCCTATAGCTTTCTGCTGCCCTCTGCTGCCTGGTGAAAAATCAGATGATCCTTCTAACCCAGTCCTTTAGACTTAAATTTCTGACCTCCTTGGGTTAAGGGGAAAGTACCTTGGAATGGTTTCAGAACAGATTTCTCTTACACCCTTCAGTTTGTGGTGGCTTAATTATGCTCCTGCCCCAAGCGAAAACACCACAGTGAAGAGCAGGCAATGGGTCTTATTCAGTAACATGTCCAAAACAGGCAAAGAAGTGAGCAGGCCTTTGATGGATGTCCTTTATTGCTCTCCTGTAAGTCACAGCAGGAAAAAAAAAACAAAGATAGAAACTCATAAAGATAAAAGACAAATACCAGTCGACCTTCTTATCCCTCCAAAAGATACATGACATGAGCCTCCTTTTGGCTAATTCTGGTAGGACACTGGATGAGCATTTGGGGAGCAGGGAATTAAGATGACCGTGTAGTAGTCTTGTAAAAATAGTAACCAGCTATAATAAAGCCCCAAATGGCCTGAGGCTTGTGAGGAATGCTGAAAAGGTTTGTTGGGGTTTTTTTTTTAAGATTTTTTTAACATTTAACATTAACATTAAATTTAACAATTTAACATTAAAACATTTTTTAAACATTTAGAGATAAGAGGAAGATCAGAGGAAACAAATGATTGTCTGGATTGAATGGGACAATGACAAAGGACTACACCAACTTTGATTTGGCTCATGTTTTCTCCACTGTGGAGAGTGATCTTCAGACTGGAAAGCATAGAACAAAAAAAATTATACTGGGGAATTGAACCCAAGATAATTCAGAAGAGAGTAAGCAAGCACCCACTGTATATAAGGATACTGATTGGGCCCTGGAGTCAGTCTGAAAGACCTGATTTTCAGTACAGCCTTTGATGTTTACTGCTTGTGTAACCAGCCCCTCGTCTGCCTCAGTTCCCTTGTCTATAAAAAGAGGACCATAATACTAATGATAATGGCATCCACCTTTCAGATTGTTGTGAGAATCAAATAAAATGATGCTTGTAAAGTGCTTTGCAAACCTTAAAGCATCATCATTACATGAGATATGATGTACCTCTAGGCAAATAGCTCCAGGGATTCTGAGAGCAGGAAGCAGGTGGAGCCAGTAGAGTCAGCCCCTGGTCAAGGCTGAAATTTTCAGGGGCATCAGTGGAATTAGGACCTAAGTTTGAACTGAATTTCCATATTCATGCCTCTTTCTGTTTCAGAACAAACCATAGAAATAACTAGGTCCAGCTTGCTTGTGGAGCTTTTGAGCTGGTACTGACTGACTGCCTTGTAACAGAGTTGGATAAAGAGCTTGGCTAAAGGAGGCAAACAGGCTAGGGGATATTTAAGTTCATATTGTTTATTCCCTTAGATAGAAAGCAAGGGGGAAGCTGATCAGAAAACCTCTGATTTGTCGATCAGCGAGCATTTATTAATCACCTACTAAGTGCTAGTCACTGTGCTAAATGCTGGAGACAGAAAGAAATGGCAAAAACAGCTCTTACCCCACAGGAGCTTATATTCATGAGGTAGACAGTGTGTGTGTTTATATGAATATATTTATGTGTGAAGTAAATAGGGTACATGCAGGAGACATACGGAGTAGATGGCCTTAGAGAGGTTGGCACTAGCAGGACCAATAAAGGTTTCCAGCAAAAGGTTATATCTGAGCAGAGTCCTAAAGGAAGCCAGCATTTTAGAAAGTAGATGTGAGGGGTGGGTAGGTGCCACAGTGAATAGAGCATTGGCCTTGGAGTCAGAAGGATCTGAGTTCAAATCTGGCCTCAGACATTTAATACTTACTAGCTGTATAACCTTGGGCAAGTCACTTAACCCCAATTGCCCTGCCCTTCCCCCCCCCCCCCAAGAAAAGCAAAAGAGAAAAGAAAGTAGATGTGAGGAGGAAGAGTTTTCAGACGTGGAGAACATACAGTGCTCTCTTCCCACCCTTCCTCCTCTCCCCTCTAGCCAAGATGTCATGGAGAACCACTTCAGGAACATTATGAGCTCTTCAAGGACACAGGGTACAGAGAATAGGATCCCTGTCTCCAGCTCCCAAGAGCTCTCTCTCTCCCGAGAACTGTAGTAGGAAGCAGAGCTCAATTCCAGTTTAGGGTCTTAGCATACTAAGCCAGGACTGTAGCAGGGGGTAACCACCCTATTGAAGACTAAGGGAAGGGGTAGAAATCAGGGAATGAATGCTGTCCTTACCTTGTCACTCTCCCCTCCAGGATTGCTGGAGGAGCAGTGCACAGGCTGGTCAGCTCCATCCAAGATTTGGAACAGCTATTTTTGTTATAGCAAAGAACTGAAAACTAAGAGTATGGCCATTATTTGGAATAGCTGAACAAATTACGGCATATGATGTAAAATAGAATATTATTGTGCCATAAGATATGACAAAAGGTATAGTTTCAGAGAAGCCTTGGGAAGATTGTATGAATTGTTACAGCATAAAGCAATCCAGGCTAAAAGAAGAATTTATACATCAGCATTGTAAATTAGAACAACTTTGAAAGATTTAAGAACTCTAATCAATACAGTGACTAACTGTGATTCCGAAGGACTGATGATGATAAAGCATGCTTCCCACTTCCTGATAAAAAAGTGATGAGACATATATTTGGAGCCATATTTCCATCACGGAGACTTGTTTTGCTTGTCTACACATGTTTTATTTCTCTCTTTTTATTTTTTTACCAGCAAGGGGGGAGACATTTGGGGGAGGGGACAGCCAGTAAAGAAGTTGCCCCCCAGAAAGCATCATTGAAGCATTTTTAAATGTACAAAACATTTGGAAGGCTCGAAGGAAACAAACAAGTGAGATGGCTTTGAAAGTTACATGTTTAATTTATCGTGTACTTAAAAGGAACTGCATGTAATAGAAATTCATAACTTCATATATATTATCTGTCTGTTCTGCTTGGTTGTTGGAAATGCTCATTTTTAAGTTCAGGATTTAAAAAAAGGTTTAAAAAGTATTCAAGCTGAAATGGAAAATAGATAACATTAAAGAATTGGTGGGTCAAAGATCAAATCATAGACACGAGAGATAATTTCATCAAAGAAAATGACAAAAGTAAAACAATATACCAGAACTTTGGAGATGTATCCTTAGATCTTGGCTTCAGGGCTTAGGATAAATAAACCCTAGTTAGATGTTAGATAGATAAACCCTAGAGGATGTGAACTTAGGTCTTCAGTCTTCTGTGACAGCTGGGGGTCTAGAAATTAACCTAAGAGTGGTAGCTGGTGGGGAGGAAGGGAGGGCTGAGACTATCAGCTGCTAGAGATTTTTTTTTCTTCAATCTTTTGCTCAACAGCTTAGTGCCCTAAGGACAAAAATCAGCCTGTTGGCCCTTCTTTTTAGAACAAGATAAAGAATATTTGGGGTCAGTCAGTGTTTCCTATAACTTTTTATCCTCCATTTGGTTAAGTAAATTCTGGAGAATTTCTGGAGACAGAATGGAGTTAGTCATGGCTGACACCATGAACAAGTGGAATAAATCCTAAACGTTATGATTTGAAGAGTACAGAACAACCCCTGCACAGGTGTGGCATTTCAGGTTTGAGTTAATCGCTATCTGAGCTTTTAAAATGGAACCCATCCTGGGAATGGATAATTCATCGTTATTAACTTGTATTGTTGACAATGACTCTGGCCTAGCACAATACGAGGCTCCTGGGCTTTATACACTGAAGTGGTGGCTATACTGGGTACTGTTTGTTTGTTTTTAGCCTTTAAAAATTATTGCTTTAAATACCATTCCCCTCTCCAATAGGGATTTAGTGCCAGTCTCCCCCTTCTGTGCTCCCTCTCTCCTTCCCTACTGAGTTCTCAAATCCTTGCTCTTTGAAAACAGCCATCGTGACTTTTGTGCATTCCTCAAATAAAAAGTAGAGGAGCATACATCAATCAGACAGGCCCCCTGAGTGGGATCCAAGGACCAAGCTTTGAAACAGTCTGAAAGGGTATCAGCCTCCTCTGGGGAATGAATACCCCCTGTTACTGCATCTTTCACATAGACCTCAGGCAGGGCCAGTGAGCCAGCCTCACTAACAGGTTTCCAAGAGGGCCTATCAGTCTGACTTGGATTTAATCTGACATTAATTAATAGATGGCACCTGGGTTTTTCTCAGCTCACTGGATATGCTGTATATTTTATTAATATTTGGCATTTGGGGCACACTTTGTATTTGCCACATGTTCTGCAGTGATTTATATGATAGTGTTCCCCAGCACCCTTGCTAGAGATTAGGTTATTATATCAAACTGTAAGTTATCCAAATGGGTGAACGGTTTTTTTCTGGGAACATAATTAAAAGAGCCTCATTCTGACCTTCTAGTTGATCACCCCTCTGCTGAGAGATAGGAAGCATACTTCATCATCGGTCTTCCGGAGCCATGACTGGTCATTGCATTGATCACAGTTGTTAAAACTTTCACATCCTATCATTTGTTCTCTGTTCTGTTCATTTCACTTTGTATCAGATCATTCCAATCCTTCAAATTTCTTCTGAATGCATATGTTTCATCATTTCTTAAGGCATAGTGATATTCTATTGCATTCATAAACCATAATTGATTCAGCCATTCCCCAATTGATGGGCACACACTTGTGCTTTCAGTCTTTTGATACAACAAAAATACTGTTATTAATCTTTTTATGCAAGGGTCTTTGCCCTCTTTCTTGAAACTCTTTGGGGTATGTGCTTAGGAGCATTGTTGGGTCAAAGTGTACATGGTTTAGTGACATTTTGAGTAGAGTTCCAAATTGCTTTCCAAGAATAGTTGGAACAGTTCATAGTTCCACCAACCGTGCATTAGTGTGCTTTCCCTCCCACAGCCCTCAACTGGTTGTCATTTCTCTCTTTCTTTTTGTCGTCTTTGAATATCTGACAGGCTGTGAGTTGTTTTAATTTGCATTTCTCTTATTAGTGATTTGAAGCATTTTATATGGTTGTCAATAGCTTGTTTTTTTTTTCTTTTAAGAACTTCTCATTTGTATTCTTTGACCATTTATCTATTGGGGGATGGCTTTTGTTCTTTTATATTTATATCAGTTCCCTATGCATCTTGGACATCAGGTTTTTATCAGAAAAATTTCCTACCGAGATTCCCCGTTATCCCCAGTTCATTGTTTCCCTCTGAATTCTAACTAAATTGAGCTAGTTTGTGCAAAAACTTTTCATTTTTATCAAAATTGCCTATTTTATCTCATCTTATCCTTTCTGTTTCTTGTATCTCTTCCTCTGTGTGTAAGAGTTATCTCTTTCTTTGCTCCTCAAACTTATGTGATCTCACCCATATATGTCAAGAATCCATTTGGAGTTTAATACTCAATTAAGATTTATTAAGTGCCTTCTATGATCCAGGTACTGTGCTAAGCACTGGGGATACATATAACAAGAAGAAAGGTAATCCTTGCCCTCAAGGAGCTTACAATCTTATGGGGGAAGACAGTACACAAAAGGAAACTGAAAAGGGGAAGGGAACCCCCATCTGCTCCCCCTTGGAGCAGAAACCAGTCAGAGGAGCTGGTGGGAAATGAGTGGGAAATTCTGAGGCCTCTATAAAGGAAGGCTTTGGAAGGAATTTTTGCTCTATCCAGCCCTCCAAGCAAAAGGGAAAGGCAGCTGAGGGTACAGAGGTGTTGCGTACCAAAGCTGAAGCAATTTCCACGATGATGAGATTTCTAGTGATAAACTAACTTATCCTGAGGGAAAGCATGATGTTCCTGGAGTTGGAGCCAGTCAAAGCAGCTGATGGGAAATGAAAGATGGAAATTCTGAGCCTCTGTAGCATATGACATGAAATGTTGATCTACTCCTAATTTCTGTCAGATTACTCTCTTCTCATTCTTCCCCCTTGCTTTGATGCAATTGAGGCTAAGTGACTTGCCCAGGGTCATACAGCTAGTGAGTGTTTGAGGCCAGATTTAAACTCAGGTACTTCTGACTCCAGGCCTGGTGCTCTATCTACTTTGCCACCTAGCTGCACCTTCTCAGTCTTTACTGAGAAAATTAAGGCTATTTACCATGAATGCTCGCTTTTCTGCAGAATTCTTTTCATCCAGACCCCTTTGACATCATTCCCCATTCACTCACTCCTTCCCCTACACTCTCATAATAAGGTGGTCCTTCTCCTTGCCAAGGCCAACCTCTCTACCTGTGTTTTTGATTTCATTCCCTTCCATCCTCTCCAGAACATTATTTTTCCATCATCTCCCCTCCCCCTACCGATTTTCATTCACTTCCTATCTACTGGTTCCTTTGATAATGTCTTCAAACATGCCAGTCTCCACCATTCTTAAAATTTTTCACTAGAATCTACCATACCTTCAGCTGTTGTTTTTCATCTCTCATTCCTTTCTCAGCCAATGCTTAGAAACGGCTGTCTGCACTCATTGCTTCCACAGCCTCTCCTCCTTACTCCTTTAGGATCTGACTTCTGACTTCATCATTCAACTGAAACTTGCTCTCTCCAGAGTTACCAAGGGCCTCTTAATTGTCAGATGTGATGACCTTTTCTCAGGCCTCATCTTCTTGACTTTTGCTGCATTTGACATTGTTGACCCGTCTGTCCACCTGGATGTTCTTTGCTGTCTGGGTTTTTATGACCTTCCTACTCTTTCCTGGTTCTCCCGCCTGTCTGAGTATTCCTTCTCAGGCTCCTTTGCTGGCTAATCTTTATCACACTTGCTAAGTATGAGTGTCCCCCAAATCTCTGTCCTAGGTCCTCTTCTCTCCCCAAGCTCTCTTTCTCACTGACTTCCTCAGCTCCCTGTGGGTTTAATTATCAACTAAATTCAGATGCATACATCTCATCCAGACCCTTCTCTCTTCTCACAGAAGGGATTTTTCTGAAGCATAGATCTGACTGTGCCACTCCCCTATTCAGTTAACTTCCTATTCAATCTAGAATAAATATAAGCTCCTTTGTTCAGCATATATAAAACAATTCACAATCCATCCACAGCCTATCTTTCCAACTTCAATATGTATTGCTCTCAATATATATTCCACATTCTGCAAATCAGGCAAACCAGCTTTGTCTCCCATCCTTACAGGATATTTCATCTTCCGTTTTGGTACCATTGCAAAAACCATCTCCCATGTCTGGAATACCCTCCCTCTTCATTTTCTCCTCACAGAATCCCCCTCTTCCTTTTTGAGAGAGCTCAAGTACCACCTTCTGGATAAAGCCTTTTCCTGATCTACCCTAGCTAGTGCCCTCCCTCCTTGTATTAAACCACTGTTTATTTGTATTGGTTCTTTTTATATTTATTTCATATATGTGTATATATGTACTTGTTATTTCCCCCTTTAGAATGTAAACTCTTCTCTTGAGAGAAGAGATTGTTTCATCTTTGTCTTTGGGTCACCAGCACCTAGCACAGGGCCTGGTACCTACGTTTTTAATAAATGATTAATTCAGTCAACAGTAAGTGGCACAGTGCTAAGTGCCAGGGATACAAAAAGAGGCAAAAGACAATCCTTGCCCCCAAGGAGCTTACAGTCTAGTAAGGCAGATTGATTGACTGCTTTCCAGTTTCCTGAGAAGTTTTTGTTGAATAGTATATTCTTATCCCAGTAGATGGGGTCTCCTTGGGTTTATCAAACACTATGTGGTAATGTTTGATTGACTTTGGGTCTTGTGTACCTAATCTGTTTCACTGACTTTTCTATTTAAAATTTTTTAAAAGTAATTATTTGTTTACTTTTAACTTTTGTTTTTTAAAAACTTGAATTCCAAATTCTCTCTGTCTCTCTCCTTCTCCACCCATTGTGAAGGCAAGAAAATGACCAAAACAGAGCTCATTAACTTCTCCCTGAGACTCACAGCCCTCTGCTGAATTTCCTTGTTACTGCCCAGGGTGGTGCCATCCTTCCACTCAGTCAGATTTGCAGCCTTGGTTTCATCCTCAGCTCCCCATGTGTCCATGAAGTTACCACACTTCATTTCCATCTCTACATGCCTTGTGTGTTGACTACTCACACAACCACTATCCTAATTCAGGCTTTGTTGTTGTTCAGCTGTTTCCAACTCTTCACAACCCCATTTGGGGTTTTCTTGGCAAAGATACTGAATCGATTTGCCATTTTCTTCTTTAGCTCATTTTACAGATGAGGAAACTGAGGCATTCAGGGTTAGATTATTTGCCGGGGGGAGCACACAGCTATTAAGTGTCTGAAGCCATATTTGAACTCTGGGAGATGAGTCTTCCTGACTCCAGGCCCAGCACTCTATACACTGTGCCACCTAGCTGCCCCAGGCCTGTACCACTTCTTTCCTAGACTATAGGAGTAACTTTCTGTTTGGTTTTCCTGCCTCAAGCCTCTTCTCACCCCTATTCCATCCTCCACACAGCTGTACCAAGCTCATTTTTCTATAAAAAAAGGTCACTTCCCTTTTTCAGCGAACTCCAATATCTCCCTTTTACCTCTAGGATCAAATATAAATTCCTCTATTTTTGGCATTTGAAGCTCTTTAAAACCTGGCACATTCTTATCTTTGCAGCCTTCTTACACATCACTCTTCTCCACACCCTCTGCACTTGCTTTTCTGCTGAAATGAAATTGTATCTCTCAACTCTGTGACTTTGCAGCAGCCAGGACCCATGCTTGGAATGCACTGCCTCCTCACCTCTACCCCTCAGCATCCCTCAGTTTCTTAAATCCTTGGATCAAATATCACTCTTCATATAAAGCCTTTCCAGACCTTCCCTAGCTGCTAATGAACTCCTTCCCAAAACAACCTTGTATTTATTTTGTATGTTTTTATGTATGTTCATATGTGTGTACATGTATACATGTATGTGTGCACATACACATATATATGTCTTCCCTATTAGAATGTAAGCTCCTTGAGAGCAGAGTCCTATGGAACTGTTTCACTTTTGTCTTTGTATCTCCAGCACTTAGTATAGTGCCTAGCACAAAAATACTTTGAAATGCTTACTGATAGATATGTAAATTGCTTTGAAAATACTATATAAATAATCATTAATTATTATATAAAATAATAATTGTTATTGACATTATTTGGCCTCCTTCTACATTAATGTGCAGGACTTCTTAGTACCTGAAGACCCTCTCTTATTCTGGGATTTATTGTCACATTATAAGGACTTATGATCACAACCCTGGCCACTTGTGAGCTGTATAAAGCTTTTAAATCTTAGCAGCCAGCTGCTTTCCCTGCACCCTCCCTATAATTGCTCAGCCTTGCCTTGGTGATTGGGAGCTTATGGCCTGTGAGGAACTAATGGGCCGGGTGATTGATCTGGCCCTGTTTCAGAAGCCACAGAAGTTCATTCCACGTTTGAAGTTGTCTTTTTGCCTCATGGTTCATTATTGGAGATGCCTGGTTGTCAGGCTATTGAGGCTAGTTCATTTCATGTTATATAGCTTCGAAGATAATGCCCCTCAGTTATGAGGGAGGAGAGGCGATCATGGGTCTTCTTTCATCCTCCAAGACACATGCTTCCTCTGACAGCTGACCTCCCCTGCTCAGAAGGGCTTACCTGACCTGACTTTTACTTCTTGTCATCCTCTGACATTAATACTAAAGACTCATGACAGAAACCGACTGGAAATCTGCTCTAGCAGATAAAACGCAAGCTGCCCTTTCCCCTTCAGCTTCAGACGCCCTGCCTCTGGGCCTTTTGTTTTGTAGAAACTTCATTGGGTCAGTGGCAGACATTACCATCCTGAGGCAGCTACTATCCCAAGGTCTGTCAACAACCATCCCAGATACCAGACCCCAAGCTGGCCTAAGTAACTGAAGGAGTTCAGTGGAGGGAAAGAGGGTCAGAGAAAGGGCTAAATCTGGGAATAAACAGCCAGCAAGCAGAATCAGCTGGACAAGAGCAACTTTGTATTTTCTGGGCAAAGAAGGGATTTTACTTCCCTACCTCCCTTTACCTCTACAGGAACAAAGGAAGCTAATCTTGATAGGCAGTACAATATGGTGTAAAAAAAAAGGGGGGGGTTACTATTGATCTAGTTCAATTGCTCATAGAGCCTATGTTTTGAGGCAATGCACTTATCCTTTTATAGCCTCAGTTTCCTCATCTGTAAAATGAAATTAATAATACCTGCCTTGTCTGAATCACTGGGTTATTGTGGATCCAGTGGTATTAGATAGATAAATATAAATACATTGCTTTGAAAGTTGTAAGGTGCATTAAGGTTACAGTTACTTAGAATCAATTCAGTTAATTTCAAATTGAGTTCCTGTTGTTGTTTAGTCCTTTTTCAGTAATGTGCAACTCTTCGTGACCTCTTTCGGGGGGATTTCTTGGCAGAGATACTAGGGTGATTTGTCATTTCCTTCTCCAGGTCATTTTACAGATGAAGAAACTGAGGCAAACAGGGTTAAGTGACTTTCCCAGGGTTGCACACCTAGTAAGTGTCTCCCAGGACTGTCCACTATGCCACCTAGCTACCCCTTGGCTCCTGTTGCTGTTTAACGAAATGCCCGGGATCCAGCTTTCAAGAGTAGCAGGCTGCCTCAGAAAGATGGACGAGAAGGGTATTTCCCTCCTCCCCATCAGAATTGTCTTTTACTGCTGGTACCAGTAAGAATTAGTAATAGTAGAATACCATATTTAGAGACCCCATTAGTCACTGTCTAGGGGACTACCCCCAGAAGAAAACCAAATACGGAAAAACCCAAGCTTACAAAATAGCTACCTTATGGATAACCTGTTTATTTTAATCATTAAAAAAAAAAAATCCCCTAAGGGTCCTACTTCTGGGTAATCTTCCCTTGACTTCCATCCACTTTTTGTCCCCATCAGTTGACTGCCCTGTGAGCTAGCTCCATCAACTGGCTAGCCACTGACACTATTTCCCCAATTTACTTAGGTTCTCGATCCCGCTGTTCCCCTTAAAACATCCTTTTTGCATCCAGGTTGACAAACATGTCCCAATGTTAGTCTTATGTCAGAGTAATCAGAATGACCATTTCTGGGTCATCCTTTCTCCCCTCTTATCCTGACCAGAGGGAGTGGGTACTGTGGTCTGGCCCCCTTACATGTAGATACATGTAGAGGGATCTGGCTGTCAGCTGCAGACATAGTCATGAACCATCTGTGTTGCCCCTCAATGTGGCTGCCATCTTATTTACAGTTGGCTGGCACTGACTGTCTGACATTCTCTTGTTGGATCATGGGGTTTAGAGCTGTCACAAGACCTTAGAAATCGTCTAGTTTAATCATTTCCTTTCATTTTGCAATTGAGGAAGCTGAGACCACAGGAGATCAAATGTTTTGCCCATAGATCTGCCTTCTTGCCCATCTCTTGATCAAATGAAATAATTTATAGAAAGTATTCCATCATCATCATCATCATCATGAATTTGAAAAGCATGTGTTATAGTGCAGTGGTGTCAAACTCAAATAGAAACAGATCCTGCTAGCTGTGGATTAAATTAAGACATTATCTATGTTGTATTCTATTTTTATTTATTTTATTAAACATTCTCCAATTACGTTTTAATCTGCTTCAGCTATAGTCTGGAGTTTGGGGTTTCTTGTTGCTCATGGAGTCTCATTTGACACCTCTGGTAGAGACCTAGCCTCGTAGTCAGGAAGACCTGGGTTCAGGTCCTACTACTGCCCTATATTGGCTGTGATCCTCAATAAGTCATTTAACTTACAATGCCAGCAGCTCTTGAGGACCACAAGTTGCAAAGGAGGTGCTGATTTGTGTTTATAAAAGTTCCTCACTGGGACCTCCCTATACTGATGAAATCACAGGTCCAGTAAAACAAAGTATTGTTAGGCTCTTGGTTAGTGTTAATCCCTCTCCTCATTTTGTTCTACTGGGGGAAGAGGGTGGTAGATAGCTGTTTCCTGCCCCCTTTTTTCTACTTAGGGCAGGGGTTCAAATTTGAAAGTCTAGCCCATCAAGAATTTCTCCTTCCTTTTAGAAACTGGGTCTCTTGGACTGTCCAGGCTCACAGTCACAAGACTTGTTTTTCAAGGTTAAGTTGCCTCAAGTGTCTGCTCAGTACTGGAGAGGAATTAAAGCCATGCCTTTCTGAACCAAATTCAAGATGAATTTATCTACCTGAACTTCAGTCAAAGCAGAATTGTTTTTACTTACTTAAGTATTTAATAAGAAAACACATGACCCATCAACAGTGAAGCAAAAAAAAAATTCCTCTGTTCTGAAACATTTTTCACTTTTAATAACAAGTATGTCTTCCAGTCAGCTTCTGTCATGAGTCTTTAGTATTAATGTCAGAGGATGACAAGAAAGTAAAAGTCAGGTCGGGTAAGCCCTTTTGAGCCGGGTAGGTCAACTATCAGAAGAGGTATGTGTCTTGGAGGATGAAAGAATGATAAATCCAAGTCCTAAGGCTTGCTGATCATTGATAATTGTTTCATCTTCAAATTGCTCATTTGAATTGGTCCAGTAAGTCCTAGAATAGATACAAGTTTAGGATTCATCAAGGCTGCCTGATCCACCATATCCCAAACTCTCCATCTGGAGGTCATGTTGACTATCCACTAAAATCCCCAAACTAAATTATTCATCCTCCCACATTTCAGGTCAGTGCAATGGTTTCCTGTTATACCAGCCAGGCTTCTAGATGTCTCTTTTCACTTATAACCACTCATTCAAGGATAATTTTACTCTAAAGTGGCATATCTCTCATCATTGCTGGGCTGCTGGCTTTGTTAATTTCTTGTGGTCTTGCATTCAGTCGATGCTTATGCCCACCCAGTTGGCCCTAACCCCTCACCCCAGGCAAACTGTGTTAACCAGGGAGAAGTCATTGCCGCCCACATTGTAATTATAATAATAGGATTTGTCAAGTGGAACTGAAAGTTATTGTAATGGATGGATCCTATGAAATGACTAAGATCCGAGAATGGAATCAGAAGACCCTCCGTGGGTGGCAATTTCATGAATTCAGCCAACCTCATTTAACAAAGAAGAAACATACATTGGCTGAGTCATGCAGGTTTGTTTGTAGAAACAGAGGCCTTAGAGCCCTGAGAACTCAAGCAGTTTGCCAGAGGCACAAGGCCAGGAAGTATCCAAAGACTGCACTTGAACACAGGTTTTCCTGGCTTTAGGTCTCCTGTTAAGCTACCAGACCATGCTGCCTTTGTGTGAATAGGGTGCGGTATATACATCAATCTTGTTGTTTGCTCTGTTTCTAGAATTGCACTAAGGGTACTTTCAGTGAGCCTGCAGAAGTTGAGCTTACATCCCAAACTTTTTATTCATTTACAAAGCAGTCCTTTTTTTTTCTACCTACAAAATAGTCTGTGGAATATTAAACACAAAAGATCAATGGTAGGAGAGAAGCTTTTCCCAGGACACTTTCTATGAAGTTTATTGCATACAAAAGAAGGAGAGAATAACTATGCACAGTTACATAGTTTTTCAGGGTTTTTGTTTGTTTGTTTTTTTGAGGGGGGCAAGACAGGACAATTGAGGTTAAGTGACTTGCCCAAGGTCACATGGCTAGTAAGTGTTAAGTGTCTGAGGCCGGATTTGAACCGAGGTCCTCCCGATTCCAGGGCTGGTGTCCTATTCACTGCACCACTTAGCCACCCAGTTTTTCAGGTTTTACAAAATTCTTTCCTCATGGCAACTCTATGAAGTAGTACTATACTGTTGACCCCATTTTATAGAGGAAGAAATTGAGGCTTTAAGAAGCTAGCTTAGTGACTTGTACACATGGTAAATATCTTGGCAGGATTTGACCACTAGCAGGCCTCATTTTGCTGGTTGCTTGCTGCCTAAAACATCAGACCAGGTGACCATGGCTCCCATGTTAGGAAAACCAGTCCTGTCATGCTTCTTCTGGCTCTACTTGCGGAGATTGAGGTCTCTGGTTAGCTTCCCTTTATGAGCCTCAAGATTCTTTTATCTCCCTAAGGGCTTCCTCTATTCTTCCTCTTCTTGGAATTTTTTTTCCTATACTTCCTCTCATTTGTAGTAGAAGATGTGAGGTCTTGTGTGATCTTGTCTGTAGTTTCTTAGTACTTGAACTACTTTGTTCTTGATGCTTGTAGTATTTTTTCTTTAATTTGAGGTCCCTGTATTTCAAATGTGACACTGTTGGAACTTTTCCTTTGGATATTTCTTTCAGATACTCCCTAGATTCTTTCTAGCTTTACTTTGCCATCTGATGCTAATATATCTAATCAGTTTTTACTTATGATTTCTTGAAATATAGTATCCAGGCTTTTTTTTTTTTTTTTTGAATCATGGTTTTCAGGGAGTCTGGTGATTGTCTCCTTGTCCTGTTTTCCAGGTCATTTTTAAAATATAAAACATTTTCTTCTGTTTTTCAATATTTTTATTGTGTTCTAGTATTTATTGCTCCCATGGAATTATTGATTTCTATTTAATCTATTCTGGTTTTCAGGGAATCTGTTACTTGGATAAGATTTATTAGCTTTTTTCTTCTACTTTTTTGTAGTTTTGTTTTAGGGTTTTTGTTTGTTTGTTTTTGGTATATCTAGCACTTAGTAAAGTGCCTGGTATAGAGGAGTTACCTAATAAAGGCTTGTCGACTTCTTTCCTCTAGACAGTTTATTCCATTGTTTTTCCTCTTGCTTCATTTCTTCTAGACATTCCTATTGTTCTTGTGGAAAATCTTTTTTTTTTCCTTTGAGTCTCTATTTGTAGTTGTTAGGGAATTGTTTTCTCCATTAGGGAATCCCCAGATTTGCAGTAGCTTTTGATATTGGTTAGTGTTTTATTTGGGCCTAGAGTCAGGAAGACTTATCTTCCTTGAGTTCAAATCCAACCTCAGATGCTTAACAGCTATGAAACTCTGGGCAAGTCACTTATCCCGGATGGCCTCAGTTCCTTATCTATAAAAGGAGCTGGAGAAGGAAATGGCAAACCATTGTAGTATCTTTGCCAAGAAAACCCTAAATGGAGTCATGAGGAGTCAGGCATGACTGAACAACAGTGTTTCATTTATTCTTGTCTCCCCAGCTTTGGTCCCTAAAATGGGGCTCTGTGCCAAGGCCGAGTTCTAATCTGGAGTCCCCTCTGCTTCATCTCACCCAGTCCCTGGGTTCTGGCACTGACCTCCACCTCCCTGGGTTAGGCCCCCTGGATCTTTGAGAGTCAGAATGCTGGTTCTTCAGAGCTCTCTCTGCCATCTTAGAATAGTGTTAGGGACCTCAGCCCCTGAACCAGAGCTGTGCCTTAATATCTATCTGCCACAGTTTCCGTAACTGTAAAATGGGGATGTTAGTAATTCCATCTACCTCACGGGGTTGTTACAGGGATCAAAGGAAATAATATTTGTAAAGTGCACACAGTAGGCACTTAATGCTTGTTTCCTTTCCTTTACATCCCTTTCTGAGGCAAGCTTGGTGGCACAGTGGGTAGAGTTCTGGGCCTGAAGTCAGGAAGACCTGAGTTCATATCTGGTCTTGGACATTTACTGGCTGTGTGACCCTAGGCCTGCCTCAGTTTCCTCAGTTGTAAAATGGGGAGAGTACCACCTACCTCTCAGGGTTATTGTGAGGAGTAGCTAAAATTGGTCAAGTACTTTGTGCTGAGCCTGCCGCATAGTAGGCATCAGAACTTTTACATCCAGGGCTGGCATCTTGTTTGCACTTGTTTTTTCTGCCAGAATTGAGAGCAGAAAATTAAGAGCCAAGAACACATTAATAATGCTCCAGTCACGTTGCTTTCTCGTCTTAATTACCTTCCTAATTTGCACTTTTAGTTGAGCACCTGGAGTGTGAGCATGAATCCATAGCTTTCCTCCATTCCTTTTCTACCCAGTGGGTTCTTGGCACCATCTGTTGATCTCCAGAACTTGCCTTAATCCTGTCATTTATACTCTGTCTGTGGTTGGGATGTGTGTTGGGCTTTCTTTTGATTGACTCCCGAGTTTTCAATCCTGCTTACGTTCTTGGTAATTATTATATGATTCTCTTTTCCTCCAGCCAAACCCTCCATTACTCCTTCATGTTTCTTTTCTCAAATGGAAGTTGGTGCCAAGTGCCAGCATCCACACAGGAAATTCTTGGTTGCCAGGAATAATCCTCAGCCCTAGGACAGAATGTCCTGCACTGCTACTGGTTGTGACCAAGGGAACGAGGCTCTGGACCTAGTCTAACTATAGCATCCAAAGAAGTGGTGATTATTTCCTCAGCTAATTCAGCTGGTTCTAACAGCCACATGGATGGCCATTCATTCATCTATAGAATGCTAGCTTAGCAGCTCCCACTGAGCCACACTGGGTCTGTTGTGGTCTAGTTCTGGTGCTTTTGGCTATGGCCCCATTAGGGTAAGACTCACTAATTAGACTGAGATCTTTAAGAAGGAAAGAGATAGCCATCTGTTATTATTGGCTTACTGATACACACCTTCCTCTGTGGGACTGACCCAGATGACCTTGCAAGATATGTCAGAAAAACTGGAAAACATGGAGGGTTTATCTGAGCCTTTCCTCAAAGATACATGACTTCCATTCATTTCATAAACATGCAGAATTTTAGAATTGGAAAGGATCTTGGAAATCAGGTCTAGTTCCATTTTGTAGATGATCAGCATCAGTCAGCTAGCTACTGATTTGCAGAGGTGTGATTTGAGTCTTTTAAATTCAGATCTAGTGTTCTTTCCCTTTAAAAAAATGCTTTATTTTTTCAGTGATCAAACATTCATTTTTTTTCCTATTTCCTACTTCTACTCCCCTCCAATCTGGAAGGAAGGAAGGAAAGAAGGAAAAGAGGAAGGAAATTTGGGAGGGAGGGAAGAATCAAGGAATCTAGAGCCCCTGTATCCCTTAAGCACAGTCAAAGAAAGTATAACCTCATATTTCTCAGGGCAGCTAGGTGGTGCTATGGATAGAATACCAGTCCAAGAGTCAGGAATCTCTGAGTTCAAATCCAGCCTCAAATACTTACTAGCTGTGTGATCCTGGACAAGTCACTTAACCTTGTTTTGCCTCAGTTTCATCATCTATAAAATGAACTGGAGAAGGAAATGGCAAACCACTTCCATATCTTTGCCAAGAAAACCACAGATGGGGTCACAAAGAGTTGGGCACTATTAAAACAACAACAATATTGCTCAAATCCAAAAATGCATTTTTTATTCTGTGTACTAGTCCATTGTTTCACTGTGATCTTTGTGGGCTGTGTTTTGTGGTTGTTTTTATCAGTCCTCTAGAATTGTGGTTGATCATTAGCTGATCAGAGTCCTTAACTCTCTCAAAATTTTTCATTTCTATACTAATGATGCTATAGTGTAAATTGTTCTTCAGTTCTCCCTTACTTCACTCTGCGTCAGTTCACAGAAATCTTTCATCTTTTTCCTTATGTCTTATGGTATAACAGTATTCCATTACATTCATATACCACAACTTGTTCGGCCATTCCCCAGTTGATGGGCACCCCCTTCCCTTCCAGCTCTTTGCTGCCACAAAAAGAGCTGCCGTGAATAATTGTGTCCTTTGCCTCTTCCTTTGCTCTCTTTGGGGTGCAGGCACGGCAGAGTTTTTAGTTCTCTTTTCATCACACCATGCTGCCATCAGTTCCACAAACATTGATTAAGATTCTGCTCAGTACAGAATACTGCACTAGGTTCTAGAGGAGATAAAAAAAAAGTTTACATAAGAAAGTTTATGGGCGGCTAGGTGGTGCAGTGAGTAGAGCGCCGGCCCTGGAGTCAGGAGAACCTGAGTTCGGATCCGGCCTCAGACACTTAACACGCACAAACAAAAACCTAGCCGTGTGACCTTGGGCAAGTTACTTAACCCCAATTGCCCTCCAAAAAGCAAAAAAACAAAAAAAACAAAAAGAAAGTTTATAAGGCATTATATGTATGTAACCTGTGGTCTGGTCCATTACTAAAACTTGGTATTCATATTGGCCCAAGTTCAGTCTTGGCGACCTCTTAATAATCAATACCCTCTTTGGTTCGTTTTTTCACTACCTAGACTCTCCACTGGGCACATTGGTATCTGATCCATTCTCCCACCCAGAATTTTCCTGGAAACATCAGAATTTGGCTTGTGTCCCTCTAAGAGCCATTGACTTCTAGGCAAGCACTCGGGCCCACAAAACATTGAATATTGGATGAGTTTTATTTAGCTTAACAAACAAAAAAAAAATGGAAAATACTGAAGCCTGAGCCCATACACAATCAGGGTGACTCCCTTTCCCTTTCCAATGGACCAGCATCTTTCCCAGGCACCCATACAATCCTTCAGACTTGGAAATCCAACCTGGATATGGCTGCCTTGGAAGGTGAATGCCAGATGACCGAGACACTTCCCTCTGGTAGGTCTCACCTACCACTGGAACCTTTGCAGGCTACATGACTCACTACCAACAAAGGGCTAAACCCAGTTTGCTCCTACATATTGTAGTCTCCTGTTGAGAAAATCCTCCTTCCCCATTGTGTCTGGTGACAGTTCTTCATTTCCCTTTTCTGTCACTTGAATGCTTTCTCATCTCTCTGCTTCTTTTATGGCTTCCATTTATCTATCATGCATATGTGATTTCTTACATACACATGTGATTTCCTAGAAATCTCTGTCTAGACTCTGTCTAGACTTTTCTCAGGCACTAACTCAGGTTTGAGGTGGTTTACATACTTGTGTTCATCTTCCTGAGTTCAAATCTGGCCTCACACACTAGCAAAGCATTTAACCTCCATTTGCCTCAGTTTCCTCTAATAATAGTACCTACCTCTGAGGGTTTTTGTGAGAATCAAGTGAGATAATTGTAAAGTGCTTAGTACAGTACCTGGTACATAGTAAGTACTAAATAGAACTTTAGCTATTATTAGCCTTTATTCAAGGTTCCTGGAGGAATCCCTTCCTGCAATAAGGGTAGCCTTATTGGTGGTAGTAAGGTGGTAGCCAGGTGGAAGTAAAGAAGTTAATACAGTGAAGAACTAAGGAGACAAGTGTTATTTTGGTATCTTCAACCCAAGTCCTAGTTTGAATGGTGAGGAGGGGTTAGAAGACAGACCGTCCCCACAGTGGGTAGAAAAAAACCAATGTTGAGAGGTAGATCTCAGTCACCTTTTAAAAATAGAAAGGAGAAAATATACTCTTGTCAGTATTTGGAAAATATGGTTGCACAGCTGGCCCAGCTACATAGGCTCATTAGAGGCTTGAACATTACCTGATTAGAGAGCCAAAGGCACATATATTGAGAAAAGATTATTAGAGAACCTTTACCTAGAGATCTTCAAAGACCAAAGCAATGTGCATTAGTCCTGATGCGCCCTTCTTGTTTCAGAAAGATCACCCCCTCACACCTGTCAGATTGGCTAATATGACAGAAAAGGAAAATGACAAATGTTAAATGCGCAGTTGGTAGAGTTGTGAACTGATCCACCCATTCTAGAGAGCTATATAAGATCTTAAATTGTTTTATAAAGCAGCAGTCATCAGAACTACTTGGTCCTAGCTAAGAAATAGAGTGATGGATCAGTGGAATAGGTTACATGCACAAGACACAATAGTCAATGACTATAGTAATCTACTGTTTGATAAACCCAAAGACTCCAGCTTCTGCAATAAGAGCTCAGTATTTGATCAAAACTGCTGGGAAAACTGGAAAATAATATGGCAGAAATTGGGCATAGACCAATATCTTATACCGTAAACCAGCTTCTGCAATAAGAACTCAGTATTTGATCAAAACTGTTGGGAAAACTGGAAAATAATATAACAGAAATTGGGCTTAGACCAATATCTTATACCGTAAACCAAAATAAAGTCAAAATGGACAATAAAGGCTAATACCAAAAGCAAACTGGGAGAGCAATAAATAGTTTATCTGTTAGATTTGTGGAGAACCAAAGAATGTATGACTAAACAAGAAATAGAGAACATTATGAAATGCAAAATGGATAATTTTGATTAAATTAAATTGAAAAGTTTTTGCATAAACAAAGTCAATGCAGCCAAGATTAGGA